>CM068369.1:428042910-428514527 GCA_034769895.1 Magicicada septendecula | reverse complement strand
TTCTATGGCAAACGATAACAGCTGCAACTTCAAACTGAATCAAATAATGTTTTGGATACAGCCCTGAATTGTAGAGTTGTTGGTTTTGGTGAAGATCGGTTAAGGGAAAGATGTGGTTTACCTGCAACATTTTATGTTTTAACAAGGGTAATTTTTTCTATGACGAACGATAACTGCCGTAAATTCAAACAAAATCAACTACATTTTTGCATACCTTTTTGAATTATATTGATCTCAAGGTCTATTGATTTTGTTGAAGATCGGTTAAGGGAAAGGGGTAGTTTACCTGCAACGTTTTATTTTTAACAAGGGTAATTTTTTCTATGACGAACGATAACTGCCGTAAATTAAAAGACAATCAAATAATGTTTTCCATACAACCCTGAATTCTAGAGTTCTCAAGACCTTTTGTTTTTGGTGAAGATCGGTTAAGGGGAAGGGTTAGTTTACCTGCAGCATTTTTTTTATCAAGGGTAATTTTTATTTTCTATGGCAAACGATAACAGCCGCAAATTCAAACAGAATCAAATAATGTTTTGCATGCTGCCCTGAATTGTAGAGTTCTCAGGACCTATTGATTTTGGTGAAGATCGGTTAAGAGATAGGGGTAGTTTACCGGCAACGTTTTTATGTTTTAACTTGAGTGAAGTAATTAATTTTGATAAATAAAGTACGCTGATAAAAAGCTCATAATAATCCAGTGTAGAAACGTAGATGAAATATCTATAAATGAAGAGGTTAGGTGAACAGGGTGTGGGTAATTTTCTATTAATGAAAATTATAGTTGAAGCGGGAGGGGAGAATTTTTTAGTGTACTACGTTTTCGGTAACAAAGAAGTAGTTTTTTGTTAAAATTCCTTCCCGGGCTGTTTAGCCGTAGTCCAATGTTTTCTGCAAAACCAGACTTTTTGGCAGTGCCATCGACTGCCATCAGTGAAAATCGAGTGCGAAAACGTGAGGTGGTATACCTTAGTGACCACAGTACTGTGGTTAAGGCTGAAGCAATAAGTAGAAAGAAGTAGTATCTATGGAAATATTTCATTTCGAATATGATTTTAAATATAAATCTTAGAACATGGAAGTCATGTATGGTTCTCAATACTGATATTTCCAAAAAGTGTCTGTGTGTAGATTTTTTTCTATGGCAAACGATAAGAGCCGCAGATTCAAACAGAATCAAATAATTTTTTGCATACAGCCCTGAATTGTGGAGTACTCAAAACCTATTGTTTTTGGTGATGATCGATTAAGGGAAAGGGGTAGTTTACCTGCAACGTTTTATGTTTTAACCAGGGTAATTTTACTTCCATGTTCCTTAAAGAAATGGAAGTATGGTGATGGCAAAAAAATCCTGTTCGAGATTATTGCAGATTCTGATTGTACTACACTCAAAACATGAAAAATAGCCATTTTTCGAAAAGTGTCTGTGTGTCTGTCTGTCTGTCTGTATATTTTTTTCTATGGCAAACGATAACAGCCGCACATTCAAACAGAATCAAATATTTGTTTGCATACGTTCTTGAATTGTAAAGGACTGAAGGCCTATTGATTTTGGTGAAAATCGGTTAAGGGAAAGTGGTAGTTAACCTGCAATGTTAAATGTTTTAACAAGGGTAATTTTACTTCCATGTTACATAAGGAAATGGAAGTATGGTGATGGCAAAAAAAATCGTGTTCAAGATAATTACAGATTCTGATTGTACTACCCTCAGAACATGAAAAAAAGTTATTTTTCAAAAAGTGTCTGTGTGTAGATTTTTTTCTATGGTAAACGATAACAGCCGCATATTCAAACACAATCAAATAATATTTTGCATACAGCCCTGAATTGTAGAGTACTCAAGACCTATTGTTTTTGGTGAAGATCAGTTAAGGGAAAGGCGTAGTTTACCTGCAACGTTTTTTTTTCAAGGTTTTTTTTTCTATGGCAAACAAAAGCCACAAATTCAAACAGAATCAAATAATGTGTCGCATACAGCCTGGAATTGTAGAGTTCTCAAGACGTATTGTTTTTGGTGAAGATCGGTAAAGGGAAAGGGGTAGTTTACCTGCAACGTTTTATGTTTTAACAAGGGTAATTTTTTCTATGGCAAATGATAAAAGCCGGAACTTCAAACAGAATCAAATAATGTTTCGCATACAGCCTTGAATTGTAGAGTTCTCAAGACCTATTGTTTTTGGTGAAGATCAGTTAAGGAAAAGGGGTAGTTTACCTACAATGTTTTGTTTTAACAAGGGTAATTTTTTCTATGACGAATGATAACTGCCGTAAATTCAAACAGAATCAAATACTTTTTTGCAGACCTTCCTGAATTATGCAAATATTATTTTCTTTGTTTCTCTGAGCTTACTATTTTTTTTTTTTTTTACTTTATCTCTTAAACAATTCTAAAACATGAAATGACAAATATTATCAGAATCTATGTTTTGTAGGCAGCTCAGTACTTTGAAATACTCTCTCTCTCTCTCTCTCTCTCTCTCTCTCTCTCTCTCTCTCTCTCTCTCTCCACGCAGAGGGCCATACATCATTATTTGTAGACCAATTGTCTCCCAAATATACTCTGAAGGAAGGAACTTACATCCTCCTTAAACATATGTAGAGCCTTTACTCCACATTCAAAACGGGGAAAATTTGCCATCTGCCCCCCAAACTTACGTAAACTCTCTTCGTACCCTTTCTCAAGTTCATCAATACTTATTACTACCTCAACTGACTTTATACTTACATCACCACTACTATTATTTACTGTACTCTTCTTAGATACCCCATTTTCAATTACTTCGTTGTTATTATTATTATTATTCACCATTATTTCACTATCATTATTACCACTCATACTAACACCACCACTTACCTTGTCAACTATAACCTTGTTATTATTCATCATCATCTCACCATTATAATTATCACTTGTCTTGTCATCTATCACTTCATTATTTATATTTTCCTTACACTTACCTGTGTCTTTTTTCCACACTTTCATTTTCTCAATACTTTATTTTTGTGACGCTATGAGCTCATCACAACGTTTGATCAGTTGCACCTTTTGTTCTTTCAATTCGTTAAAATTCTTTCACTTTTAACATTTTGTTCATTAAACTTTGCGTCCAACATTAATGTAACATTTTCATGATCTCATGATTATCAGATTTTTTAATTGTGATTGGTGTTGAATGCATTTCCCCTTCCTCCGTAACAGCTGGTTCGATCATTCGTTAAAATTCTTTCACTTTTAACATTTTGTTCATTAAACTTTGCGTCCAACATTAATTGTAACATTTTCATGATCTCATGATTATCAGATTTTTTAATTGTGATTGGTGTTGAATGCATTTCCCCTTCCTCCGTAACAGCTGGTTCGATCAACCTGATTTATGTTACCGCGTCTAAAGTTAAATGACCTCCCGGCTCAGCCATGTCAAAAAAAAACTTTTTATATAATACCCTTTGTATAAAAACCACCACACCCCTTCTATTTCTCTCTAATTATACAAATTGAAATACCCAACACATAAAGTCGTCACCACTATGTAAAAGTGAACATCTACTAAACTAGTACGTTACGCTACCAAAACATAACCTAATCACACATACGCAATGTGAATATATATATATATATAACTATTCAAAATTTATGCCGTTTACCAAAACCTACCCTCTGTGCTTCAAACAGGTCTATTTCATATAATTTTTATATAAAAATCTGGCAGGGTCGCCATTTGTAACACATTAAACTTTCATGAATTTACCACATTATTACTTACCCTGATTCTGACCAATTTATGACATCTTTTCAATTCTCACTCACCTTAACTCGAACAGAAGATCCAAATTACTTATTACAGGTCGCCACCTATATTTTTAAAGAGAAATATGGAAACCTTATTTTACTTTACCCCTGAGATCAATAACTTACCAGGTCCGTTTTAAGCAAGATTTTACATACAGGACAGGTTATAGTAACGGTATAATAACTACTCTAACACATTGTAACAGTACAGTTAGACCCGCCCAGGGATATTTTGTAATAATTTAAAATAATAAATTGTATATGAGAAACAACATATGTGAACGTATTAGTGTCAAGGCCGAGTGATTCAAGCTGCTGGAAACAGTTATTTTTGATAGGATGAACTCTGAACTATGCATTGTAAAAGTCACGCCAGATGACGTCAAGGGCCAAACCTTTGTTTACGTCACTTTGGAATGTCGAGCGAATTAAACAACGCTTTCAAATCTGGCTACATAACACAAATAGAACAATAAAATGAGACCACGTGACCCCCCACCATCTCAGAAATCAACGCAGTTCAGTTCGTCCCAGTAAGAATTATACTCTCGTCTGGTACGGCCGTACTTAAAGTTCCGGAACAAATTACGGGCGCGTGCTTAACACCAAAAGTATAAAATGTGATTTTAAGTAAAATTAATAATTTTAATAGTCATGAGGTGACATGAAATAAAATGAAGTGACAGTTTCGGCGATATGTAAAAAATTATAAGCAATAGAATTGTGCGGAGTGGACATAATTACGTAAAGAGGATCTGGACTGGGTCGAATCGCTAAAGAATGGCAAGGTAAGTAACCAACAAGGGGTAAAACCAAAGAGATTTCAAAATTGTAAAACCTTTTATACAAAAATGGCAGCCTAAAATATCTATACATAAATAAAAAATATTATGAGCTCAATAAACGGGGGGTTGTACAGAAGTGTAGAGAGAGAGAGAGAGAGAGAGAGAGAGAGAGAGAGTGAATATGAGAATATAAAAGAAGTGCTGGTTTGTATAAGAAAAAGAAATAATAATCAAGTAAATTCAGTCAGGTTTATTATTTGTATCGATAATGCAAAATATATAAAAAATTAATCATACTTGATTTCATTTCATGAGTTTGTATCTATGTAATCCTCAAAAGTAGTTAAATGAAGGAAAAGAGGATTTTATTATTATTATTGAAGAAATAAAAAATTAGTTCAATGCGAATGTGAATTAGACTAATTACTGCAAATAACCCATTCTGTTCTCTAGTTCATCTAACCGAATCCTGGGCATTGGTAAGTAGACTTTTTCATAGTTGGCAACACTTAAAGATGGCGTAATCAATTAAGGCAAAATAAATATTAAAAGTAACAACATGTTTACCGTTAAATCAATATCATTTTATTTTATGCAAATATTATTTTCTTTATGTTTCTCTGACCTTCTTACTATTTTTTTTTTTACTTTATCTCTTAAACAATTCTAAAACATGAAATGACAAATATTAACAGAATCTATCTTTTGTAGGCAACTCAGTACTTTGGAATACTCTCTCCCTCCCTCTCTCTCTCTCTCTCTCTCTCTCACACACACACACACACACACACACACACTCCGTTTACTTAATGAGCTCTCTGATATTTATTGTTTCATTACACTACGGGGCAAAATAGTTATTTTGGTATTGTACTTAACTGCCGCTAGCCGCTGAGTTCTGCTACCATTTTTTACTCACTTTCACTTTTGTCAGCACTAAACACTGTTCTTGTTATTCAATTTTACTTCCATGTTCCTTAAGGAAATGGAAGTATGGTGATGGCCAAAAAAAAAAATCGTGTTCGAGATTATTGCAGCCTGATTGTACGACACTCAAAACATGAAAAAAAGTCATTTTACTTCCATATTCCTTAAGGAATGGAAGTATGGTGATGGCAAAAAAAATCGTGTTCGAGATTATTGCAGATTCTGATTCTACTACACTCAAAACATGAAAAAAAGTCGTTTTCCGAAAAGTGTCTGTGTGTCTGTCTGTCTGTCTGTGTGTCTGTGTGTCTGTAGATTTTTTTTCTATGGCAAACGATAACTGCCGCAAATTCAAACAGAATCAAATAATTTTTTGCATACAGCCCGGTTTTGCAGAGTTCTCGCGACCTATTGTTTTTGGTGAAGATCGGTTGAGGGAAAGGGGTAGTTTACCTGCAACGGTTTTTTTTTTAGCAAGGGAAATTTTGTTTGTTTGGCAAACGATAACAGCCGCAAATTCAAACAGAATCAAATAATGTTTCGCATACAGCCCTGAATTGTAGAGTTCTCAAGACCTATTGTTTTTGGTGAAGATCGGTTAAGGGAAAGGGGTAGTTTACCTGTAACGTTTTATGTTTTAACAAGGGTATTTCCTATGGCAAACGATAACAGCCGCAAATTCAAACAGAATGAAAAGATTATTTGCATACAGCCCTAAATTGTAGAGTTCTCAAGACCTTTTGTTTTTGGTGAAGATCGGTTAAGGGAAAGGGGTAGTTTACCTACAACGTTTTTTTAACAAGGGTATTTTCTATGGCAAACGATAACAGCCGCAAATTCAAACAGAATCAAATAATTTTCTGCATACAGCCCTGATTTGTAGAGTACTCAAGACCTATTGTTTTTGGTGAAGATCGGTTGAGGGGAAGGGGTAGTTTACCAGCAACGTTTTTTATCATGCGTATTTTCTATGGCAAACGACAACTGCCGCAAATTCAAACAGAATCAAATAATTTTTTGCATACAGCCCTGATTTGTAGAGTACTCGCGACCTATTGTTTTTGGTGAAGATCGGTTGAGGGGAAGGGGTAGTTTACCTGCAACGGTTTTTTTTATCAAGGGAAATTTTTTTTTTTGGCAAACGATAACAGCCGCAAATTCAAACAGAATCAAATAATGTTTCGCATACAGCCCTGAATTGTAGATTTCTCAAGACCTATTGTTTTTGGTGAAGATCGGTTGAGGGAAAGGGGTAGTTTACCTGCAACGTTTTTTTAACAAGGGTATTTTCTATGGCAAACGATAACAGCCGCAATTTCAAACAGAATCAAATGATGTTTTGCATACTGCCCTGATTTGTAGAGTACTCAAGACCTATTGTTTTTGGTGAATATCGGTTAAGGGGAAGGGGTAGTTTACCTGCAACGTTTTTTTATCAAGCGTATTTTCTATGGCAAACGATAACAGCCGCAAATTCAAACAGAATGAAACAATTTTTTGCATACGTCCCTGAATTGTAGAGGTCTCAATGACTTTCGATTTTGGTGAAGATCGGTTAAGGGGAAGGGGTAGTTTACCTGCAACCTTTTACGTTTTAACAAGAGTAAAGTACTTGAAAATTTATTTAAACTTTTTGAAACAATGGTAATTGTTAAAAATAAAATAATTTTGTTGCCAGGCAATAAAATTATAATTTTTTCATTTTAATGTAATATAATATTTTTCATTTAATACAGCAATAAAAAGGCAGGTAAGACACAGCCTGGTTGTTTGGCTGAAAATGATTTTAAATATAAATCTTAGAATATGGAAGTCATGTATGGTTCTCCATACCGATATTTTCAAAAAGTGTCTGTGTGTGTGTTTGTAGATTTTTTTCTATGGCAAACGATAACAGCTGCAAATTCAAACAGTATCAAATAATTTTTTGCATACAGCCCTGATTTGTAGAGTACTCAAGACCTATTGTTTTTGGTGAAGATCGGTTAAGGGAAAGGGGTAGTTTACTTGCAATGGTTTTTTTTAAATCGAGGGTAATTTTTTTCTATGGCAAACGATAACAGCCGCAAATTCAACAGAATCAACTACTCTTTTGCATATAGCCCTGAATTATAGAGTTCTCAAGACCTATTGTTTTTTGTGAAGATCGGTTAATGGAAAGGGGTAGTTTACCTGCAACGTTTTAAGTTTTAAAAGGGTTTTTTCTATGGCAAACGATAAGAGCCGCAAATTCAAACAGAATCAAATAATTTTTTGCATACAGCCCTGATTTTTAGAGTACTCAAGACCTATTGTTTTTGGTGAATATCGGTTTAGGGAAAGGGGTAGTTTACCTGCAACGTTTTATGTTTTGAAAGGGTATTTTCTATGGAAAACGATAAGAGCCGCAAATTCAAAGAAAATCAAATAATTTTTTGCATACAGCCCTGTTTTGTAGAGTACTCAAGACCTATTATTTTTTGTGAAGATTGGTTAACGGGAAGGGGTAGTTTACCTGCAACATTTTTCTTATCAAGGGTAATTTTTTTCTATGGCAAACGATAACAGCTGCAACTTCAAACTGAATCAAATAATGTTTTGGATACAGCCCTGAATTGTAGAGTTGTTGGTTTTGGTGAAGATCGGTTAAGGGAAAGATGTGGTTTACCTGCAACATTTTATGTTTTAACAAGGGTAATTTTTTCTATGACGAACGATAACTGCCGTAAATTCAAACAAAATCAACTACATTTTTGCATACCTTTTTGAATTATATTGATCTCAAGGTCTATTGATTTTGTTGAAGATCGGTTAAGGGAAAGGGGTAGTTTACCTGCAACGTTTTATTTTTAACAAGGGTAATTTTTTCTATGACGAACGATAACTGCCGTAAATTAAAAGACAATCAAATAATGTTTTCCATACAACCCTGAATTCTAGAGTTCTCAAGACCTTTTGTTTTTGGTGAAGATCGGTTAAGGGGAAGGGTTAGTTTACCTGCAGCATTTTTTTTATCAAGGGTAATTTTTATTTTCTATGGCAAACGATAACAGCCGCAAATTCAAACAGAATCAAATAATGTTTTGCATGCTGCCCTGAATTGTAGAGTTCTCAGGACCTATTGATTTTGGTGAAGATCGGTTAAGAGATAGGGGTAGTTTACCGGCAACGTTTTTATGTTTTAACTTGAGTGAAGTAATTAATTTTGATAAATAAAGTACGCTGATAAAAAGCTCATAATAATCCAGTGTAGAAACGTAGATGAAATATCTATAAATGATTAGGTTAGGTGAACAGGGTGTGGGTAATTTTCTATTAATGAAAATTATAGTTGAAGCGGGAGGGGAGAATTTTTTAGTGTACTACGTTTTCGGTAACAAAGAAGTAGTTTTTTGTTAAAATTCCTTCCCGGGCTGTTTAGCCGTAGTCCAATGTTTTCTGCAAAACCAGACTTTTTGGCAGTGCCATCGACTGCCATCAGTGAAAATCGAGTGCGAAAACGTGAGGTGGTATACCTTAGTGACCACAGTACTGTGGTTAAGGCTGAAGCAATAAGTAGAAAGAAGTAGTATCTATGGAAATATTTCATTTTGAATATGATTTTAAATATAAATCTTAGAACATGGAAGTCATGTATGGTTCTCAATACTGATATTTCCAAAAAGTGTCTGTGTGTAGATTTTTTTCTATGGCAAACGATAAGAGCCGCAGATTCAAACAGAATCAAATAATTTTTTGCATACAGCCCTGAATTGTGGAGTACTCAAAACCTATTGTTTTTGGTGATGATCGATTAAGGGAAAGGGGTAGTTTACCTGCAACGTTTTATGTTTTAACCAGGGTAATTTTACTTCCATGTTCCTTAAAGAAATGGAAGTATGGTGATGGCAAAAAAATCCTGTTCGAGATTATTGCAGATTCTGATTGTACTACACTCAAAACATGAAAAATAGCCATTTTTCGAAAAGTGTCTGTGTGTCTGTCTGTCTGTCTGTATATTTTTTTCTATGGCAAACGATAACAGCCGCACATTCAAACAGAATCAAATATTTGTTTGCATACGTTCTTGAATTGTAAAGGACTGAAGGCCTATTGATTTTGGTGAAAATCGGTTAAGGGAAAGTGGTAGTTAACCTGCAATGTTAAATGTTTTAACAAGGGTAATTTTACTTCCATGTTACATAAGGAAATGGAAGTATGGTGATGGCAAAAAAAATCGTGTTCAAGATAATTACAGATTCTGATTGTACTACCCTCAGAACATGAAAAAAAGTTATTTTTCAAAAAGTGTCTGTGTGTAGATTTTTTTCTATGGTAAACGATAACAGCCGCATATTCAAACACAATCAAATAATATTTTGCATACAGCCCTGAATTGTAGAGTACTCAAGACCTATTGTTTTTTGGTGAAGATCAGTTAAGGGAAAGGCGTAGTTTACCTGCAACGTTTTTTTTCAAGGTTTTTTTTTTCTATGACAAACAAAAGCCACAAATTCAAACAGAATCAAATAATGTGTCGCATACAGCCTGGAATTGTAGAGTTCTCAAGACGTATTGTTTTTGGTGAAGATCGGTAAAGGGAAAGGGGTAGTTTACCTGCAACGTTTTATGTTTTAACAAGGGTAATTTTTTCTATGGCAAATGATAAAAGCCGGAACTTCAAACAGAATCAAATAATGTTTCGCATACAGCCTTGAATTGTAGAGTTCTCAAGACCTATTGTTTTTGGTGAAGATCAGTTAAGGAAAAGGGGTAGTTTACCTACAATGTTTTGTTTTAACAAGGGTAATTTTTTCTATGACGAATGATAACTGCCGTAAATTCAAACAGAATCAAATACTTTTTTGCAGACCTTCCTGAATTATGCAAATATTATTTTCTTTGTTTCTCTGAGCTTACTATTTTTTTTTTTTTTTTACTTTATCTCTTAAACAATTCTAAAACATGAAATGACAAATATTATCAGAATCTATGTTTTGTAGGCAGCTCAGTACTTTGAAATACTCTCTCTCTCTCTCTCTCTCTCTCTCTCTCTCTCTCTCTCTCTCTCTCTCTCTCTCTCTCTCTCTCTCTCTCTCTCTCTCTCTCTCTCTCTCTCCACGCAGAGGGCCATACATCATTATTTGTAGACCAATTGTCTCCCAAATATACTCTGAAGGAAGGAACTTACATCCTCCTTAAACATATGTAGAGCCTTTACTCCACATTCAAAACGGGGAAAATTTGCCATCTGCCCCCCAAACTTACGTAAACTCTCTTCGTACCCTTTCTCAAGTTCATCAATACTTATTACTACCTCATTACTAATCTCAACTGACTTTATACTTACATCACCACTACTATTATTTACTGTACTCTTCTTAGATACCCCATTTTCAATTACTTCGTTGTTATTATTATTATTATTCACCATTATTTCACTATCATTATTACCACTCATACTAACACCACCACTTACCTTGTCAACTATAACCTTGTTATTATTCATCATCATCTCACCATTATAATTATCACTTGTCTTGTCATCTATCACTTCATTATTTATATTTTCCTTACACTTACCTGTGTCTTTTTTCCACACTTTCATTTTCTCAATACTTTATTTTTGTGACGCTATGAGCTCATCACAACGTTTGATCAGTTGCACCTTTTGTTCTTTCAATTCGTTAAAATTCTTTCACTTTTAACATTTTGTTCATTAAACTTTGCGTCCAACATTAATGTAACATTTTCATGATCTCATGATTATCAGATTTTTTAATTGTGATTGGTGTTGAATGCATTTCCCCTTCCTCCGTAACAGCTGGTTCGATCATTCGTTAAAATTCTTTCACTTTTAACATTTTGTTCATTAAACTTTGCGTCCAACATTAATTGTAACATTTTCATGATCTCATGATTATCAGATTTTTTAATTGTGATTGGTGTTGAATGCATTTCCCCTTCCTCCGTAACAGCTGGTTCGATCAACCTGATTTATGTTACCGCGTCTAAAGTTAAATGACCTCCCGGCTCAGCCATGTCAAAAAAAAACTTTTTATATAATACCCTTTGTATAAAAAACCACCACACCCCTTCTATTTCTCTCTAATTATACAAATTGAAATACCCAACACATAAAGTCTTCACCACTATGTAAAAGTGAACATCTACTAAACTAGTACGTTACGCTACCAAAACATAACCTAATCACACATACGCAATGTGAATATATATATATATATAACTATTCAAAATTTATGCCGTTTACCAAAACCTACCCTCTGTGCTTCAAACAGGTCTATTTCATATAATTTTTATATAAAAAATCTGGCAGGGTCGCCATTTGTAACACATTAAACTTTCATGAATTTACCACATTATTACTTACCCTGATTCTGACCAATTTATGACATCTTTTCAATTCTCACTCACCTTAACTCGAACAGAAGATCCAAATTACTTATTACAGGTCGCCACCTATATTTTTAAAGAGAAATATGGAAACCTTATTTTACTTTACCCCTGAGATCAATAACTTACCAGGTCCGTTTTAAGCAAGATTTTACATACAGGACAGGTTATAGTAACGGTATAATAACTACTCTAACACATTGTAACAGTACAGTTAGACCCGCCCAGGGATATTTTGTAATAATTTAAAATAATAAATTGTATATGAGAAACAACATATGTGAACGTATTAGTGTCAAGGCCGAGTGATTCAAGCTGCTGGAAACAGTTATTTTTGATAGGATGAACTCTGAACTATGCATTGTAAAAGTCACGCCAGATGACGTCAAGGGCCAAACCTTTGTTTACGTCACTTTGGAATGTCGAGCGAATTAAACAACGCTTTCAAATCTGGCTACATAACACAAATAGAACAATAAAATGAGACCACGTGACCCCCCACCATCTCAGAAATCAACGCAGTTCAGTTCGTCCCAGTAAGAATTATACTCTCGTCTGGTACGGCCGTACTTAAAGTTCCGGAACAAATTACGGGCGCGTGCTTAACACCAAAAGTATAAAATGTGATTTTAAGTAAAATTAATAATTTTAATAGTCATGAGGTGACATGAAATAAAATGAAGTGACAGTTTCGGCGATATGTAAAAAATTATAAGCAATAGAATTGTGCGGAGTGGACATAATTACGTAAAGAGGATCTGGACTGGGTCGAATCGCTAAAGAATGGCAAGGTAAGTAACCAACAAGGGGTAAAACCAAAGAGATTTCAAAATTGTAAAACCTTTTATACAAAAATGGCAGCCTAAAATATCTATACATAAATAAAAAATATTATGAGCTCAATAAACGGGGGGTTGTACAGAAGTGTAGAGAGAGAGAGAGAGAGAGAGAGAGAGAGAGAGAGAGAGAGAGAGAGAGAGAGTGAATATGAGAATATAAAAGAAGTGCTGGTTTGTATAAGAAAAAGAAATAATAATCAAGTAAATTCAGTCAGGTTTATTATTTGTATCGATAATGCAAAATATATAAAAAATTAATCATACTTGATTTCATTTCATGAGTTTGTATCTATGTAATCCTCAAAAGTAGTTAAATGAAGGAAAAGAGGATTTTATTATTATTATTGAAGAAATAAAAAATTAGTTCAATGCGAATGTGAATTAGACTAATTACTGCAAATAACCCATTCTGTTCTCTAGTTCATCTAACCGAATCCTGGGCATTGGTAAGTAGACTTTTTCATAGTTGGCAACACTTAAAGATGGCATAATCAATTAAGGCAAAATAAATATTAAAAGTAACAACATGTTTACCGTTAAATCAATATCATTTTATTTTATGCAAATATTATTTTCTTTATGTTTCTCTGACCTTCTTACTATTTTTTTTTTTACTTTATCTCTTAAACAATTCTAAAACATGAAATGACAAATATTAACAGAATCTATCTTTTGTAGGCAACTCAGTACTTTGGAATACTCTCTCCCTCCCTCTCTCTCTCTCTCTCTCTCTCTCTCTCTCACACACACACACACACACACACACACACACACACACACACACACTCCGTTTACTTAATGAGCTCTCTGATATTTATTGTTTCATTACACTACGGGGCAAAATAGTTATTTTGGTATTGTACTTAACTGCCGCTAGCCGCCGAGTTCTGCTACCATTTTTTACTCACTTTCACTTTTGTCAGCACTAAACACTGTTCTTGTTATTCAATTTTACTTCCATGTTCCTTAAGGAAATGGAAGTATGGTGATGGCAAAAAAAAAAAATCGTGTTCGAGATTATTGCAGTCTGATTGTACGACACTCAAAACATAAAAAAAAGTCATTTTACTTCCATATTCCTTAAGGAATGGAAGTATGGTGATGGCAAAAAAAATCGTGTTCGAGATTATTGCAGATTCTGATTCTACTACACTCAAAACATGAAAAAAAGTCGTTTTCCGAAAAGTGTCTGTGTGTCTGTCTGTCTGTCTGTCTGTCTGTCTGTAGATTTTTTTTCTATGGCAAACGATAACTGCCGCAAATTCAAACAGAATCAAATAATTTTTTGCATACAGCCCGGTTTTGCAGAGTTCTCGCGACCTATTGTTTTTGGTGAAGATCGGTTGAGGGAAAGGGGTAGTTTACCTGCAACGGTTTTTTTTTAGCAAGGGAAATTTTGTTTGTTTGGCAAACGATAACAGCCGCAAATTCAAACAGAATCAAATAATGTTTCGCATACAGCCCTGAATTGTAGAGTTCTCAAGACCTATTGTTTTTGGTGAAGATCGGTTAAGGGAAAGGGGTAGTTTACCTGTAACGTTTTATGTTTTAACAAGGGTATTTCCTATGGCAAACGATAACAGCCGCAAATTCAAACAGAATGAAAAGATTATTTGCATACAGCCCTAAATTGTAGAGTTCTCAATACCTTTTGTTTTTGGTGAAGATCGGTTAAGGGAAAGGGGTAGTTTACCTACAACGTTTTTTTAACAAGGGTATTTTCTATGGCAAACGATAACAGCCGCAAATTCAAACAGAATCAAATAATTTTCTGCATACAGCCCTGATTTGTAGAGTACTCAAGACCTATTGTTTTTGGTGAAGATCGGTTGAGGGGAAGGGGTAGTTTACCAGCAACGTTTTTTATCATGCGTATTTTCTATGGCAAACGACAACTGCCGCAAATTCAAACAGAATCAAATAATTTTTTGCATACAGCCCTGATTTGTAGAGTACTCGCGACCTATTGTTTTTGGTGAAGATCGGTTGAGGGGAAGGGGTAGTTTACCTGCAACGGTTTTTTTTATCAAGGGAAATTTTTTTTTTTTGGCAAACGATAACAGCCGCAAATTCAAACAGAATCAAATAATGTTTCGCATACAGCCCTGAATTGTAGATTTCTCAAGACCTATTGTTTTTGGTGAAGATCGGTTGAGGGAAAGGGGTAGTTTACCTGCAACGTTTTTTTAACAAGGGTATTTTATATGGCAAACGATAACAGCCGCAAATTCAAACAGAATCAAATAATGTTTTGCATACAGTCCTGATTTGTAGAGTACTCAAGACCTATTGTTTTTGGTGAAGATCGGTTAGGGGGAAGGGGTAGTTTACCTGCAACCTTTTACGTTTTATTTTCTATGGCAAACGATAGCAGCCGCAAATTCAAACAGAATCAAATAATGTTTTGCATACGTCCCTGAATTGTAGAGGTCTCAATGACTTTCGATTTTGGTGAAGATCGGTTAAGGGGAAGGGGTAGTTTACCTGCAACCTTTTACGTTTTAACAAGAGTAAAGTACTTGAAAATTTATTTAAACTTTTTGAAACAATGGTAATTGTTAAAAATAAAATAATTTTGTTGCCAGGCAATAAAATTATAATTTTTTCATTTTAATGTAATATAATATTTTTCATTTAATGCAGCAATAAAAAGGCAGGTAAGACACAGCCTGGCTGTTTGGCTGAAAATGATTTTAAATATAAATCTTAGAATATGGAAGTCATGTATGGTTCTCCATACCGATATTTTCGAAAAGTGTCTCTGTGTGTGTTTGTAGATTTTTTTCTATGGCAAACGATAACAGCTGCAAATTCAAACAGTATCAAATAATTTTTTGCATACAGCCCTGATTTGTAGAGTACTCAAGACCTATTGTTTTTGGTGAAGATCGGTTAAGGGAAAGGGGTAGTTTACTTGCAATGGTTTTTTTTAAATCGAGGGTAATTTTGTTCTATGGCAAACGATAACAGCCGCAAATTCAAACAGAATCAACTACTCTTTTGCATATAGCCCTGAATTATAGAGTTCTCAAGACCTATTGTTTTTTGTGAAGATCGGTTAATGGAAAGGGGTAGTTTACCTGCAACGTTTTAAGTTTTAAAAGGGTTTTTTCTATGGCAAACGATAAGAGCCGCAAATTCAAACAGAATCAAATAATTTTTTGCATACAGCACTGATTTTTAGAGTACTCAAGACCTATTGTTTTTGGTGAATATCGGTTTAGGGAAAGGGGTAGTTTACCTGCAACGTTTTATGTTTTGAAAGGGTATTTTCTATGGCAAACGATAAGAGCCGCAAATTCAAAAAAAATCAAATAATTTTTTGCATACAGCCCTGTTTTGTAGAGTTCTCAAGACCTATTGTTTTTTGTGAAGATTGGTTAACGGGAAGGGGTAGTTTACCTGCAACATTTTTCTTATCAAGGGTAATTTTACTTCCATATTCCTTAAGGAATGGAAGTATGGTGATGGCAAAAAAAATCGTGTTCGAGATTATTGCAGATTCTGATTCTACTACACTCAAAACATGAAAAAAGTCGTTTTCCGAAAAGTGTCTGTGTGTCTGTCTGTCTGTCTGTAGATTTTTTTTCTATGGCAAACGATAACTGCCGCAAATTCAAACAGAATCAAATAATTTTTTGCATACAGCCCGGTTTTGCAGAGTTCTCGCGACCTATTGTTTTTGGTGAAGATCGGTTGAGGGAAAGGGGTAGTTTACCTGCAACGGTTTTTTTTTAGCAAGGGAAATTTTGTTTGTTTGGCAAACGATAACAGCCGCAAATTCAAACAGAATCAAATAATGTTTCGCATACAGCCCTGAATTGTAGAGTTCTCAAGACCTATTGTTTTTGGTGAAGATCGGTTAAGGGAAAGGGGTAGTTTACCTGTAACGTTTTATGTTTTAACAAGGGTATTTCCTATGGCAAACGATAACAGCCGCAAATTCAAACAGAATGAAAAGATTATTTGCATACAGCCCTAAATTGTAGTGTTCTCAATACCTTTTGTTTTTGGTGAAGATCGGTTAAGGGAAAGGGGTAGTTTACCTACAACGTTTTTTTAACAAGGGTATTTTCTATGGCAAACGATAACAGCCGCAAATTCAAACAGAATCAAATAATTTTCTGCATACAGCCCTGATTTGTAGAGTACTCAAGACCTATTGTTTTTGGTGAAGATCGGTTGAGGGGAAGGGGTAGTTTACCAGCAACGTTTTTTATCATGCGTATTTTCTATGGCAAACGACAACTGCCGCAAATTCAAACAGAATCAAATAATTTTTTGCATACAGCCCTGATTTGTAGAGTACTCGCGACCTATTGTTTTTGGTGAAGATCGGTTGAGGGGAAGGGGTAGTTTACCAGCAACGGTTTTTTTTATCAAGGGAAATTTTTTTTTTTTTTTGCAAACGATAACAGCCGCAAATTCAAACAGAATCAAATAATGTTTCCCATACAGCCCTGAATTGTAGATTTCTCAAGACCTATTGTTTTTGGTGAAGATCGGTTGAGGGAAAGGGGTAGTTTACCTGCAACGTTTTTTTAACAAGGGTATTTTATATGGCAAACGATAACAGCCGCAAATTCAAACAGAATCAAATAATGTTTTGCATACAGTCCTGATTTGTAGAGTACTCAAGACCTATTGTTTTTGGTGAAGATCGGTTAAGGGGAAGGGAAGGGGTAGTTTACCTGCAACCTTTTACGTTTTATTTTCTATGGCAAACGATAACAGCCGCAAATTCAAACAGAATCAAATAATGTTTTGCATACAGCCCTGATTTGAAGAGTACTCAAGACCTATTGTTTTTGGTGAAGATCGGTTAAGGGGAAGGGGTAGTTTACCTGCAACGTTTTTTTATCAAGCGTATTTTCTATGGCAAACGATAACAGCCGCAAATTCAAACAGAATCAAATAATTTTTTGCATACGTCCCTGAATTGTAGAGGTCTCAATGACTTTCGATTTTGGTGAAAATCGGTTAAGGGGAAGGGGTAGTTTACCTGCAACCTTTTACGTTTTAACAAGAGTAAAGTACTTGAAAATTTATTTAAACTTTTTGAAACAATGGTAATTGTTAAAAATAAAATAATTTTGTTGCCAGGCAATAAAATTACAATTTTTTCATTTTAATGTAATATAATATTTTTCATTTAATACAGCAATAAAAAGGCAGGTAAGACACAGCCTGGCTGTTTGGCTGAAAATGATTTTAATATAAATCTTAGAATATGGAAGTCATGTATGGTTCTCCATACCGATATTTACTTCCATATTCCTTAAGGAATGGAAGTATGGTGATGGCAAAAAAAATCGTGTTCGAGATTATTGCAGATTCTTATTCTACTACACTCAAAACATGAAAAAAAGTCGTTTTCCGAAAAGTGTCTGTGTGTCTGTCTGTCTGTCTGTAGATTTTTTTTCTATGGCAAACGATAACTGCCGCAAATTCAAACAGAATCAAATAATTTTTTGCATACAGCCCGGTTTTGCAGAGTTCTCGCGACCTATTGTTTTTGGTGAAGATCGGTTGAGGGAAAGGGGTAGTTTACCTGCAACGGTTTTTTTTTAGCAAGGGAAATTTTGTTTGTTTGGCAAACGATAACAGCCGCAAATTCAAACAGAATCAAATAATGTTTCGCATACAGCCCTGAATTGTAGAGTTCTCAAGACCTATTGTTTTTGGTGAAGATCGGTTAAGGGAAAGGGGTAGTTTACCTGTAACGTTTTATGTTTTAACAAGGGTATTTCCTATGGCAAACGATAACAGCCGCAAATTCAAACAGAATGAAAAGATTATTTGCATACAGCCCTAAATTGTAGAGTTCTCAAGACCTTTTGTTTTTGGTGAAGATCGGTTAAGGGAAAGGGGTAGTTTACCTACAACGTTTTTTTAACAAGGGTATTTTCTATGGCAAACGATAACAGCCGCAAATTCAAACAGAATCAAATAATTTTCTGCATACAGCCCTGATTTGTAGAGTACTCAAGACCTATTGTTTTTGGTGAAGATCGGTTGAGGGGAAGGGGTAGTTTACCAGCAACGTTTTTTATCATGCGTATTTTCTATGGCAAACGACAACTGCCGCAAATTCAAACAGAATCAAATAATTTTTTGCATACAGCCCTGATTTGTAGAGTACTCGTGACCTATTGTTTTTGGTGAAGATCGGTTGAGGGGAAGGGGTAGTTTACCTGCAACGGTTTTTTTTATCAAGGGAAATTTTTTTTTTTGGCAAACGATAACAGCCGCAAATTCAAACAGAATCAAATAATGTTTCGCATACAGCCCTGAATTGTAGATTTCTCAAGACCTATTGTTTTTGGTGAAGATCGGTTGAGGGAAAGGGGTAGTTTACCTGCAACGTTTTTTTAACAAGGGTATTTTCTATGGCAAACGATAACAGCCGCAAATTCAAACAGAATCAAATGATGTTTTGCATACTGCCCTGATTTGTAGAGTACTCAAGACCTATTGTTTTTGGTGAAGATCGGTTAAGGGGAAGGGGTAGTTTACCTGCAACCTTTTACGTTTTATTTTCTATGGCAAACGATAACAGCCGCAAATTCAAACAGAATCAAATAATGTTTTGCATACAGCCCTGATTTGTAGAGTACTCGAGACCTATTGTTTTTGGTGAAGATCGGTTAAGGGGAAGGGGTAGTTTACCTGCAACGTTTTTTTATCAAGCGTATTTTCTATGGCAAACGATAACAGCCGCAAATTCAAACAGAATCAAATAATTTTTTGCATACGTCCCTGAATTGTAGAGGTCTCAATGACTTTCGATTTTGGTGAAGATCGGTTAAGGGGAAGGGGTAGTTTACCTGCAACCTTTTACGTTTTAACAAGAGTAAAGTACTTGAAAATTTATTTAAACTTTTTGAAACAATGGTAATTGTTAAAAATAAAATAATTTTGTTGCCAGGCAATAAAATTATAATTTTTTCATTTTAATGTAATATAATATTTTTCATTTAATACAGCAATAAAAAGGCAGGTAAGACACAGCCTGGCTGTTTGGCTGAAAATGATTTTAAATATAAATCTTAGAATATGGAAGTCATGTATGGTTCTCCATACCGATATTTTTCTATGGCAAACGATAACAGCTGCAACTTCAAACTGAATCAAATAATGTTTTGGATACAGCCCTGAATTGTAGAGTTGTTGGTTTTGGTGAAGATCGGTTAAGGGAAAGATGTGGTTTACCTGCAACATTTTATGTTTTAACAAGGGTAATTTTTTCTATGACGAACGATAACTGCCGTAAATTCAAACAAAATCAACTACATTTTTGCATACCTTTTTGAATTATATTGATCTCAAGGTATATTGATTTTGTTGAAGATCGGTTAAGGGCAAGGGGTAGTTTACCTGCAACGTTTTATTTTTAACAAGGGTAATTTTTTCTATGATGAACGATAACTGCCGTAAATTAAAAGACAATCAAATAATGTTTTCCATACAACCCTGAATTCTAGAGTTCTCAAGACCTTTTGTTTTTGGTGAAGATCGGTTAAGGGGAAGGGTTAGTTTACCTGCAGCATTTTTTTTATCAAGGGTAATTTTACTTCCATATTCCTTAAGGAATGGAAGTATGGTGATGGCAAAAAAAATCGTGTTCGAGATTATTGCAGATTCTGATTCTACTACACTCAAAACATGAAAAAAAGTCGTTTTCCGAAAAGTGTCTGTGTGTCTGTCTGTCTGTCTGTCTGTCTGTCTGTGTGTCTGTAGATTTTTTTTCTATGGCAAACGATAACAGCCGCAAATTCAAACAGAATCAAATAATTTTTTGCATACAGCCCTGATTTGCAGAGTACTCGCGACCTATTGTTTTTGGTGAAGATCGGTTGAGGGAAAGGGGTAGTTTACCAGCAACGGTTTTTTTTTTAGCAAGGGTAATTTTGTTTGTTTGGCAAACGATAACAGCCGCAAATTCAAACAGAATCAAATAATGTTTCGCATACAGCCCTAAATTGTAGAGTTCTCAAGATCTGTTGATTTTGGTGAACATCGGTTAAGGGAAAGGGGTAGTTTACCTGTAACGTTTTATGTTTTAACAAGGGTATTTCCTATGGCAAACGATAACAGCCGCAAATTCTAACAGAATCAAAAGATTATTTGCATACAGACCTAAATTGTAGAGTTCTCAAGACCTTTTGTTTTTGGTGAAGATCGGTTGAGGGAAAGGGGTAGTTTACCTGCAACGTTTTTTTAACAATGGTATTTTCTATGGCAAACGATAACAGCCGCAAATTCAAACAGAATCAAAGAATGTTTTGCATACAGCCCTGATTTGTAGCGTAGTCACGACCTATTGGTTTTGGTGAAGATCGGTTAAGGGGAAGGGGTAGTTTACCTGCAACGTTTTTTTATCAAGCGTATTTTCTATGGCAAACGATAACAGCCGCAAATTCAAACAGAATCAAATAATTTTTTGCATACGTCCCTGAATTGTAGAGGTCCCAATGACTTTCGATTTTGGTGAAGATCGGTTAAGGGGAAGGGGTAGTTTACCAGGAACCTTTTACGTTTTAACAAGAGTAAAGTACATGAAAATTTATTTAAACTTTTTGAAACAAACGATAACAGCCGCAAATTCAAACAGAATCAAAAGATTATTTGCATACAGCCCTAAATTGTAGAGTTCTCAAGACCTATTGTTTTTGGTGAAGATCGGTTGAGGGAAAGGGGTAGTTTACCTGCAACGTTTTTTTAACAAGGGTATTTTCTATGGCAAACGATAACAGCCGCAAATTCAAACAGAATCAAATAATGTTTTGCATACAGCCCTGATTTGTAGTGTACTCAAGACCTATTGTTTTTGGTGAAGATCGGTTAAGGGGAAGGGGTAGTTTACCAGCAACGATTTTTTTATCAAGCGTATTTTCTATGGCAAACGATAACAGCCGCAAATTCAAACAGAATCAAATAATTTTTTGCATACGTCCCTAAACTGTAGAGGTCTCAATGACTTTCGATTTTGGTGAAGATCGGTTAAGGGGAAGGGGTAGTTTACCTGCAACCTTTTACGTTTTAACAGGAGTAAAGTACTTGAAAGTTTATTTAAACTTTTTGAAACAAACGATAACAGCCGCAAATTCAAACAGAATCAAAAAATTATTTGCGTACAGCCCTAAATTGTAGAGTTCTCAAGACCTATTGTTTTTGGTGAAGATCGGTTAAGGGAAAGGGGTAGTTTACCTGTAACGTTTTATGTTTTAACAAGGGTATTTCCTATGGCAAACGATAACAGCCGCAAATTCAAACAGAATCAAAAGATTATTTACATACAGCCCTAAATTGTAGAGTTCTCAAGACCTATTGTTTTTGGTGAAGATCGGTTAAGGGGAAGGGGTAGTTTACCTGCAACTTTTTTTATCAAGCGTATTTTCTATGGCAAACGATAACAGCCACAAATTCAAACAGAATCAAATAATTTTTTGCATACGTCCCTGAATTGTAGAGGTCTCAATGACTTTCGATTTTGGTGAAGATCGGTTAAGGGGAAGGGGTAGTTTACCTGCAACCTTTTACGTTTTAACAAGAGTAAAGTACTTGAAAATTAATTTAAACTTTTTGAAACAATGGTAATTGTTAAAAATAAAATAATTTTGTTGCCAGGCAATAAAATTATAATTTTTTCATTTTAATGTAATATAATATTTTTCATTTAATACAGCAATAAAAAGGCAGGTAAGACACAGCCTGTCTGTTTGGCTGAAAATGATTTTAAATATAAATCTTAGAATATGGAAGTCATGTATGGTTCTCCATACCGATATTTATTTTCTATGGCAAACAATAACAGCCGCAAATTCAAACAGAATCAAATAATGTTTTGCATGCTGCCCTGAATTGTAGAGTTCTCAGGACCTATTGATTTTGGTGAAGATCGGTTAAGAGATAGGGGTAGTTTACCGGCAACATTTTTATGTTTTAACTTGAGTGAAGTAATTAATTTTGATAAATAAAGTACCCTGATAAAAAGCTCATAATAATCCAGTGTAGAAACGTAGATGAAATATTTATAAATGAAGAGGTTAGGTGAACAGGGTGGGGGTAATTTTCTATTAATGAAAATTATAGTTGAAGCGGGAGGGGAGAATTTTTTAGTGTACTACGTTTTCGGTAACAAAGAAGTAGTTTTTTGTTAAAATTCCTTCCCGGGCTGTTTAGCCGTAGTCCAATGTTATCTGCAAAACCAGACTTTTTGGCAGTGCCATCGATTGCCATCATCAGTGAAAATCGAGTGCGAAATCGTGAGGTGGTATACGTTAGTTATGACACTAACGGATATGACAGAACAATAATCAGTAGACTCCTACACAAAACAAACAACAGACAAAGACAGAAAACAACAAATTCATAACACTAACATACATCAACAAACAAACTGAAAAAATAGCCCACAAATTCAAAAAAGCAGGATACAGAATCGCTTACAAAACTACTTGAGGACCGTTGAGGTCCACGGAGCTCTTGGCGGCGTCCTCGTGGTTTCAGCTTACAAGCCCCCACAAGCTGAACTCCTTGTCGGCGACCTGGACGTCATCTTCGATTCCCATCGAAGGGTAATTTTGGCCGGCAATCTGAATTGCAAGCATCGCGTTTGGAATAGTCGCCTGACTACTCCGAACGGGAGGCGCTTGCTCAGTTTTGTTGAATCGCGCCGGGCGATGGTGTTTGGTCCAGCGCAACCCACGTTCTTTCCGTGAAGGCCTAACGCTGCTCCCGATGTTCTGGATATCGCGGTGACCCAAGGAGTTGTCTGTCTGGTCGAGGTATTCTCACTTACGGAGCTGACATCCAACCACAACCCTATCTTGGTCCACGTCGCTACCCAGCACGCCTGTGCACGTTCTGACAAGAAGAAGGTTATCGATTGGGATCGCTACGGCCCGGCCTTGTGCCGTAGATTGCCGCCAGCGGCCCCACTCGATTCCGTTCGCCTCCTAGACGAAGCAGTTGCGGGAATCGAAGAGGCAATCATCTCGGCTATAGGCGTGTCTTCACGTACGCGAGCTGGCTTCACGCCTGACTACCAACGCATCCCTGAGGAAGTCTCTCTTCTCGCTCGCGGGAGGAATTACTTCCGGAAACGTTGGCAGAGGACCCGTGATCCGGCCGATAAGGCAGCATACAATCGGCTCACCGGACAACTGCGTGGCAGTCTGAAGGCGTTCCGACGTAGCTGTTGGGGGATGCGGACCCGCAATCTCACCCGTACAGAATACCTACCGCATTGACGGGACGGAGGCGCCGACCTCCACTTCCCGCCATTGTTGGACCGTTCGGCCGACTCCTGGGTCGCCCGGAGGAGAAGGCCGAGTACTTGGGCTTGTGTTTCGAGCGTCAGTTCGCTCCCAACCCGCCCATGGACTGGGACTTCGACGAACAAGTCGAGATGGCTGTGGAAGACTTTCTGTCTCTTCCAATCACGGCGGAGCCCAAACCCATCTCTTTGGAAGAGGTCTCAGATCGGCTCGCTGACCTTCAGCCAAGAAAGGCTCCAGGCCTGGACGGTGTTACCAACACCGCTCTACGACTTCTTCCCGAGCCTGGAGTTCAATTCTTGACTGATTTGTTCAACATGTTGTTAATTATATTTGTTAATTAATTAATTAATTGTATTTTACCAATACACAATAACAGTAATTATTATATTTACTATCGGGCGCCATGTTGGGAATTACTAACAGCTGATATTATTTACTTTACGGGCCAAGTTTCGTGTTAAGCGAACGAGGTTGTTGAACAGGAAGTGTTATCTGAAATAAATACTCTGTACTCTGAAAATGAAATAATAAAACAAAACTTATTATTAACAAAAAAATTACATAGTTTTAGACTCGCTTATACGCCAAACACGCCTCGGGGCGTAGTCCGACGTATTATGAAATACACAAACATATATTGAATATTGAACTTTTAGTTAATCTAAACATCTAATAAACATATAGTAAACAATGGTAATGTAAAGATATATCTATATATATGTATGAACGCCCAACCCAGCACTTAGGAATTACTACACACACGCAACCTCTCTCTCTTTCATGCTCATGGTACAATTTGATTATTAATGTTGGAGCTCCTTTTACATAGATTGAAAATTTGAATAATTTGTTAAATGATTGATTTCTACAATAACATATATTGGGAAATAAAGGATTCAAAATATATAAGGAACGCTCTCACCAATTTCCGTGTTGGCTTCCTCGCACTGCCAGTCTCGTTCGTAATATCGGCACAATCGGTGTATTTTTACGACGCTTGACGGGACACCTTTGGTAACCCACCGTAACCCACCGTCGTGGGACCGATTCTATACGTCGATCTTGTTTACGAACGATTTAATCGGTCGAGGACGCCTACACCAAACCGAACTATTACTTTCCTTAATACATTTTGATAGTAGATATTATACTGTTTATTAACCACCTACAGTGGTCTAAAAAGTTAAAATTCACTCGTAAGTGAATGGGCGGCCGGCCGGCTCAAATCAGAGCTGCAGATGAAATGACGGCAATTTCTGGTTGAAATCTGCGGAAGTGGGGTGTACTGACGTCACATTCCTTTGTCTAACGTGTTGACATCGCAGTTTGGTTGCTGTCAACACATTCTCCGCCTCTGACGTAACGAAGGCTTGGCTCTGCTTATCTCAATAACTGCACACTGTTTTTGTGATGTGACACCGTTTTTTGTCATGAATTAGTTCAAATCCTGGCAAATACTGTAATATAGTCCACTCACTGTAAATTCGATATCGGGTGTTTGAGATTGGGTTGGGTATGTCAAAAAATAGGAAAATACAATATTTATGATCTCGTTACCATATTTTATGTAATTATACAATGTACCATGATTGTACCATCACAAAACCCCCTCAATGAAAGATGGTGTGACGAAGCACACAAACTTTCATTGACCCTTTCATACTTCCTAAAGGGATCAGCCAGGACAAGTCGCCACAACCCCCTTACAATTTTATATAAAAAATAACAATAACACCCTTGGTCTGGTGATGAGGACCGTACCTAGATGACCTTACTGGACTTCTCCTGCGAGATCCCAACACCATAAGGCCACTTAGGCTCTTAACGCCCCTGCTCTGACGAGTTAGCCAGCTCAGGACCGCGGTCACATCCCAAACACTGAAACAATTTATAAAAAATATTAATATAGTGGCTTATTGAATCACTACCTCCTTAACTGATATGGTTCCCCTTAGCTAAGTGCTGGTTTGTGCCAATAAGCACTGGGTTGGCTTACTATTTATAAAATTATAAATTATATTAAATAAAATGAGAAAGTATAAAAATTATAAAAATAATAAATCTCAAGGATTAAAAAGAATATGAAAAAGGATTAAAATTGGATGAAATATAATTGAAAATATAAAATATATATAATATAAAATATAATTATATATCTCCCAAACTTGGAGAAAACAAATCAAGAAATTTAATAAATCGATTTATTTACTTATAACTTTTAAAATAAACTTTTATTATGATTATTAGTATTATTATTATTATTATTATTATTAACAGTTAATCATCTGGCTGATAAATATTATTAACAACGCCATTATTATAAAATCATGTTAAAAAGTTTTCAAATAAATACACAATACATTAATAATTAACACTGATATATTAATAATACAGTTAATACATTTTAAATACTCAATCATATTTAATCATATCTAAGATATGCGGTAACATTTGTATAATTTCCTTAAAAGTTGTATTTAAATTAAAATTTACCATAGTAGCACTATGTCCTTTTAACCTCTTAAGGTTATTACTTCACAAAAAAAATCACAATTGAAATATCATTTAAAAAATGTTAATTTTTTAATTAGTTACATTAATAAATTTGTAGACACTTTCCAAGTCCAAAACATCACTTTTCTAACACTCCAGGAAAACAATGGATCTTCTGATATACTTAGTTACATAAAAAAAAATATAACTCCTTAATGAGTTAACCTCTTAAGTTACACAATTTTCAAATTTTATTCTATGATAAAACAAAATTTCATGGGATTAATGCCAAAGTTTTTATATATCCCAAGAATTAGGGGTCCCCCTCCCCGTTCAATAATAAGATTAAATAATACCGCACTTAACTTTGCGGTTAGGTAGGCGTAGTTCCTTTGAAATTTCCTATAAAAGTTGCACAGCCCAAGAAAACTCTGAAGTTGTTTGATGTTTCGCGGTTCAGGGAAACGCATAATAGATTCGACCTTGTCCGGGTTTGTGGAAATTCCTTCCGATGTAATAATGAATCCTAAAAAATTAATCTTCGTTTGTAGAAATTTGGACTTATCCCAATTTACGGTTAATCCTCCCGCTTCTAATTTTCCTAACACATATTTTAAATGTTCTAAATGGTCTTCAAATGTACGTGAAGCTATTAAAATATCATCTACATAAACTGTGAGAAAATCTAAATCTTTTGGTCTCAAAATTCTATCCAAACATTTAATGAAACTAGCTACGCTGGTATTTAGCCCAAATGGTAGTCGCTTAAACTGATAATTTTTCCCATTAAATAAAAATGCTGTGTATTGCCTACTTACCTCTGCTAATGGTACCTGCCAATATCCAGCAGTCAGATCTAATGATGTCATAAACCGTACGCCACTAAACTTTTGAAAGATCTCATTTATAGATTCTGGTGATTCTCGGTCTGGTATAATAATTTGATTAATTTTCCTTGCGTCTAGGCATAATCTTACTCCTCCTTCCTTCTTGATTACCACCACTAACGGATTTGAGTAGTGAGACACTGACCTCTCTATGATACCATTATCTAACATCTTATCCAACTCCTCTTGCACCGCTCGTCTTTTAGAGTAAGGCACTGGATAACTCCGCTGCATGAATGGTGTGTGTTCCTTTATCTGTAACATACATTCATAATTTTTTGCCCTTCCTGGAATATCGGCAAACACTCCCTTAAACTGCTCTATTACCTGCCATAACGCTATATGTTGGCCACTCCTTATCACCTCACCCCCACTACAGAATTCATCCGCCCTTATCTCCCATACTTCATTATTAATATTACTCATTTCATTATCAACATCTTCTAAATACTCACCCTCTATACAAAAATTTACTTTAGTATCTAAGTGATTCTCAACTACTTGTTTCTGTAACAATTTCACACCAGTGGTTCTAACTTTATTTATCACATTTTTAAAATTAATTTTCACAGACCGATCACCCCCATCTAACTCCACCACTTTTTCTTTAAAATTTATTACAGCTTTATTTCTTTGTAAAAAATCATTTCCCAAAATGATGTCTAAACTTAACCCCTTGACTACCAAAAATGTATTATCAAAATTAATACCTCCAATTGAGAAGCTTAAATGTATCTGTTTTGTCACCCTTTTACTACGTACCCCCGTGACTCCTATTACTGTAACCCCTGCTACGGGTAAAACTGGAATATTCTTATTCAAATCTTTCAATTCACTTAAAATGTTCTCGGCTATTACTGAAATTTCGCTCCCTGTATCAACAAGTGTTTTAAAGTTTCTATTATCTATTGTTACCTGTATTTCCGTGAGTCCAGCTCTCACCTCCAATGTCGTGTTACACTCCTCCTCCAATAAATCTGCAACGATGTCTGCTTTTATAACGTTGGATTGTAGTTTCTCGATGGGTCGGACCTCATGAGTTTCCCTGAACAGTGGTCGGGTCCTACTTACCACTGTTGACTTCAGTTTTCCGGCTGTGTCCTATTATGACTTGTTGATGGCACAGGGTGTCCGCGTGTTGGTCCCTGATGGTGATACGGTGCTCCTCTGTTACTAGGGGCTCCTCTGTTCGCAGGTATGAATTGCTTTACTTGGTTATTTCTTGGTGCTTTACAGAAATAACAATGCTGCATGTGACCCCGATTCTCCTTCCTGCAACTAGAACAACTCCAACCGCCTGGTGTCTGTAAATCATTTCTAACATTATATTTATTGCCAGTATGATTGAAATAAGGCCTTGGCCGATTAAACTCATTGTTATTATTGTTATGGTTATACATATTTGGTTGTATAGGGCGTCTACCCATTTCACGATCATTTATACTTTGTAGTATATCTAATACCCTTTCCAGTTCATCAAGATTTTCTATTTCTTTAGTCATCAGAGTGACCTGCACTTCTCTAGGTAAGTGCTTACTAACATACCTAACAAATGACTTAAATGGTATAGGAGGCTCTAAATATTTAGCTTCGTTGTACAATTTTGTTACATAAATAGTAATGTTATTATTACTAACGTTACGTCCCATGAAATTACCCGTTCCCATAATACGGCTTCTTAAAGTCTCCTGCTCTTCTTCTGTCCAATATTTACCCTTAAAAGCTTTCTCAAAAGTATTATAACAATCCCATTCTAACCTATGAGCTTCAGCCCATATGACTGAGTTACCCTTGAAACATTTAATAATTTTATTTAATTTCACTTCCCAGCTACTACTACTAAAATGATTATAATCCCTAGTTTGATTAAGGAATCGCATGGGATGTATTACTCTGTTTTCATGGCTAAAATTCTCTAGTTCTATTTCATTATAGATATCTCTAGTTACTACTACTCTATCAGTTATGCTTGAAATATTTTTATTTATTTCTCCCCGTAATTCATTTTTTACACTGGTCAAATTATTTGCAATCATATCATATTTATCATGCACATCCAAACTATTTTGTACAGTTAAGTCATCAATTTCTTTAATCTTACTTTGTAACAAATTAAATCTACTCTTGGTACTTTTCTCATGTTCAGTTATGGTATTATCTATAGTTTCTAAATTCTTGGTGATATCTATCACATTTATTTCCATGTTTTCTAAATGACTTTGTAAAACATTGTTTTTCATTGCTACTTGTTTGCTTACTTCAACATTGGTTTTAACTTCTAATTGACTTTCTACAAAATTTAAACATTTCTGTTGTATTTCTGTACTGTTTGACTCTGACTTTTAATCGTGTTATTTACTGTGTCATAAAATAGATCGATTTTAGTGTCTAAATCATGTATGGTACTACTGAACTTATCATCAACAATTGCTAGTGTAGTTTTTTGTATGTTATCACAACGTGTTTCTACTGTGTTAATTCGCTCATCAAATTGACAATTTTGTCTTTTAATTTCATCTTTCATCTCATCGAAATTAATTTTAAAACTACTTTGAATTTCTTTAATTTCACTTTTCTGAACATCAAATTTAAAATTCATGTCCCCTCTGAGGTCATTAAAATTGCTACACATCATGTTATACAGACGTGTTAACATTTCGTCTGTTTTGTTTTCATGAAGTGAGATGGAGGTTACTTGTTCAGTCTCTACCTTTTCGGTCGCACTCGCCTCGCCAACCTGACTAATTGGTGTTAATGGAACATCCATCTCACTTATAACTATTTCGTCAGAGATGCTGACTTTTTCAGTTTTATCTTCATCAGTATTCATGTTTACAATCTATAATACAGGCATGCATCTAATATTATAACCTAACTTCGTCAAATTTGGTTATGTTTACGTAATTTCTATATTACCTCAGATAACTATTTCCATTCACCTCGTAGACTTACTCTATATAAAATTTTATTATCTAGAGTCCCTGTTCCAGAAGCCATCTGTTGTTAATTATATTTGTTAATTAATTAATTAATTGTATTTTACCAATACACAATAACAGTAATTATTATATTTACTATCGGGCGCCATGTTGGGAATTACTAACAGCTGATATTATTTACTTTACGGGCCAAGTTTCGTGTTAAGCGAACGAGGTTGTTGAACAGGAAGTGTTATCTGAAATAAATACTCTGTACTCTGAAAATGAAATAATAAAACAAAACTTATTATTAACAAAAAAATTACATAGTTTTAGACTCGCTCATACGCCAAACACGCCTCGGGGCGTAGTCCGACGTATTATGAAATACACAAACATATATTGAATATTGAACTTTTAGTTAATCTAAACATCTAATAAACATATAGTAAACAATGGTAATGTAAAGATATATCTATATATATGTATGAACGCCCAACCCAGCACTTAGGAATTACTACACACACGCAACCTCTCTCTCTTTCATGCTCATGGTACAATTTGATTATTAATGTTGGAGCTCCTTTTACATAGATTGAAAATTTGAATAATTTGTTAAATGATTGATTTCTACAATAACATATATTGGGAAATAAAGGATTCAAAATATATAAGGAACGCTCTCACCAATTTCCGTGTTGGCTTCCTCGCACTGCCAGTCTCGTTCGTAATATCGGCACAATCGGTGTATTTTTACGACGCTTGACGGGACACCTTTGGTAACCCACCGTAACCCACCGTCGTGGGACCGATTCTATACGTCTGTCTTGTTTACGAACGATTTAATCGGTCGAGGACGCCTACATCAAACCGAACTATTACTTTCCTTAATACATTTTGATAGTAGATATTATACTGTTTATTAACCACCTACAGTGGTCTAAAAAGTTAAAATTCACTCGTAAGTGAATGGGCGGCCGGCCGGCTCAAATCAGAGCTGCAGATGAAATGACGGCAATTTCTGGTTGAAATCTGTGGAAGTGGGGTGTACTGACGTCACATTCCTTTGTCTAACGTGTTGACATCGCAGTTTGGTTGCTGTCAACACATTCTCCGCCTCTGACGTAACGAAGGCTTGGCTCTGCTTATCTCAATAACTGCACACTGTTTTTGTGATGTGACACCGTTTTTTGTCATGAATTAGTTCAAATCCTGGCAAATACTGTAACATAGTCCACTCACTGTAAATTCGATATCGGGTGTTTGAGATTGGGTTGGGTATGTCAAAAAATAGGAAAATACAATATTTATGATCTCGTTACCATATTTTATGTAATTATACAATGTACCATGATTGTACCATCACAAACGCGTGTCTTAGACTGGCCTACTTTCCCAAGAAATGGAGAAAGGCGACGGTTATCGTGATCCCGAAGCAGGGAAAGGATACCACCCGCTCGGAAAACCTCCGGCCTATCAGCCTACTCTCCGCTACGTCCAAGGTTTTTGAGCGCCTCGTACAGCGTCGTGTACGAGAACATCTAACCAACTTTGACGTGCTGGTCCCCGAACAGTTCGGCTTTTGTGTGGGGCATTCGACCACTCATCAACTGATGAGACTGGTGGAAAGCATCACGGAAGCCGGGTGTTGGAGAGAACGGACCGTTGGCTGTTTCTTAGATGTTGAGAAAGCCTTCGACAGCATATGGCATGATGGCCTGTTATTCAAACTTAGGGAAGTCCAGTTCCCGGACTGCTACCTCCATCTGGTTGCTAGCTTTCTGACGGAGAGGACCTTCTGCGTGGGAGTTGGCGATTCTGTCTCTTCCGAGAGACGAATCACAGCCGGCGTCCCTCAAGGTAGTGTTCTAGGCCCCCTTCTGTTCTCGATCTACGTCAACGACGTGCCGAGACAGCCTGGAGTCCAGATGGCCCTCTTCGCTGACGACACGGCCGTATTTACGGCCGATCGTCATGAGGAAAGGGCCGTCCTAGGACTGCAGCGCCAGCTCGACACGCTCGTGGACTGGACTGAGAATTGGAGAGTGCAACTCAACGCTACCAAGAGTGTAGCCGTCGAATTCTCTAAGCGACGGAAGAACCCCGTTAGGCAACTACGTATCGGCAGAACGTACTTGCGCTGGTCCAACGAGGTCAAGTACCTCGGCTTACACCTTGACCGTCGGCTCACCTGGCGTACCCACGCACAAACAGTTCTTAAGCGAGCATCCACTCGCCTGTGCGCACTGTTTCCACTCCTGATCAGCTCAGCCATGACCAGGAAATTGGGTAGGATGATCGTCGGCGCGTATCTGCTGCCGGTCATTACCTACGCCTGCCCGGTCTGGGGTTACCTCGCCGCAATGCATAAAAAGAAGTTGCAGAGCGTCCTCGACAGGGGGCTTCGGCTAGCGGCCAAAGTCCCCCGTCGCTTCTCATCTCGCTTGGCGTCCTCTCCTTAGACGACACTTTCAGGCGGCTTGCACGCAAATTTTATGCACGTGCGGCGAGGTTCCCAGGCAATCCTCTAGTGACTGGGCTGGGAAGGTACCGTATACGCCCAGGTGATTCGTGGAAACGCCCTCGGTGTATACTGCGCTAGCGTAGGCTAGTACAACAGCCGAGAATCGGCCTGCTATAGAGCACGCGCCCTACTTGGGCAGGGCCACGAGGCAGGAGCTCCAGAAGGTAGCTCGGAACTCAGTTACCGTGCGGTTCGTCTCTGCGACGCACAACCGCAAAGCCCAGAGCGGAAAAAAAAAAAAAAAAAAAAAAAAAAAACCCACTATCAAAACACACGCACAAAGCACAAAACAAATTCGATCTACCCGGTGTTTACAAGCTAAATTGCTCAAATTGCAATAAATTCTACATAGGCCAGACAGGATGTAGCTTCAAACAGAGATACATTGAACACACAAAGGCACTCCACTCCACTACAGAATCTACCTTTGCAAACCACCTCATTGAAGCAAACCACACATATAAAAACATCGACAATAACATGAACATTCTACACGTACACACAAAAGGCCGAAAACTAGACACTCTAGAACAATTAGAAATCTACAAACACACAAAAACAAATAAAAACGACATCCTAAACAAACAGACACAATTCAAATCGCACGCATTATTCGAACACATCTCACCCAACACACTCAGCATTGATCTTTCGAAAATCTATCCCGTCGCCAACAACAAGACGCACAGCGCTACCTACGGCAGCCTCTGAAGAAGCCTTTTAAAGGAGAAAACCGGTGTAGGCTTTAAGGTAAATCTTTATGATTATACTTATAAAAAACTTAGTGTTCCGAGTCGTTAATACAATAGTGATATTTAGTTAAGTAACGGACACGTCATGGACAACGAAATCCAAGTATCTTATCCTTCAAAATGAAGTAGTGTATTCGACATCATAAAGGTAGTTTTCAAAAAAATTACCCCTGTCCTTTCAACTTTTCATTTATAGATATTTTATCTACCTTACTACAGTGGATTATTATGACCTTCTTTTCAGAATACTTTATTTATCAGAACTAAGTACTTTGCTGTTTTTAAAACGTAAAATGTTGCAGGTAAACTACCCCTACCCGTTAACTGATAGTCACCAAAATCAATAGTTCTTGAGTCTTCTACAACTCGGGCACATATGCAAAAAATTATTTGATTCTGTTTGAATTTGCGGCAGTTATCATTTGCCATAGAAAACATTCTATACACACACACAGACACTTTTGGAAAATGAATTTTCTTCATGTTTCAAGGGAGTACAATCAGAATCACCCCTTATCTTGAACACAATTTTTTTTGTGATCGTTATACTTCCATTTCCTTAAGGAACATGGAAGTAAAAACTAACCTTACAAAACCAAACTTGCAAAGACCGAATTTTTTGCATCACTTTTTACTTTAAACAGTTTTTTCAGAAATTACATTTTTTTATGCTTGCCACAAATCTAGTAGAACTGCTTGGTTTTTGACTGAATGTGAGTGTGTTAGGAAAAATTAATTGCATTAAAAAGCAAGTTCTGTTACACATTGGAAGTGTACTCATGTAATCAATCTCATTTTGAATTGTGTATTATTTGAGGTTTGTCAAATAGATTTTTTTTTTAGTGCATTTTTACTTCCAGGAAGTATGGTGATGAAAAAAAAATCGTGGTCGAGATTATTGCAGATTCTGATTGTACTACCCTCAAAACATGAAAAAAGTCATTTTTCGACGTGTGTGTGTGTGTGTGTGTGTGTGTGTGTGTGTTTTCTATGGCAAACGATAACAGCCGCAAATTCAAACAGAATCAAATAATTTTTTGCATACAGCCCTGAATTGTAGAGTACTCAAGACCAATTGTTTTTGGTCAGATCGGTTAAGGGAAAGGGGTAGTTTACCTGCAATGTTTTTTTTTTATCGATGGTAATTTTTTTTCTATAGCTAACGATAACAGCCTAAAATTCAAACAGATTCAAGTAATATTTCGCATACAGCCCTGAATTATAGAGTACTCAAGACCAATTGTTTTTGGTGAAGATCGGTTAAGGGAAAGGGGTAGTTCACCTGCAATGTTTTTTTTTATCAAGGGTAATTTTTTTACTTCCATGTTCCTTAAGGAAATGGAAGTATGGTGATGGCAAAAAAAATCGTGTTCGAGATTATTGCAGATTCTGATTGTACTACACTCAAAACATGAAAAAGTCATTTTTCGAAAAGTGTCTGTGTGTCTGCTGTAGATTTTTTTTCTATGGCAAACGATAACAGCCAGAAATTCAAACTGAATCAAATCATTTTTTGCATACAGCCCTGATTTGTAGAGTACTCACGACCTATTGTTTTTGGTGAAGATCGGTTGAGGGAAAGGGGTAGTTTACCTGCAACGTTTTTTTTTAATCAAGGGTAATTGATTTCTATGGCAAACGATAACAGCCGCAAATTCAAACAGAATCAACTACTCTTTTGAATACAGCCCTGAATTGTAGAGTTCTCAAGGCCTATTGTTTTTGGTGAAGATCGGTTAAGGGAAAGGGGTAGTTTACCTGCAACGTTTTATGTTTTAACAAGGGTATTTTATATAGCAAATGATAACAGCCGCAAATTCAAACAGAATCAAATAATTATTTGCATACAGCCCTAAATTGTAGAGTTCTTAAGACCTATTGATTTTGGTGAAGATCGGTTAAGGGAAAGGCGTAGTTTACGTTTTATGTTTTAAAAGGGTATTTTTTATGCCAAACGATAAAGAGTCGCAAATTCAAACAGAATCAAATACTTTTTTGTATGTAGTACTGATTTGTAGACTACTCAAGACCTATTGATTTTGGTGAAGATCGGTTAAGGGAAAGGGGTAGTTTACCTGCAACGGTTTTTTTTTAAACAAGTGTAATTTTTTTCTATGGCAAACGATAACAGCTGCAAATTCAAACAGAATCAACTACTCTTTTGCATACAGCCCTGAATTGTAGAGTTCTCAAGACCTATTGATTTTGGTGAAGATCGGTTAAGGGAAAGGGGTAGTTTACCTGCTACGTTTTTTGTTTTAAAAGGGTATTTTTATGGCAAACGATAAGAGTCGCAAATTCAAACAGAATCAAATACTTTTTTGCATGTAGCCCTGATTTGTAGAGTTCTCAAGACCTATTGATTTTGGTGAAGATCAGTTAAGGGAAAGGGGTAGTTTACCTGCAACGTTTTATGTTTTAACAAGGGTATTTTATATGGCAAACGATAACAGCTGCAAATTCAAACAGAATCAAATGATTATTTGCATACAGCCCTAAATTGTAGAGTTCTCAAGGCCTATTAATTTGGTGAAGACCGGTTAAGGGAAAGGAGTAGTTTACGTGCTACGTTTTATGTTTTAAAAGTGTATTTTCTATGGCAAACGATAAGAGCCGAAAATTCAAACAGAATCAAATGATTATTTGCATACAGCCCTAAATTGTAGAGTTCTCAAGACCTGTTGATTTTGGTGAAGATCGGTTAAGGGAAAGGGGTAGTTTACCTGCTACGTTTTATGTTTTAAAAGGGTATTTTTTATGGCAAACGATAAGAGTCTCAAATTCAAACAGAATCAAATACTGTTTTGCATGTAGCCCTGATTTGTAGAGTTCTCAAGACCTATTGATTTTGGTGAAGATCGGTTAAGGGAAGGGGTAGTTTACCTGCAACGTTTTTTATCAAGGGTAATTTTACTTCCATATTCCTTAAGGAATGGAAGTATGGTGATGGAAAAAAAAATCGTGTTCGAGATTATTGCAGATTCTGATTCTACTACACTCAAAACATGAAAAAAAGTCGTTTTCCGAAAAGCGTCTGTGTGTGTGCCTGTCTGTAGATTTTTTTCTATGGCAAACGATAACTGCCGCAAATTCAAACAGAATCAAAAGATTATTTGCATACAGCCCTAAATTGTAGAGTTCTCAAGACCTATTGTTTTTGGTGAAGATCGGTTAAGGGAAAGGGGTAGTTTACCTACAACTTTTTTTAACAAGGGTATTTTCTATGGCAAACGATAACAGCCGCAAATTCAAACAGAATCAAATAATGTTTTGCATACAGCCCTAAATTGTAGAGTTCTCAAGACATATTGTTTTTGGTGAAGATCGGTTAAGGGAAAGGGGTAGTTTACCTACAACGTTTTTTTAACAAGGGTATTTTCTATGGCAAACGATAACAGCCGCAAATTCAAACAGAATCAAATAATGTTTTGCATACAGCCCTGATTTGTAGAGTACTCAAGACCTATTGTTTTTGGTGAAGATCGGTTAAGGTGAAGGGGTAGTTTACCTGCAACGTTTTTTTGTCAAGCGTATTTTCTATGGCAAACGATAACAGCCGCAAATTCAAACAGAATCAAATAATTTTTTGCATACGTCAGTGAATTGTAGAGGACTCAAGGCCTTTAGATTTTGGTGAAGATCGGTTAAGGGGAAGGGGTAGTTTACCTGCAACCTTTTACGTTTTAACAAGAGTAAAGTACGTGAAAATTTATTTAAACTTTTTGAAGCAATGGTAATTGTTGAAAATAAAATAATTTTGTTGCCAGGTATCAAAAATAAAGTCATTTTGATTATAAAATATAAATATTTACAACAAGAAAAGAATTTTCAGTTTTCAAAATTTAAATATATTTTTATAAAACAATGGGTTCTTCATTGAGGTGGGGACCATGTCACTCACTCCATCTCAAGCCTCTCCCATTTTGCAGAAAAAGAGGACCCTGTCAAGGCTGATACTTTGACGACAGTGACAGGGCTTTCCACCAAATTCAGCAGAGTGACAGGTAGGCCCAACTCTGATTGGCTCCTCAGATTTCCCCAGCGTTAGTAGGTTCTATGAAAATATTTTATTTCCAAAATGATTTTAAATATAAATCTTAGATATGTTTTATAAATCTCATGTTTTATGTTTTAACATGGGTAATTTTTTATATGACGAACCATAACTGCCGTAAATTCAAACAGAATCAAATAATTTTTTACATATGTGCCTGAGCTATAGAGAACTCAATGTCTGTTGATTTTGGTGAAGATCGGTTACGGGGAAAGGGCAGTTTACCTGAAACATTTTTTGTTGTAACATGAGTAAAGTACTTAATTTTGATAAAGTATACTGATAAGATCTTAATAATCCACTGTAGAAACGTAGATGAAATATCTATAAATGAAGAGGCTAGTTGAACGGGCTGGGGGTAATTTTCTATAAATCAAAATTATAGTTGAAGGGGGAGGGGATAATTTTTTTTTTATATGTGTACTACGTTATTGGCAACAAAGAAGTATTTTTTTGTTAAAATTCCTTCCCTGGCTGTTTGGCTGAAAATGATTTTAAATATAAATCTTAGAATATGGAAGTCATGTATGGTTCTCCATACCGATATTTTTATATGGTAAACGATAATAGCCGCAAATTCAAACAGAATCAAATAATGTTTTGCATAGAGCCCTGTAGAGTTCTCAAGACATGTTGGTTTTGGTGAAGATCGGTTAAGGGAATAGAGTAGTTTACCTGCAACATTTTATGTTTTAACAAGGGTTTTTTTTTTGACAAACGATAACTGCCGTACATTAAAACAGAATCAACTACTCTTCTGCATACCTTTTTGAATTATACAGAACTCAAGGTCTGTTGATTTTGTTGAAGATCGGTTAAGGGAAAAGGGTACCTGCAACGTTTTATGTTTTAACAAGGGTATTTGGTATGGCAAACGATATCAGCCGCAATCTCAAACAGAATCAAATAAATTTTTGCAGCTAGAGTACTCAAGACCTATTGTTTTTGGTGAAGATCGGTTAAGGGAAAGGGATAGTTTACCTGCAACGGTTTTTTATCAAGGGTAATTTTTTTCTATGGCAAACGATAACAGCCGCAAATTCAAACAGAATCAAATGATGTTTTGCATACAGGCCTGTATTGTAGAGTTCTCAATACTTATTGGTGTTGGTGAAGATCGGTTAAGGGAAAGGGGTATTTTACCTGCAACATTTTATGTTTTAACAAGGGTAATTTTTTGTATGACGAACGATAACTGCCGTAAATTCAAACAGAATCAACTACGTTTTTGCATACCTTTTTGAACTAAAGAGAGCTCAACGTCTGTTGATTTTGTTGCAGATCGGTTAAGGGAAAGGGGTAGTTTATCAGCAACGTTTTATGTTTTAAAAAGGTTAATGTTTTTATGATGAAAGATAACTGCCGAAAATTCAAAGAGAATCAAATAATTTTTAGCACACTTTCCTGAGTTTTAGAGATCTCAAGGTCTGTTGATTTTGGATCGGTTAAGGGAAAATGGTAGTTTACTTACATTTTAAATTGTAACAAGTGAAATGTTTCCATGACGAACGATAACTGCCGCACATTCAAACAGAATCAAATTTTTTTTTTGCATGCATCCCTGAATTGTAGAGGACTGAAGAAGGTCTATTGATTTTGGAGAAGATCGGTTAAGAGAAAGGGGTAGTTTAGCTGAAACATTTTATGATTTAACGAGAGTAAAGTACTTAGTTTTTATAAATAAAGTATCCTGATAAGAAGCTCATAATAATCCACTGTAGAAACGTAGATGAAATATCTATAAATGAAGAGGTTAGGTGAACGGGGTGGGGGTAATTTTCTATTATTAAAAATTATAGTTGATGGTGGAGGGGAGAATTTTTTATGTGTACTACGTTATCGGCAACAAAGAAGTAGTTCTTTCTGAAAATTCCTTCCCGGGCTGTTTAGCCATAGTCCAATGTTTTCTGCAAAACCAGACTTTTCGGCAGTGCCATCGACTGCCATCATCACTGAAAATCGAGTGCGAAAATGTGAGGTGGTATATATTAGTGACCACAGTACTGTGGTTAAAGCTGAACCAATAAGTAGAAAGAAGAAGTTTCTATGGAAATATTTCATTTCGAATATGATTTTAAATATAAATCTTAGAACATGTAAGTCATGTATGGTTCTCCATTCCATATTTTACTCACTTTCACTTATGTCAGCACTAAACACTGTTCTTGTTATTCAATTTTACTTCCATGTTCCATAAGTAAATGGAAGTATGGTGATGGCAAAAAAAAATCATGTTCGAGATAATTGCAGATTCTGATTGTACTACCCTCAAAACATGAAAAAGTCATTTTACTTCCATGTTCCTTAAGGAAATGGAAGTATGGTGATGGCAAAAAAAAATCGTGTTCGAGATTATTGCACATTCAGATTGTACTACACTCAAAACATGAAAAAAAGTCATTTGTATGTATGTATACCACATACATTAGTGACCACAGTACTGTGGTTAAAGCTGAACCAATAAGTAGAAAGAAGAAGTTTCTATGGAAATATTTCATTTCGAATGTGATTTTAAATATATATCTTAGAACATGGAAGTCATGTATGGTTCTCCATACCGATATTTTTCTATGGCAAACGATAACAGCCTAAAATTCAAACAGAATCAAGTAATATTTTGCATACAGCCCGGAATTGTAGAGTTCTCAAGACGTATTGTTTTTGGTGAAGATCGGTAAAGGGAAAGGGGTAGTTTACCTGCAACGTTTTATGTTTTAACAAGGGTAATTTTTTCTATGGCAAATGATAAAAGCCGCAACTTCAAACAGAATCAAATAATGTTTCGCATACAGCCTTGAATAAATGAAGAGGTTAGGTGAACGGGGTGGGGGTAATTTTCTATTAATGAAAATTATAGTTGAAGGGGGAGGGGAGAATTTTTTATATGTGTACTACGTTATCGGCAACAAAGAAGTAGTTCTTTCTGAAAATTCCTTCCCGGGCTGTTTAGCCGTAGTCCAATGTTTTCTGCAAAACCAGACTTTTCGGCAGTGCCATCGACTGCCATCATCACTGAAAATCGAGTGCGAAAATGTGAGGTGGTATACATTAGTGACCACAGTACTGTGGTTAAAGCTGAACCAATAAGTAGAAAGAAGAAGTTTATATGGAAATATTTCATTTCGAATATGATTTTAAATATATATCTTAGAACATGGAAGTCATGTATGGTTCTCCATACCGATATTTTTCTATGGCAAACGATAACAGCCTAAAATTCAAACAGAGTCAAGTAATATTTTGCATACAGCCCGGAATTGTAGAGTTCTCAAGACGTATTGTTTTTGGTGAAGATCGGTAAAGGGAAAGGGGTAGTTTACCTGCAACGTTTTATGTTTTAACAAGGGTAATTTTTTCTATGGCAAATGATAAAAGCCGCAACTTCAAACAGAATCAAATAATGTTTCGCATACAGCCTTGAATAAATGAAGAGGTTAGGTGAACGGGGTGGGGGTAATTTTCTATTAATGAAAATTATAGTTGAAGGGGGAGGGGAGAATTTTTTATATGAGTACTACGTTATCGGCAACAAAGAAGTAGTTCTTTCTGAAAATTCCTTCCCGGGCTGTTTAGCCGTAGTCCAATGTTTTCTGCAAAACCAGACTTTTCGGCAGTGCCATCGACTGCCATCATCACTGAAAATCGAGTGCGAAAATGTGAGGTGGTATACATTAGTGACCACAGTACTGTGGTTAAAGCTGAACCAATAAGTAGAAAGAAGAAGTTTCTATGGAAATATTTCATTTCGAATATGATTTTAAATATATATCTTAGAACATGGAAGTCGTGTATGTTTCTCCATACCGATATTTTTCTATGGCAAACGATAACAGCCGCAAATTCAAACAGAATCAAATAATGTTTCGCATACAGCCCTGAATTGTAGAGTTCTCAAGACGTATTGTTTTTGGTGAAGATCGGTTAAGGGAAAGGGGTAGTTTACGTGCCACATTTTATGTTTGAACAAGGGTAAGTTTTTCTATGACGAACCATAACTGCCGCACATTCAAACAGAATCAAATAATGTTTTGCATGCATCCCTGAATTGTAGAGTACTCAAGACCTATTGATTTTGTTGAAGATCAGTTAAGAGAAAGAGGTAGTTTACCTGCAACGTTTTATGTGATAACAAGGTTAATTTTTTCTATGACGAACGATAACTGCTGAAAATTCAAACATAATCAAATAATTTTTTGCAAACATCCCTATATTGTAGAGAACTCAAGGCCTGTTGATTTTGGTGAAGATCGGTTTAGGGAAAGGGGTAGTTTACCTGCAACGTTTTATGTTTTGAAAGAAGATCTTAATAATCCACTGTAGAAACGTAGATGAAGTATCTGTAAATGAAGAGGCTAATTGAACGGGGTGGGGGTAATCTTCTATAAATGAAAATTATAGTTGAAGTGGGAGGGGATAATTTTTATTTATATGTCATGTGTACTTCATTATCGGCAACACTGAAGTTGCTTGTTGATAAAATTCCTTCCCGGGCTGTTTGGGCTTGATCCAATTTTTTCTACAAAACCAGACGTTTCTGCAGTGCTATCGACTGCCATCGTCAGTGAAAATTGAGTGCACTATCGTGAGGTGGTATACGTTAGTGATCACAGTACTGTGGTTAAGGCTGAAGAAAGAAGTAGTTTCTATGGAAATAGTTCATTTCGAAAAGTATTTTAAATATAAATCTTAGAACATGGAAGTCATGTATGGTTCTCCATACTGATATTTTTATTTGCAGATGAAATAAACAGCCAGTTTTTGTTTACAATTTGAGGATGAGCTGAAAGGCTCAAAAGAGGTTACTAATACTATTGCAAATAGTGGAGTGCAAAAAGTAGTTTCTATATTTGTTAAATTTGTATATCCACTAACATAATTGTTAATTAATTATGTTATTAAAAAATTAAAACATATTACTCCCAAACATTAGAGAAAAGATTTGGATGTTTAGTCTCAAATTTTTTTTTTCACACATGGTTTTTCTTTTAGTATACATAGATGTTTGTATGCATAGTATGTATAGAAAAACAATGTTTTGTGAGGCTCATGGCTGCTGGAGACTAGGAAGTGACAGTGAGTTATTTAATAATAATAATGATGTATGAATTCTGTTGTAACATTCACTTTTTTACAACAGAAAAGATTTCTTGCCAAACACAATGACAATAAACGTAGAAGAAAAGAAACTAAATATTGAATGGCAGTTGTCTATATTTGATACCATTTTGATAAATTTGTGTCAATCTAGCATTATTTACATTATGGAACCTCTTTATTTACTGGTACAGTCTAAAATTACCATCTTCTTAACCCGTTATGACTTTTCCGTGACTTTCTTAACCTGACTATAAAAAATACCACTTTCCCATGAATTTAGGAGGGTGATTTGAAAAGTTTGTGGCCTACCGTAGAAACAAATGTGTGGCATTTCTGTTTTTTACTGCATCGTGGCCCCATGTCACCTCAAGAACAGCAGTTGAGCGTCAAGTCATTACCCTCTCACTTACCCCATTGAGGAACTCCGATTCTTCTAGGTCCTCAAAATAACCGTTTTCTGCTGCTTTCAGCTCGTCATCTGAGGAAAATTGCTCCCCCCCCCACATCTTTTTGAGGTTTGGGAATAAATGAAAGTCAGATGGTGTTAAATCAGGCAAATAAGGCGGGTGGTGCAACAGATCGTACTTCAATTCTGCGATTTTTGCTATAGACACAACGCATATGTGAGGGCATGCATTATCCTGATGGAAAATGATCTTCTTTGCTAAACCTGGTCTTTTTTCTCGAATTTTTACATTTAATTGGCCTAAAAGGTTAGCATAATACTCTCCATTTATCGTTTGACCCTTTTCAAGGCAATCTAGTAACAATATTCCCTTAGCATCCCAGAAAAATGGAGCCATACACTTTCCAGCCGACAAAATTGATTTTACCGATTTTGGAGGCGGCGAATCACTATGCATACATTGTTTCGACTGTTGTTTTGTTTCTAGAGTGAAGTGGACCCAAGTTTCATCAGTTGTTACAAATCTATAAATAAAATCTTTAGTAGGATTTTTCTGAAAATGGTCCAAACATTCTTTAGAAGCTTGCATGCACATGCGTTTTTGGTCACTTGTCAGCAAACGCGGCACCCATCTTGCAGACAGCTTTTTCATACTTAATTCCTCAGTAAGAATGTGATGTACCCTTTCATCTGAGATGCCCACAGACTTAACAATTTCAGACACCTTCAAACGGCGATCTTCCAGTTGTGCACTTTATTGATGATTTCTGGTGAAGTGACACTTTTCGGACGCCCAGTAAAAGCCCAGCACTTTTGCGGGTCATCTTTTAAACTTACATGGCCACGTACAAATTCAGTAGCCCATTTTTTCACTGTAGTAAATGAAGAGAAATTATGACTACCGACATATACATTAACTACATGAGACTATGGTACCTGTACAGACCAAGTTCTAGGTAAATAACATTTACAAGAATGTAAATATTAAGTAAAAACCATTTTCATATAATAGATCTGTTATCTACAATGTTGCGAAGTAATTGTAACTCTTCAATGTAAGTTGTTAAATCTATACTGTTATCTTGTACATAATTCTCTAATGTACGTGAGGACGATAGTGTTAATAAAAATGGTCAGTATTGTAGAGTGCCATTTGTGGAAGGAAAGAGACAAGTGAGAGAGAGAGAGAGGGAGAGTGAGAGGGGGGAGTGAGAAGAGAGCAAGAGAGAGAGTGAGAGGGAGGGATAGAAAGAGAGAGAGCGATTTCAAGTTTGAGTGAGAGGTTGTGAGAATGAGAGGTAGAGGGAGAATGGGAGAGAAAGAGAGAGAGGGTGTGATTTTCACTCCTGCTCTTTCACTCCCTCCTCCCTCTCTGTCTGTTTTTAGATATCCCTGAATCCCTCAATCTGTTTTTAGGTATAATATATTTTACTATGCTATATGTTGACTGCTATATATATATAAACGTTTTCTGTACCAATCTAATATCTAATTGTTAATTATTGCTTTTATAATTAATTAAAAATATCATTACATATAGCAATTTAAATAGTAATAGTGTATAAATTAAGTTCTGTGATATTATAATCACCCAACATATTCTTCATCTCATTAAAAATTTCTGTTGGCATTAAACCCTTCTTAACAAAAAAGTTTGATGTTCAGTTTTCTCCATTTTCAGTGTTGCTGTGAGATAACCTTATTTATACAGCTGTTTCTCTGCAACAATGACTTGACGCTTCACAGCTGTTCGTGGGGCGAACGTGGCGCCACGATGCAGTAAAAAACAGAAACGCCACACATTCGTTTATATGGTAGGCCGCGAACTTTTCAAATCGCCCTTGTATTTACCACTTTTCAGGTCTAAGCATTTTTTTTTCATGAAACATGAAACCTGATGTTTCTTCCACGTTGAGGTACCACCACTGGACGTCATCAGTTTTAAATAATTATTCTGATTTAGCACATTTTTCCTATTAAAAAAATGAAATTATGTACCACCACTAAGTCTGATGAAAAACTTTGTAACTTTGAATAGTTTTTGTCACATACCGTTCCTAAGATTGCATTTATATGTCTGTAAACCATAGAGGTATTACAATAGAGGTGGGGAGCACGGTTCTGAATCGTCCACGCAAAAGAGAGAGACCGAGAATAACGGACCCTCACCTTTCCTTTTCTCTCGACGCATGCGCACTGTGCGTTTATTTGAAAGTGTATTACGAGCGCTGGGTGTCTTCCCATATACAACAACGTGTCAGAGAATAAGAAGTTTTGTTCCAACATAAATAAGAATTTAATATTCCAACCATGACAGTTATTAATACTTATTAAATAGCTAAATTCGCAGTAAAAATCTATAGTTTACACGCATTAAAAAACGGAACTGTAAAATGTTCGTTAATGAAAATATAAAGTTTTCTAAATTATCTACTTATTGCCAAAAATGAAAATATTTTGAATTCTCATTTATACAAATTTATAAAATAAAATAATATTAAAATAGAAAAATTTGTAAACTGAAACATTACAATATATATTCACTTACTTATGAAAACTGCGACTTCCATCACCTGGGATGGGTTCTTTTTTGCACACTACACACCTTATTGTCATCTTATTGTCAAAATATTATGTTTAACAACAAATAAAAGCAAGAATCTCCACGAATGCGAGTAACACAGCTTGACAAACACACGAGTAACACAGCTGTTCACGTTGGAAAAGCCGTTAACCTTAGCGATGACTGGTTCGTCGCTTCCCGCGCATGCGTCATTAAACAAGGCGAGGTAGGGCTCTCTCATCTTCTCTCTCTGTTTAGCTGCTGGACATTCTCACTTACGCGTGCTCCTATGTCTCCCCACCTCTATTGTAATACCTCTATGCTGTAAACACATGTCTGCAGTCATGAAATTGCTGCCCTTCATAATTATCATATTCATATGTACATGAATGTTTAATGAAAACATAAATAAAATAACAGTAAAAGGGATGCATGGCATGATTACCTTGGCAAAAGAAATCACAACAATGTTATGATACACCTGCAAACTCACATGTGTGCATGTGTATATATGATTTACTATGTATTTCACGAAAGGTACATTTTTTTGTAGTCTAATCATTCATATAGTTTACTTGCTTATTAAAGGAAGAAGATTATGAATGGGGAAATGCTCGCAGCAAAGCCAACATTCCACAGTATGACCCAGGTACAACAGAGTATCAGTTAGCGTGTGCTGTATACAGATGGCGCAACAAGTTGAAACCAGGAGAGGGCGCATTCAAAGGAATGAAAGTAGTTTTAGTATTGTCAAACTCAAGAATAGAGTCCTTTGAACGACTAATCAAAGCTGGAAGTGGTGAACTTTTACCTACATCGTAAGTGTATTATGTATTCAGCTCATAGCAGGGATTTTTTTGTACTCTTATACAGGGGTTATATTGTGTTATCCAGGTTATTGTTTTTGTTTATCATAGACACAAAACTTGCCTGTTTCACTTGGTTAGAGTCTTATTGTAAACATAGTTGATTTCTCATCTAATTACTTTTGCAAGGCAAATAGTTGTAAAAGAAATTCCAGTCTGTGTAAAAAGTATCACATTTCTCCTTTTAAAACAGAACAGCATTTTGTGCGCGCGCGCGTGTGTGTGTGTGTGTGTGTGTGCTTTCTTAGTAGTAATGTGTGATCGGTAAGAAAAAACTCAGAGAACTGTACAAGAAGACACCAATTTATTTTGAATGGAAAGGAACAAAATCCTGTTTGGCCCAAGACAAGTGTGGTAGTGAATAATAACATATATGCCATAGTGGCGACACATCATTATAGGGCCACCAGCAAAATTACAGAATTATTTTAGTGGTTTTAAAACATAAAGGCTGGAGACATGATGTCATGTTTGTCGTTCACTTGTGTAGTGTAGTCGGTAGACAAAACAACTCTTTATTTGACTTTTACAAACACAGTGCTTACTCAGGATAGTTCCATATTACATATTACAATGTTTGTTGACTTCTCCATTGTTAAAATTTCATGTTAGAGTAAACCAATTTCTGTTGATAAGCAGTTTACTTTTAATATTTTATGGCACTTATTTGTTTGTTTTGTTATTGAAATACTGTAATAAGTTAGTGTGTACCGTGATGTGCATGAATGAATATCAGACATGTCTGTTCGATATTTTGTTTCAGGTTTCTAAAAAAAAATTAGTCCAAAAACTTACAGTTACATCATACTTAAACAATTGCAATTTATTTGGTTAGTCCATGTTCTGTGTTATAATATGCATTCTGTTAGCAGTTATTGTTATGTTTTAATTTACTCACAATTTCTTTATTTATACTTTATTATTTACCTTGAGAATTTCAACTTCGTCCATTTACAACGCCATTTTTTATCGTTGCCAACTCCGGAAAATCAAATACTTACCCAAGCCCAGAGTTCGTTTTGGACGTATTTAGAGAACAAGTAATGGTTGCTTGAAATAAATAATTCGTTATTTGTTTCCACTAAATTATGTTTTATTAATTACTTTTTTCAAATGTAAATTTTTTTAAATCATTTACCTTCCATCACAAAAGCTTTTTCTTCCCCTTTTACATATTAGTAATTAACTGTAACCAACTCAATACTTATTTTCTTATATATATACCTATTTATAAGTTTACTTCCTACCAACAAAACAGAACAAGATATTCATTATACAAATTAACTTTATACTTACAACAAACCAGCGCTTCAGTCATACACACATTTATACCTCCCCATACCCTTTTGAGATCTCAAAATTTAATTGGAATACATGATTTTCTTAATTTTGTTTAACCCTTTTTTTTAGAAAATTTTCTGCTTTATCCCTCCTGTGTTACTTATCTTGTCATTTTAGTCCAAAACAGTCCAGGCTTCACTCGTATTCTCGTTCACTACGCACATTTCCCTTTTTACCATTTTCACTGTCACTTCATTTTATATTAATAAAATGAAACTGCTTATTTCTTTAAAATGTTACATTTTAACTGATTTTAACTGGGGCGAAAGCTGCCCGCATCCGTCGCTGTGAGATGTTGTATGACGACTGCCTTGTTCTCCAAGCATTAACGAATCGCTGGCTTTGACACACCTACATTCCAGCGTGATGTATTGGACTGACGTAACATCGTATGATTGTGAGTTACATAATTTGCAAGTCCTGTGGCTAAAAATAACTGTTCTGCTTGCGTCTGGAGCTGACGTTGACACAAATCCACACAATGCTTGTTGCGTCATTTTAAAACTTTACAATTATGATTTGTGCTTTGTAATTAAAAATCAAATTTATGTTTATTTTCCCCATGATTATTTATTTTTTATGTTTCCCAAAATTACCCCAGGTAGGCCTAAATGTCCCGTTACAATACCCCTTCAATGAGAGGTTTTATGCCGAAGCATAAAAACTATCATTGACACACTCATACTTACTAAAGGGATCAGCCAGGATATGTTGCCACAACCCCCTCTACGTTTTATCAAACAAATTTCGTGGTTCACTTACTCCCTGGTCCAGTGATTGTGACCGCACCTGAATGACCTTACTGGACTTCTCTTTCAAGATCCCAACACCGCAAAGCCAGTCAGGCACTTTACGCTCCTGCTCTGACGCGCTGGCCAGCTCAGGACCGTCTCCACAGCATCACCAGACTCTGAAACATCAAATCAAAATATCAAATAGTGGCCTTGTATAATACCATATCCCTAACTGATCTGGTTCCCCTTAACTGTGCTGGTTTGTGTTAAGAAGCACTGTTTTTTTTTTTTAACTCTTAACACACACACACACACATATATATATATATATAGTTAACATATATAAAATATTTCAAATTTTACTATCAACATTCTGTATGCTCCTCTCTTGTTAACTCTTCTTCCAAATTCAAGATATTTGCCTGATTCCAATCAGAATTTAAACAACCACCTCCCATTACATCATTACAAATATCTCTCATCACCCAAATTACATCTAAACATATTTAAATTCATTATTAAAATTCTCTTAAACACATTTAAATCAACTACATAATAACAACTTATTTACTTATATCTTTCTCAACTTTGTTAACCATCTCCATAAAAACATCTCAGATCAACACAAATACACAAAATTATATAATTGCAATCATAAATGTTCTTGTAGATTAAGATCATTACAATTGAATCTAGTACTTAAAATCGTTTGTTCTCATAAGTGAAATACATCACTAATCATCGAATCATAGTTATAGCAACTGTTACTGAACAGGAACTGGGTCATCAACCACCAACTCTCTCTTTAGAGTAAGTGAAATTGAATGTCCCGCTGTTTACAGAGGTCGTTACCTTCTCACTGATTGCTCAGTTACTACTTCTACTACATCATTTTTCTAATTTCCCCCTTTTACCCAGTTACAATTAGGTAACCACCCGCCGGATAAACCGGATCGAGCATTTGCCTTATGCACAGATGCGTTATCTGTGCCCCTGGCTTGTAACGGCCAGCTCCTTTTCCACGCACACTATTGTTTACTGATGGTGGACTGTAGCGCCCATTTGCATCCAAAAGAACTGCAATTGTAATTAGGGTGTAGACGCTGCCTACCCCGTTCTTGCTTCAGCGTTATATAAAAATTCGGCATTACTGATGTCCGAGGACACCAGTAATCCTACTATAATGATTCATACGCCCTTAATGCGGCACTATCACCCCCTTCGATGATAGCCACTGTTCCATAGTTATATGGATTCACCAGGTAGAAAACCCCCTGTTAATTTCTAAATTATACCAATTTCACAGGCAACCAGCTATGGTCAGTTTACAATAATTCTGCCCACAGCTGATTGTCATCCAAAACCACGGTCTGGGCTGGTAAGACCGCGACCGCCCGAAAGTGGGGAATCTATTTAAAAAACATACAATTCATGTTTAAGATTCCTACACTAACATAATACATACAATACACTCATAATTAACATTGCGATTATTCCATTAAAATAAACAATTCACATTTAAGCTTGACCAAAAATTACACACCTTACATCTTTAAATTTGCATATAAAATTATAAACATTACATTTTAATTTCAATTGAACTTTTATTAATTAGCCGTCAATTATTTATCATTTACTATACCATTAACTTTTCCAAAATTTTTTTACTTTGTTATCAATCTTCATTTTACATAACATTTCATTTATTATTACATTTTAACTATGATTTTCTGTTTAACATTTTCATCATTTATTTGTTTGGGTGATTTTCAGTCATTCACAATGATTCGATGTATTGAATTGGCATTTATATATCTAACCTTACTCACCTTCTTCCTTCTAACAACCACTAACAGATTTACATAGGGTGACATCAATCTCTCAGTAATAACCCCCTTCAACACTAATTCCACTTAAATCATTTTCCTCTTATAATAAAATACCTAATACCCTCTTTGTAACTATGATGTGTGTTCCCTAACCTGGCAATTCCATTCATATCCTTTTGCCCTTCCCATAATCTCGGCAAACATTCTTCGACCCTTCACAATTACCTGCCCAACGACGCACGTTGATCATTCCCTACACCGGACCCTCATTACAAAATATCACCATCACCTATTTATTCTTCATTTACATTACTCACTTCTCTACATATATGCACTCCCACTACTGTGTCCCTACTACTACCCTGTTTCTGTATTATTTTTATTCCCAAATTCTTATTTTTATCTAACACCCATTTACAATTAACTTTGATTGACTCAAATGCCTTATTGAAATAATTATTATCACCCAAATTCTATCTACTACAACATTTTACATTAAGTTAACCATTGAAAATTTCATTAGAAAATTCATATCTACCTCAAATTAATTTCATTATTTAATTTAAAACCTTTTAAACTTATTTAAAATTTATTATTCAAACCTTAAACATTTTACTTTATTTAAATTGCATTATCAACTTCATACTTACATTACATCGCTCAATTGAATAAACACATGATTACTGTCATTAATTCCCAATATAAACAATCCATCACCACAAATATTACGTACCACCATTCTGCAACATAACAATCATATGACTCCACAACTAAACACATTTTACATTTATTCATTTACTGTTTATCATAAAATTCAAATCTCAGAAACATCATTTAAATTCATTATCAAAATTTATTTCTATCACATTTAAATCAATTAATTCATCTACAATTTATTTTAATTCAATTAGTTATTTAAACACAACATTACTTTAATTACAATTCCAAAACAATTACAATTCATTTATTACAAACTCTCATTATTTATTTAGTCAGATAAAAGATGATGATTATTATTATTATTATTATTATTATTATTATTATTATTATTATTATTAAATCAATTTCTACTACATACACACATTGTTTACATAACATATTTTACAACACAAACACAATTAATTTCACTATAGATTCATTTACAATTTTTTGTCATTATTTTTCTGTTTACCACACCTCATTTCATAAGTTAGCAAGACACCATAAACTAAAATAATTAAATGTTCATGAACAACACAATATCTACCCTCCATCATCAAATAATAACCTGATATTACGACTACACCATTCATTCACAATTACAGACACATTTTTATTATTATAATTATAACAATCATCATTGCTTTTTTCCATTGTATTAATATAGTGACTACAAATATTATTGCATACTATTATTTTAAAATTCCTGTCGACATTGGGTACAGTAATTTCTCCTTTAGTATTTTCTGTTAAAGTCAGGTAAGTTACATTATCATCAACACTACTGTTGCTATATCAGATTCGACACAAAGTAAGTACTCAATATAATTACCAACTCTCTCTCTTAATTCTGTATAACTCCTCCCAACCTCAAACAACTCTATCCTCCTATCACCATACCCCTCTCTCTCTCTCTCTCTCTCTCTCTCTCTCTCTCTCTCTCTCTCTCTCTCTCTCTCTCTCTCTCTCTCTCTCTCTCTCTCTCTCTCTCTCTCTCTCTCTCTCTCTCTCTCTCTCTCTCTCAAAATATCCCTCATCATAACCCCAAGTCACACTCTCTCTCAATATTTGCAGGGGGCACTAAATCATAAAAACACCTGCTGGTCCTACCAGGAACACCACCAAAATTCAAAGGACAATTATTTGTAGATCTTTCATCTACCAAATATACTCGTGAAGACCCTTCTTCACCCCCAACAACACCAAGGGAAAAAATTACCCCCTGCAATCCCTCTACCTCTATACTCTCTCTCCATTTTCTCTCTGACTCATCAACACACAGTAACATTCCATTATTACTTTCTACCTCCTCTAAAATTTTGTCACCACTATTTTTAATTATATCATCGTAATTCTCACCCCCTACATACCTCATTATATGTTATCTGATCGTCTTTATTTTCGTTTAATTTATCGGTTTCCCCACTATTCTCTACCCCCATTTTAATCTCATAATTATCATCTGCTTTATTCAACATTTTATTCTCTTTTAATTTATCTGTCTCTAGTCTCCACTTTTCATTTCGTTCCTTAATATTACTAGATATTGTTCGTAACATACTCATTATATCATTCTTATTATATCTATTACTTATATTAGCATCACTTACCTTCTTATCTGTTCCCTGATCGCCTTTATTCTCGTTTAATTGATCTGTCTCTCTACCTTTTTTTACCACCACCACACTATCATCATTATCATTACGCCTATTCACTGTCTTATTCTGTACTCCTATCACTTCAACTATCTTACCTTTCCTACTATGTTTTTTAATTTCTGCGAATATTCCCTCTTCTTGTTCTTCCATCCGTCTCAAATTATCGTCCCAATTACCCCACTCATCGTCCGTCATTCTATTCGTTATACTTCTAAATTCGTACTCCCATTCGTCCCATGCGAAATCTATATCGATTACTTGTGTCTCGGCCATGTTCAAAATGAATTATATAATACCCCTTTATATAATACAACTCTCCTCATACACACTAGTTACACATATTAGCTCACAATACTCATAAACAAATAATTCACTATATACATCACATTATCAAAACATAACCCCATATCTACGTCTATTTTATGTATATACCAATTTATTTATTCCAAACAACCATATTGCTCTTCCAGCAGGTCCACATTTGCATAATTTTATTTATGCAAATGGTCCAGCTGCTTCGGGCGCCATTTGTTATCTTTTAATTTACTCACAATTTATTTATTTATACTTTATTATTATTTACCTTGAGAATTTCAACTTTGTCCATTTACGCCATTTTTTATCGTTGTCAACTCCGGAAAATCGAATACTTACCCAAGCCCAGAGTTCATTTTGGTCGTATTTAGAGAACAAGTAATGGTTGCTTGAAATAAATAGTTGTTTCCACTAAATTATGTTTTATTAATTACTTTCTTCAAATGTAAATTTTTTAAAATCATTTACCTTCCATCACAAAAGATTTTTCTTTCACTTTTACATATTAGTAATTAACTGTAACCAACTCAATACTTATTTTCTTATATATATATACCTATTTGTAAGTTTACTTCCTACCAACAAAACAGAACAAGATATTCATTATACAAATTAACTTTATACTTACAACAAACCAGCGCTTCAGTCACACACACATTTATACCTCCCCATACCCTTTTGAGATCTCAAAATTTAATTGAAATACATGATTTTCTTAATTTTGTTTAACCCTTTTTTGGAAAATTTTCTGGTTTATCCTTCCTGTGTTACTTATCTTGTCATTTTAGTCTGAAACAGTCCAGGCTCCACCCGTATTCTCGTTCACTACGCACATTTCCCTTTTTACCATTTTCACTGTCACTTTGTTTTATATTAATAAAATGAAACTGCTTATTTCTTTAAAATGTTACATTTTAACTGGGGCGAAAGCTGCCCGCATCCGTTGCCGTGAAATGTTGTATGACGACTGCCTTGTTCTCCAAGCATTAACGAATCGCTGGCTTTGACACACCTACATTCCAGCGTGATGTATTGGACTGACGTAACATCATATGATTCTGAGTTACATAATTTGCAAGTCCTGTGGCTAAAAATAACTGTTCTGCTTGCGTCTGGAGCTGACCTTGACACAAATCCACACAATGCTTGTTGCGTCGTTTCAAAACTTTACAATTATGATTTGTACTTTGTAATTATAAATCAAATTTATGTTTATTTTCCCCATAATTATTATTTATTTTTTGTTTCCCAAAATTACCCCAGGTAGGCTTAAATGTCCTGTTTGGCCTAAGACAAGTGTGGTAGTGAATAGTAACATATATGCCATAGTGGCGACACATCATTATAGGGCCACCAGCAAAATTACAGAATTATTTTAGTGGTTTTAAAACATAAAGGCTGGAGACATGATGTCATGTTTGTCGTTCACTTGTGTAGTATAGTCGGTAGACAAAACAACTCTTTATTTGACTTTTACAAACACAGTGCTTACTCAGGATAGTTCCATATTACATATTACAATGTTTGTTGACTTCTCCATTGTTAAAATTTCATGTTAGAGTAAACCAATTTCTGTTGATAAGCAGTTTACTTTTAATATTTTATGGCACTTATTTGTTTGTTTCGTTATTGAAATACTGTAATAAGTTAGTGTGTACCGTGATGTGCATGAATGAATATCAGACATGTCTGTTCGATATTTTGTTTCAGGTTTCTAAAAAAAAATGTAGTCCATAAACTTACAGTTACATCATACTTAAACAATTGCAATTTATTTGGTTAGTCCATGTTCTGTGTTATAATATCCATTCTGTTAGCAGTTATCTTTAGTTCGTTAAGTCATATCTGCAGTTTTAGTAATTTTTAACACATTGAGTGTGAAAGTTTGAGGGCTAATATAAAAAATTTGTCTCTTCACTTACATCCAGTCTGTAAACAGTGCATTAAAGTACACGTCTTCTGCTTTAAAATTATATATATTTTGTTACGGTGGTTTATAGGTTACTCTTTTTTATTCAGTTGAGAAAAGTACACTTTTTCACTTTAAAAAAATCCAGCTTGACTCAAATCTTGTGCAGTACATTAATTTTAACACTAATTGTAAACACAGATTACAACTGTACACAAAATTATATTGTTTATACCTAAATATTGTTTTATCAAGAAATATAATGAAATAGTAGAAAACAAAAGACATCTTGCCAATTGAGGTTAGGATACGACTCTCTTTCTCACACACAGGTAACAGTGGTTGTTCATATAACTCACACCATGAACTTGAATTTGTTATATATATACTGTTAATGATTTCGAGGTTCGGTCATTAATTATGAAAACTCAGTTTTGCGACGTTTCGAGATTTATTCTTCTCATAATCATGCCTACAACATTAAAATATAGTCTTACTACAATTATATTATTTGTAAGTGTGTATAGGTGTGTGTAAAGTCATACATTACTATAACTATTTACTTACATTAACTGTGAGATGAGTTCGAAAGAAATTGATAATAGACTAGTAGACTTATTGCTAACAAACGGGTACCCCCACAAGATAATTTGCAAAATATTGCGAGAAAGTTACAGACATAATCATAATATGGTAGATAACACTAAAATCCAAATAAATAACTTAGACGTGACTAATAACCAAATAAATGGTAATACACCTGTAGGACAGAATACAACATCCAGTAATCAAGATAACACTACTACACCTAAAAAATATTTTTCCCTTCCATATGTCAAATCATTATCAGAAAGACTTTCCAAGATCCTCACTAATGCTAATCACAATACAAAAATAGCTTTCAAAAACGTTAACACTATCAATAATAAATGTTTTACGCATACTAAAGACAGGGATAAAATAGAACTAAGATCCAACATAATATATGAAATACCGTGTGAAGAAAACTGTGGAAAAAAATATTACGGTTGTTCTGAACAGTATTTTAAAAGACATATTTATCAACATAAATATAGCTGCCAGAAAGTAAATACTAACAGACCTGATCCCACGGCCCTAACACAACACGCCCGTACACACGGTCACTCGTTTCAGTTTCACAAAGCTAAATTAATTCATGCAGAAAGCAATCACTTTAAACAGCAATTCTTAGAAATGCTAACAATAGAGAAGAATAAACACCTTTCAGTTAACAAGAAAACGGACGTACAAAGTCTTAGCAAGTGTTATTCTAATCTTATTCACTCTTTTTAAAATAGACAATAGTTTACAGGTATAGGAATACTGAACAACTTTCTAGTTAGGTACTATTAAAATTTTATATCGCTGGCAGTCTGTCAGATAACTACATAACGCTAACACTATACAAATGTAATGTGTTATATGTGTATAAGTATGGAACAGTGATAAGTGTTTAATGTAATGTGGTTGCTGTAGCTCATCTCACAGTTAATGTAAGTAAATAGTTATAGTAATGTATGACTTTACACACACCTATACACACTTACAAATAATATAATTGTAGTAAGACTATATTTTAATGTTGTAGGCATGATTATGAGAAGAATAAATCTCGAAACGTCGCAAAACTGAGTTTTCATAATTAATGACCGAACCTCGAAATCATTAACAGTATAATAATACGGTCGATAATTAACATTCCTATATATATATATATATATATATGAAATTAACTTGTATTACTGTGTACATCTATTCAGTTTTTAATACTTTCAACTAAAAACTGAGAAGTGTGACTTTTATCATTAGCTTCACCAATCACAATTTCACTTATCATCAACACACATTACCACTAATTTCTGAATACAAATTTTATGAATCAGTGTTGGAGCCAGAACTGTTTATGATTTCATTAATTTCTTCTTCTATAAGATAATTCCTGGAATATGTTTTCAATAAACAAGAATATAAAAAACATGACTATCTCGTGCACAAGCTGTAGGTAAACAACAAAAATGGCTTCCTCATCAAACACGTATACATAGCACAAACAGAAATATTTTCCCCCGTGTTTTTTTAACTGCAAAGGGGTACCTGTCTTCCATCTTACACAGAATTAAACTGAAATGAACTGATCTGGGCTAAAGTGAAAAACTGGTTGGCATCTAACGATAGAAATTTAAACTTGAAAGATGTCATGCATCTGTATGAGAATAAATTTTCCAAAATTATGTAAGAGATTTGGCAAAGAAATGTAGTCACATCAGAGTAGAACAAGAAAATCAAATTACTCACGGGTAGGTAGAAACCTCTCTTGAGTCTTTTATTATTAACAATAATATAATATATAATTCTTCTGATTTATGGTATGGAATGTAGGAATAACTAACGAGATGGTAAGCCATCTGGCTTTGAAGAAATAGAAAAAAACAAATTATAATTGATTAAGCTATTTGGAACATTTAACTAGGCCTATATCAGACTAGTGCAAGTTTTTCTTATGAGTGTTGTGACAGCAGCAACAGACATCTGTTTCGTGTGTAATTACAGCGTGGAGTAATTGCAGGGAGCCATGTTATATGTTTGCCACAAACACCTTGTGGCACACCAGGAGAGCTCACAGTGAGCCAATCAGGATCGGCAGCCCTCTGATAGACCCGTGGTGACACAAAGCAACCAACAAGGAAGAAGAAAAGAGTGAAACAAAGATGAAGCGAAGCCCATCGACTGGGACAGCAGCAAGCTCTACATCTCAATTGAGAAGACATCGCTCAAATGTGCCGAGTGAAGAGGACTGCAGTACAGAACCAGCAGCGAGGACAGCCACCGAATATCACACGACAGCTCCTGCAGAATGCTTGTCACTATGGCAGCAACTAGTGTCCTTGCGCAACAGCCTTTTAAGAACCACAAATGTAATGCAATGCATGATTGGCATAATTTGTCTTGTGATATCAAGTAAATTTTGACTACAGTAAAACTGGTAAATTTGCTGGTTTCTTATAATTACTTTTAAATGTATTTTGTTTTTATATAGTATCCAAGTCACTTTTTTTCACAATAATTTAATTACCTTGTATCCGTCAGTGACTTCGTTCTAGCGTTTTTTATATAGACGCGTTTCGTGACATGTGTCACATCATCAGTAATCCTCGTCAAATGTTAAAATTCACATAAAACACATAAAAACACATTTGCACATATTTACTAAATCACAATAACGACACACACATAACACGATGTAACTTCGGCTCCGTTGGACCGGTCCGACCGCGCGTGTAGTTGCCAAGCCACTAATTAAACTAAGTCAATCCTTATCACCAGTCATTACCGTCATGCGCGATTATATTTAGGGCTGTATCATATAGTGAGTGAGATTGAAACCTTAATTGTTCGTTTAATATACTGTTATTGTTGATATTCTTGTCTTTAAATGATTTATAAATCTCAAACTCCTCGAGAGCATCCATGGACGCTCCTACCCTTACCGCATACATGGATTGCTTTGAAATTAATATTGAAATCTGTGTAATTATGGTTATGCATCATTAGATGGTGCGCATAATTAGATTTGGTCTTGTCTAAATCATTCCTTGGTAGATGTTCTTTGTATCTTTTCAAGAAAGACCTGCCAGTTTGACCCAGATAGAAACAATCACAATCATCACATGACATCCTGTAAACACTTGTTTTCTCTTCTAACGGGAATGGTTGTTTTATGCGTAACAAATTAGAAATATTATTATTTGTTTTAAACGCGACTTTTATATTAAATTTAGAAAACACATTGGATATAATGTTAGGTAAAAGGCTACCGTACACTGTCGTTATATACTTTTATTATTATTTTTTTAATTTTTGTTAACTTTATTATCATCGATGGTATTATGGTGGGATCTAGTTTTATGTAGGTGTCGCTTAAGAAGTCTATCTATCATCGAACTCTTGTACCCATTCGCTATTGCTATGTGCCTTATTATATCCAATTCATCCAGAAAGTCCTTTTGGTTAAGTGGAATCGTTACCAACCTATGAACAAAACTGTTGTAAGCCGCCATTTTCTGGCTATATGGGTGATGAGAATCGGCGTGTATTGTAATATCTGTGGTGGTGGGTTTCCTATATATTTTATATTGAAATTTATTAAGATACTTTGTAACAGTCAGGTCCAAAAAATTGAGTTTATTGTCAACCTCTGTTTCGAGGGTAAATTGTATGTTCTTGCTAAGGCTGTTCAAATAATGTTTCAATTTCTCTATCTGTTGTTGGTCTCGCAATGGGTTCGCCACTTTCAGGACTGCTGGCGGATTTATACTTGCATCATTTTGAAAATACTTACATGTTCTCAGAGAATAACAAATTTTATAATAATATTAAATTCTATGCACGATATATAGACGACACCTTTATAGTTTTTAATGGCACGCTATGACAGATAGAGAAATTGAAACATTTTTTTTGTTTGGCAAACGATAACAGCCGCAAATTCAAACAGAATCAAATAATGTTTTGCATACAGCCCTGAATTATAGAGTTCTCAAGACCTTTTGGTTTTGGTGAAGATCGGTTAAGGGAACAGGGTAGTTTACCTGCAACATTTTATGTTTTAACAAGTGTAATTTTTTCTATGATGAACGGTAACTGCCGCATATTCAAACAGAATCAAATAATTTTTTGCATACATCCCTGAATTGTAGTTATCTCAAGGCCTTTTGATTTTGGTGAAGATCGGTTAAGGGGAAGGGGTAGTTTACCTGCAACCTTTTAGGTTTTAACAACAGTGAAGTACTTGAAAATTCATTTAAACTTTTTCAAACAATGGTAATTGTTAAAAATAAAATAATTTTGTTGCCAGGCAATAAAATTATAATTTTTTCATTTTAATGTCAATCATGTATGAGAGAAAATATATCGTTCGTGGCAGGCAAGCATACCTCAATTATGTAATGTTTACGTTTTCATTTTATTATTATGATTACTGCAATAAAAAGGCAGGGAACACACACACACACACACACACACACACACAAAATTCGCATTATTTCTGGCCTCACTCATGTTTATTTTCTTACATTTGCACGCTTTTTAAATGGAAAGTGCCTAAACCCACACCAACATAACGCATGCAAGCCGAAAAATTGTCCAGCGTGGATAGCGATTTGCTTCCTGTGGATCGCTGGGCAGTGTAACTGCACGTGTTTACAGAGGAATGATTCATAGACAGAATTTTCGTCTTTAGTGAATGAACTGTCTCCAAGATGCTGAGGGTCCATGAGTGACTTCGGAGCGCTCCTTCTTTTCCGCGTGTTTGTTCTGTGAAACGTACACTGTAGATTCGCAGCTTTACTCTAAGCAACGCTCAGTAGGAAATGTTGAAAAGTTTTGTCCACGGTGTACCCTCATACACACTAAACCAGCTCTGATGTTTTAATTACGGACATCATAATATTAAAACTTTAGAAACTTGAGCACTACTTAATGGAGATCAATCATTAACTTATACAAGCCGTTAATTTTATGCATATTTTGTGTGTGTGTGTGTGTGTGTGTGTGTGTGTGTGTGTGTGTGTGTGTGTGTGTGTGTGTGTGTGTGTGTGTGTGTGTGTGTGTGTGTGTGTGTGTGTGCTACGTTATCGGCAACAAAGAAGTAGTTTTTGTTAAAATTCCTTCCCGGGATGTTTGGCCGTAGTCCAATGTTTTCTACAAAACCAGATGTTTTGGCAATGCCATCGACTTCCATCATCAGTGAAAATCGAGTGCGATAACGTGAGGTGGTATACATTAGTGACCACAGTACTGTGGTTAAGGCTGAAGCAGTAAGTAGAAAGAAGTAGTTTCTATGGTAATATTTCATTTCAAAAATGATTTTAAATATAAATCTTAGAACATGTATGGTTCTCCATACCGATATTTTACTTCCATGATCCTTAAGGAAATGGAAGTATGGTGATGGCAAAAAAAATCGTGTTCGCGATTATTGCAGATTCTGATTGTACTACACTCAAAACATGAAAAAAAGTCATTTTTCGAAAAGTGTCTGTGTGTGTGTCTGCTGTAGATTTTTTTTCGATGGCAAACGATAACAGCCGCAAATTCAAACAGAATCAAATAATTTTTTGCGTACAGCCCTGATTTGTAGAGTACTCACGACCTATTGTTTTTGGTGAAGATCGGTTGAGGGAAAGGGATAGTTTACCTGCAATGTTTTATGTTTTAAAAGAGTATTTTCTATGGCAAACGATAAGAGCCGCAAATTCAAACAAAATCAAATAATTGTTTGCACACAGTCCTGATTTCTAGAGTACTCAAGATCTATTGTTTTTGGTGAAGATCGGTTAACAGGAAGGGGTAGTTTCCAGCAACGTTTTATGTTTTAACAAGGGTATTTTCTATGGCAAACGATAAGAGCCGCAAATTCAAACAGAATCAAATAATTTTTTGCATGCAGCCCTGAATTGTAGAGTACTCAAGACCTGTTGTGTTTGGTGAAGATCGGTTAAGGGCAAGGGGTAGTTTACCTGCAACATTTTTTTTTTATCAAGGGTAATTTTTCTTATGTCAAACGATAACAGCCGTAAATTCAAACAGAATCATATAATGTTTTGCATACAGCCCTGAATAGTAGAGTTCTTAAGACCTGTTGGTGTTGGTGAAGATCGGTTAAGGGAAAGGGGTAGTTTACCTGCACCATTTTATTTTTTAACAAGGGTAATTTTTTCTATGACGAATGATAACTGCCGTAAATTCTAACAGAATCAACTACTTTTTTTGCATACCTTTCTGAATTATAGAGTGATCAAGGTCTGTTGAAGATCGGTTAGGGGAAAGGGGTAGTTTACTAGCAAAGTTTTATGTTTTAACAAGGGTAATTTATTTTATGACGAACGATAACTGCCGTAAATTCAAAGAGAATCATATACTTTTTTGCATGCTGTCCTGAATTGTAAAGACGTGAATGCCTGTTGATTTTGGTGAAGATCGGGTAAGGCAAAGGGGTAGTTTACCTGCCACTTTTCATGTTTTAACAAGAGTAATTGTTTCTATGACGAATGATAACTGCCGCACATTAAAACAGAATCAAATAATGTTTTGCATGCATGCCTGAATTGTAGAGAACTCAAGGTCTGTCGATTTTGGTGAAGATCGGTTAAGAGAAAGGGGTAGTTTACCTGCAACGTTTTATGTTTCAACAAGAGTAAAGTACTTAATTTTGATAAACAAAGTATCCTGTTAAGAAGCTCATAATAACCCACTGTAGAAACGTAGATGAAATATCTATAAATGAAAGGCTAGTTGAATGGGGTGGGGGTAATTTTCTATTAATGAAAATTATAGTTGAAGTGGGAGGGGAGAATTTTTTATATGTGTACTACGTTATCGGCAACAAAGAAGTATTTTTTGTTAAAACTCCTTCCCGGGCTGTTTAGCCGTAGTCCAATGTTTTCAGCAAAACCTGTCGTTTCGGCAGTGCCATCGACTGCCATCATCAGTGAAAATCGAGTGCGAAAACGTGAGGTGGTATACGTTAGTGACCACAGTACTGTGGTTAAGGCTGAAGCAATAGAAAGAAGTAGTTTCTATGGAAATATTTCATTTCGAATATGATTTTAAATATAAATCTTTGAACATGGAAGTCATGTATGGTTCTCCATACCGATATTTTCAAAAAGTGTCTGTGTGTAGTATTTTTTCTATGGCAAATGATAACAGCCGCAAATTCAAATAGAATCAAATAATTTTTTGCATACAGCCCTGAGTTGTAGAGGACTCAAGGCCTATTGTTTTTGGTGAAGATCGGTTAAGGGAAAGGGGTAGTTTGCCTGCAATGTTTTACGTTTTAACAAGAGTAAAGTGCTTAATTTTGATAAATAAAATATCCTGAAAAGAAGGTCATAATAATCCACTGTAGAAAGGTAGATGAAATATCTGTAAATAAAGAGGGTAGTTGAAGGGGGAGGGGGTAATTTTTTTTTATTAAATTAAAATGGTAGTAAAGGAGGTATAAATTAAAATGGAGTATACATTTTGTATAAATTAAAATTGATGATGGAGGAGGTACATTTTTATAAGTTTTATATGTGTACTACATTATTGACTACAAAGAAGTAGTTTCTATGGAAACATTTCATTTCACTTTAACAAAATTCTATAATTTTCATTTTAATTTAAATCGCGTATGAGTGAAAATACATGTTCCTGGCAGTAAAGCATATCTCAATTATGTAATGTTTACTTTTCCAAAGTTTTATTATTGTGATTACCGCAATAAAAACCCGGCAGGACACACACACAAAATTCACGTTATTTCTTGCCTCACTCATGTTTATTTTCTTATGTTTGCACGCTTTTTAAATGGAAAGTGCTGAAACCCACAGCAACACATGCATTCAAGCCAAAAAGGTGGACATCGATTTGCTTCCTGTGGATCACTGGGCAGTGTTGTTGTATTAAAGCAATTAATACAATTTGTGTATTTATTTCTATTATGATATGAGAATATGTAGAACAACTAATATGTGTATGTGTGTATGTATGAAAAATATATAAATATTTTTCTCCTTTGGAAAATTGTTTGCCCCTTCTTGAAAATATTTTGACCTCCCTGATGGCTAGTTATTTAATAGCCTGTGTGGAATATAGTGTTATGCCATGGATCAGAATGGTGGGTGTTAAACAGGAGACACAAACGTATTAAGGAAGAAATGTTTGGTGAGAAATTTATAATTATACGGGTGAACAGAATTGTCGTTCATGAAATCAGTAGACAAATGGAAAGAAAGAAATCAAGACTCGATTTAAAACAAGAAAAATGACTATTATATTATGGACAGGAAAGACTTTGATAACACTATAGACTTAGACATCACTAGACCCCTCGCAGTGAGAGTCCAAATTCATTACAGTAATCAGATCGCAGCTACCTTTAGCTAGCTCTTCGTTCGACCTACAGACATTTTATCCAAAAGTACAGTCCTTCCTCACGAAGGTTGAGGATAGTCTTAATCCACCTGACATGGTGGTACCATTTTAGCTGATACGTAAATTCTTCAGAAGTCAAGCATCCACTTATTTAATTAATATTTAAATGATTTTAAATATAAATTTTAGGACATGGAAGTCATGTATGGTTCTCCATACCAATTTTTTTCTTAATTGGAGTATCCACAAGTAATTTCAGACAATTTACAACGCTAACATGAATTATATATTGTGACTTTAGGGCATTATTCTAATCACTCATTTATAACAAGCAACATTTGTATAATAAAATTGAAGTGAAGATCTAATAAATGGAAGTCTTGGACTAAACTATTTCCATTTTATATTACACTAAAAATTTGACACCAGTAAAAGTTTGTGAATATCTGTAGTCAACTATGAGTAATCTGAGCAGATGAGACCACTTTACATTTGTGGTAGAGTTAATGACAACTTTTAATTCAGCACAAACCTACAAACATACATGGTTTACATATGCTTCAAATACTGTTGTTTTGGCATAATATTGTTGTTTACATGTTAGTAATCAATTGTTTGTTTCATTGTGTTGTAGTTCAATTCTGGAGGCAACTCATTGTTTTGTGGACTACGCCAGAGTGACACTTCCAGTTGAATTATCACTGTTGGTTAAGAATAGAATACCATGTCTTCCACCAATTTATGTTGGAGAATTTTTAATAAAGGATCCTCCTCCAAAGGCACAAGATTCCCTGATTCAAGAGTACAGGCAACTATTGGAGGAGCAGGGACAGAACCTATAAAAAATAATTGTTATTGTTTCTATAACAGTGGAAATATTTATTTTGCAATTAAAAATAAATGTGGTACTAAAACTATATAAAATAGTTCCATTAACATCATGAATATAGAGCTTTTTTTTATTAATAAATACAAAATATTTTATACTGCTAAAATCTGTGATTTTTGTGTAAACTTTGATTCATTAGTTATTTAAGATGGTAAGAGTCATGTAAAGACTTAATGAAACAGTTAATTAATTGATTATTTATTTAATACTTATTTTTATACTTATTATAGGAAACAAGACTGAATTAAATCATGAATGAGAGGATCAAAATGAAGTATTTTTCCTGTTATCTGTTTTTGTGAAAAATTAGTTTAAAGTTATAAACTTATGGTGTTCATTTATCAGTAATACACACATGATATTTGAAACATCCCTTTTGGTGTGCATCTTACAATTCCCTCACTGATACTGTAAATTATTTTCAAACAATAAAAAAACAGTAATTTGAATTGTTAAAATGTGATTATACTGTATATATATAAAAATAATGTATTTTATTGTCCTTTAAATTGTTAAATAATTTGTCAATATAAAGTAATTTAAAGTAAAGTGAACTGAATAATTTAGTGTGTATTTCAAGAGATTAACATGTTTCACTTTAAATTACTTTACAAATTTGTTCATAGTTTGTTATAATTTGAAGAAAAATTTAATTGTGAAATATTCACAGTTATGTATATAAAAATATAGTAATAAAAAATCATTTATGCTAATATATAAAAGTGTCAGGTATTATAGACTGTTGAAGTGTATAATATTTTATTAAAAATATTCTTTGAATTATTGTGTTGATCATTCTCCTTTAAAATATAGTTTTAATACCAGATTTTAAATAAAATAAAAGGAATGTTTATCACTGCTTGAACCTCTATTTTTTTGTTTAGTTTCTCAGATTTTTGCTTCTGCTATTTATTTTTTACATGTCTGACCAACTGGTAACCCCAGGAATCAATTGCTGTTGAGACAAAAAACGTGATTCCAATATGTAGATTGCTGGTCTTCAAAGGTATCATATTTTCTTTAATACATCTTTCTCAGGTGTAAGCCTATTTAATGTGGCTGATCAACTTTCTCTGGGGATATAATTTTTATTGTAGAGCATGAATACAATATACTGTATACAAAAAACCTACTGAAATTTCTTTAATAATTCCAAGAAATTCAATTTATCATCAATACAAATATGCTGCATTTAATTCTATGATATATAGAATGAATAATATTACTTTAAATAAATTGGAAATACAAAAAGAAATTCTTGGATTTCGTTGTCATGATTAACTAAATATAATATTTACAAAAAGAAAAGAAAATTGTATATGATACTGCTATACAAAATTGACATAACCCCAAAATTATTGATAATATGGCAAATAAAATTAATCATAAATGCTAAATAATATTTTTAATAAAAATATACAACAGTTAAGATATTAAATAATATTAATTTCATACATAGGCACTATTAACCATAAAATTATAAAATTATTCAAAACCATAATATAGAAATTACCTATAATAGTAATAAGAATCGAATCTAAAGCAAATAATTTAACTCATAATTTAAATGGAGTATAATATTATACAATTAAATGCCTTGATTGTAAAAAATTGTATGTAGGCCAAACTAAAAAACATTTAAAAGAAAGATTTATTCAACACCGTAATTCATATTTAAAACCAGATATATACAAATCAGATTTAGCTACTTACCGTATTTTCTCGCATAATTAACGCACTTTTTTGACGAAAAATACCGGCGAAAATTTTGGGTGCGTAAATTATTCAAGGATTTCAGATATATCCAAATTTCATTTGAAATTTATTGACATTTAAAAGATACATTAAATATATTATGCACAAAATCAGTTCAACTCATTGAAGTTATCGTCATTTGGCGTAAAATTACGGTTGAGTTTTCTTCTGAACAATCAAATAGAGTACATTAGGCAAGTTGGACACAGTTTCAAGTACGGACACCGGAAAATATTCTTCCCGTCACGAGCTGATAGTACGACCTGAAGCAAAATACCGTAAATATGAATTAACGAAAGTACTAACGACGTAAGTAATAATAACATACCTGTTAAAAAGGAAGAAAAATAATCTTACCTTTTATAGGCTACCGAGTTGGTCGTCGCCACTGGAACTGCAGGAAGAATTGGTGCTGCTATCACTGCTCACATCTCTCCATAAGAAATCATCTTCAGTCCCGTCTAACGCATTCGAGATTCCCGTCTTTTTGAAGCTCTTTTCAATCACCTTCGAAGAAATCATGTCCCAAGCGCGCAATATCCACTCACAAAGGAGTTCCACAGATGGTTTCCGAATTTTGCCTGTTGGAGTAAGTTCGTGCACATTTTCCGCCATCCAGCACTGATAGAGTTTTCGCACATTGTCCTTGAATGGTTTATTTATCGAAACGTCCAAGGGTTGAAGTACTGATGTCAGTCCACCAGGAATCACAGCCAAATCGGTTTTCATGGTTTCCAATAATTTTTTAGTGTTTTCCGTCAGATGGCCACGAAAACTGTCCAACACGAGAAGACCCGGGCACCGAAGGAGAGACTCCGCTCTATTTCCCCAAACCGTTCGTATCCAGTCTTCTACGAGTGACGTGTCCATCCACCCTTTTTCTTGGACACGAACGTGGATCCCACGTGGAAATTTTACTTTCGGCATTGTTTTTCGCTTCAGGACAACGTATGGTGCAAGCTTTCTGCCATCAGCTGTTACAGCAAGCATTACCGTACACCGTTGTTTTTTACTTCCAGTAGTGTGCACAACAAACACTCGATGTTCCTTTCGTATCGATTGTTCGACTTTGTGGCATATCGAAACTGATGGGCGTCTGATCTGCGTTTCCTAACTGGGAAAGCAAATATTTCTTCGCTTTCCGTTTCCTAATCACGAAGCGATGAAAATCAATGACTTTTTGGTCAAAATCATTCGGCATTCTTTGACATAAGGATGTTCTTCTTCGAAGAGAGAGTCCATTTCTCCTCATAAATTTAATCACTCAGTGTAACATTAAAAAAGAGACCGAAATATATAAAATAAATAAAACCACTACCAGGACTTACCTGTTGCAAAAAATTTTATCAGAAGCCCAGAGTCGCCACCTATATCTTTGAAGGACAGATATGGAGACCTTTACACTTAACCTTAATAAAACGGACAATTTAGCAATCTGACCCCACCCCATTTAATAATTCAGAAAGATTCTGGAACGTTTAGACGAATTTTTTCAACACAGAAATAAGACAGTGGTAATGACGAAATAACTTAGACTAACACATTTTTATGATATGAAATGAATATTTTACTTACGGAAATACTGAAGTCCTTAATACAACACACAAAAGAATAAAACACATTTTGTTAGGAAATAGCTCTTACATTGAAAATACAATTCTTACACTTATAAGGTAGCCCAGCTTTTGCTTGCACACACATTCACGCTATTTTAAAACCCCTTTTATTTTACGATACCAATCCTTTTGTTTGTCTTTATTGTCACTGCCGCGATTTCGTGAAAAACACGTGTTTGCCTACCGATTCGAGTGTCCGCTATTTATTGGTCTGATCCACAACACCACCGCACAAATTGTATTATTGGTGAGTTCGTAATTCCTCGGGTCCCGGTCGGTATTAACTCCATTGTTGACTCAGTTACGGTTTATAACTACACCGACCGGGTCCGAACAAAATGTCTGTGTCTGTCGCTGAAGTTGGTTGTTCGTGGACTATCTGGCGTCGCTGCTTAGTGTCGACCGTCACGGAGAACGTAACAGGTACTTGTTGCTTCGTTGCGTCGCGGGAAATGAGCAGTCACGGCCATCAGGTTTTAGTCGCCGTATACTGTTGATTTGCTGAGGCATATTCAGTTTATGCATGGACTATAGCTGGTATATGTGTATGACCAGAGCTTAATATTGGAATTGGCTCTGGTGATGTCACCAACAGTAGGCGGAGTTTAACGCTGTTTTCCGGTAGCCGGTCACTTGGAGCTACTAACTTTTCGTTCAATCGCCATGTTTGCCTCAACTTTGGTGTTTTTCACGGCGTCACCCCCGAGCCCCGCCCGGCTGAGTTGCATACGGGCGTCGAAACACATGTACAGAGTTCTGCGAATTCTAGGGTGGCGCGAATTCTCTGCCGCATTCCTCGACAACAACCTGCGTCTTACTGCTTTGTTTCACTGTTCTGTTATACTGACAAATACGTTGCACAATAATACAGTTATTTCGCAATATTTTATAAGGCTCCCGACCAAAAAGGAAATAAGTAAAAATATATAAATGCCCCAAACGGTTAAAATAAAAACACCCAAAAATTGACCCGCTACAATACCCCCTCGATGAGAATTCTGCTGTTCATGACAGAAGAAATCTCATCGATAACCCCGAAGAGGACCGGTGAGGAACTGGTGCCAACAACCCCCTGGTTCTTAATCTCATGGGTACACGACCCCCCTGGCTCAGCGACTATGGACTCATCTGAACGAGATCACTGGACTTCTCCGTAAGGGATCCCAACACCGAGAAATCGAACAGACTCGCACCACAGCGCACCTCGCCTTTTAACATGCTACCCCCTAAAAATCCTCAATCCCTGGCTAAAATTATCCCAGATCCTCTACCGATGTGTTCCCTCTTGTATGCAAGCTGGGCTGCCTTTAGCAGATACTGGGCTCACACACACTAACATTATGTTACCATAACACTTTAAAAGTAAAAAATTGCTTTTAAGATTTATTAAAAATTTAACAAAAAATTCAAAATTCAAAAAAATAATATTTTATCAAAATTTTCTCTTCCTTGTTTTTCTAAATTTTTGTTTCACATGACTTAACCTAGACATTTCTACTAAGCTAAACACATCCTTACTCTAACAGGAGAACCACTTATAGTCTACCAATATAAGTCTACCAATATAATGCAATACAATAAAAGAAACATGGTTAATGCACACATAACAAAAGAATCATTATCTAAAATATTCATTCGCTGGCAGGCGAAAAATCAAGTTTTTTTTTTTCCAACAAAAAAATTAAAATTCCCAAAAATTTTCAAATTCAAGAAAAAAAAATCTAAATTTATTTAAATGTTTCCCTCTATGTGTAGAAATTATTAAAATTTGGTTTAAATAGATTAACTAAACAAATTAAACTGACTTCCTAGTATACAAGCTTAGTCTGTGTATGACCTCATCAGCTGATCGAAACTAGGTCAAGTCCAAGATCCTTGACCTACATATGTTATATATAAGTTCTGAAAATACACTGGACATCCGTAATATCCTAACTTGAAATACAAAACATAATAAAACAAAATATTCAAAACGAACAAAATATTTAATATAAATAATCATCAACTTGATATTTAAATTATTTAAAACAACCAATTCTTAATTTTACATTATTTTCAAATTTTATCAAAATTCTGTCACTGGTGAAAAAAATAAACAATTGTATATTCTTTATCATGAATCTCTCTTTTTGCTTAACAATCCTACTCTTCATTTAACAATCTCACTATACTTTACTGTGGGTGATATAAATTATTTATTCTCGTTTTTCTATATTAGATCTGTATGCATATATAAACTTTCTCCCTCTGACTCTAATATTAATCTTCAACTCCTATGACACCCATCTCTACCAAAATCTCTACTAATCAGGACACTCTAAACCCCAACTTATCATTTAACACAATTCGCCGCCTTCTCCCATATAAAATACTCTCTCACCCTTTGTACATAGGATACGTGTTTCCCCGCCCCCAAAAAACTCAATTTCCTTATTTGGCGGCCCGGATTCTACCTAAGGCGGCCCCTTCCCCACTAAAATCTATCCCTATCCCGTCCCAACCCTTGTTGCGGACTCCCCATTTCACTACCCTCTAATACAAAATTGCCATCCCCAAAATTCTCAATCTCATTACATTACTACAAATACACAAAATAACCTCATTAACTATAAAAACAACAATATGTCACTCAAAATCTACATAAAGTCTCCATTACCACTGTGTCAACATTAATACTTCACCAACTCTGTTACATTACATTAACTCAAAAACAACATTACATCATATTCATCTCTATCATTCACATTCAACTTTTAATTCAATTTGGACCGGTCTGCGTGTCCCATAAAACATTTATCACCCATGAATTATCTTTTATTAATTTGCATAAATTATTGTTATTTTATTTCTCATATTCTTTTTATCTTTACTTCAAAATATCTGTAGTACATTAAACATTAATTACTTGTAACATTTACAAACCAATATACCAGTGACGTTATTGCTGATCAGCTGATCCTCCTAACACAATGAAAATACCTCTTAAAATTGAACAAATTACATGGAATATACATATTTATTTTTATTTATTCTCCCTTCTCACCTCATTGTTTCCCATTTCTCTGATTCTGGTTATTTATGTTAGCCTGCCAGACGATTTAATTATTGGCTTAGGAAAAAATACACCCATAATAAAATTACATATTCTTATCAATGCTTATCTAACAGACAACAATAAAATAATACACTTAAAATTATAGCATGAACACCTTATTTTTAAATATCTAAGCAGCTAGTTACCTGAACAGAGCACAAGCAGTTTTATTTGATCAAACTTTGAATAAAAAAAAAAACTTTTATGTCATAAACTTTAAATTCGTGACTCCTTTGCGTCACCTCCCAGCCACACACACTATTTCAGATTATGGTGGACTGTGGCGCCCATTCGCTTCCACAGAGACTGTGTATTTTGGAGCAGGGTTCTACCTCTCCGTGTCTCTGCTTCCGCTATTAAGTTTTACAGTAGTGAACATCATCATGTTCTTGTTCTATAATCATACACCCTTAAAACGGATCTGCCACCGGTCTTGCTACCCCCACGCGGGCAGAGTGGCAGCCGCTGTTCCATAGTACCGGAGATTTCCTCTAATGTCCCCCCATTGAATTTCAAATATATACCAATTTCAAGTCAGCTATGGTCAAGGGACTTGATATGACCATAGCTGGCCGCTAGCCAAAACCACGGTTAGTGCTGGTAAGACAGTAACCGCCCGAAAAGTCGAGGAAATCTAAACTTTCATTTCACTGCCTGTTTCACATCAATATTATTATGTGCGACACGTTATTTAGTATTGTGTGTAAAATTTTTTATTTACACGGATAAGGTGTGCCGCACATTTATCGCCAGTTTGGGCTCCAATTGAGGTAACACTCACTGTTACCCCCAACCCATTTCGCTATCTAAGAGAGCACAGGCCACCCCCTCAATAGCCACTTAATAACTTACTAATTACTAGAATATTTTATATACAACCTTATAATGTGACATCTTCATCCATCATCAATCATTAATCATCCTTCATAACTTTCTACAATTAGATTACTTAAAATTTTCAAATTCATTATTAATATTTATTTTTCATCATATCTCAGTTATTATTACCCTTTAAATCATTATCTCAAGCTATTGTCATTATTGAAGTTAAAATTCGTTCCATTAAGTTAAACATTTGTGTATATTTTATTATATTTGACTTGTATCATAAAAATTTTATACTTACAGTCCATAATTCATATACTGACATACACAACTATATACACCATACACCACTATTCCAAGTAACCTCTGAAACATTTAACAAAAAGTTATTTCAAATCAACAACTTATCAATTAATTACCAACTTCACTTCTCGTTAAACCATTTAAATTCATCAGAAAATTCAATAATATAATCTTTGAATTAATCAAAATATTTAAAACATTTCAAATTATTTTAATTAAATTAATTAAACATTTACAATTAGCCAATTGGTTTTCAAAATTAATTCGGTTATTTATTTAAATTGCAAATATTAATATTATTATTACAACAATCATCTACACACACATTGTTTACTTAACATTCTACAATACACACAAATAAACTTATTAAACATTTATTTACAAATCTGCATCCTTATTTATTTAGTCATATCACACTTCAATGTTCAAAGGTTGCGAGGTCACAAAACCATAAAACAATATATATATAATTGTCCATTGATTGTTTATAGTTTAGCCTCCATCGTCAATGATTAATCTTGGTTTTGTATAGCACTGTTCAATTATATTGACATACATATTGTTGTCTTGTGTGTCATAACCAAACAATTTCAATTTATCCGTTATACCATAATAATCATTCACCAAGTCTACGTTAAGTATTTCTGTTAAATCTCCGTCAGTAAATATTTCCAATATCGGGTTAGTTACTTTTTCATCAATTAAATTATTCTTGTTTAAATACACTTCTAATATTTCTTTCAACTCACCATAATCTCTCTTTAATTCATATACTTCTAATTCTCTCTCATCATAACACCATCTCATACTCATAAAATCATTCCACACAGAGGGTATAATATCATACAAATAAAATAAACTCAAATCTTCTACTAACACGGGACCCTTGCCCTTCAAAAACTCTTGTGACCACATTAAATCATCATAGATAATAAAAGGAAAATTTCCCCTCTGTCCCCACTCTACTACAACATTATTTTTTCTCTCTCTCTCTAACTCACTGACACACATTAACATCTCATAATCACTGCATTCTACACTTTCATTAGTACTCTCATTATTTATTTTTACCGTATCACTTTCTGATACCAATTTCTCAAACACATTATTATTCTCAATATTACATTCATTATTTTCAACATTGTTATTATTTGTTAACTCTTTATCTGGTACTACATTTTTGTATTTGTCATTACAAGTTTCATTTGTATTATTTTTCCCTAGATTCATCACAACTACTTCCATTCGCTCAACACTCTGTTCTAACTTATTCAAATTAGATCTTATTATTTCGTTAGTACTTTCTACACATTTACTCATTTCTTGTATTTCATTTTTTAACTCTTTATTCTGATTTTTTAACTCCTCAAATTTATTATTTTGTACTTCTAATTTGGTGTCAAAGTCATTGCTCAATTTAATTTGTTCATCTAACTTTACATCAAGTTTATTGAAACTGGTACAAAGAAATTGGATCATTTTCATTATATCTTGATCTTCAGATTTTTTAATCGGGACTGGTGTCGACTGACTTTCTGTTTTATTGTCAGTGAAGCTGACTTCGGTATTATTTGCCATTTTTTATCTTGTACTTAACTGTAACTCATAAAACAAACCTAACCTACGTGCGTAATTATACACGATAAATCATATTTATAAATTCATCATTACCACATCCTATTTTCTGTGTATTAAAATAGGTCTATCTCGTATAAAATTATAATTAAACGAAAATCCTGGCAGCGAGAGCCATTTGTAACATTAAAAAAGAGACCGAAATATATAAAATAAATAAAACCACTACCAGGACTTACCTGTTGCAGAAAATTTTATCAGAAGCCCAGAGTCGCCACCTATATCTTTGAAGGACAGATATGGAGACCTTTACACTTTACCTTAATAAAACGGACAATTTAGCAATCTGACCCCACCCCATTTAATAATTCAGAAAGATTCCGGAACGTTTAGACGAATTTTTTCAACACAGAAATAAGACAGTGGTAATGACGAAATAACTTAGACTAACACATTTTTATGATATGAAATGAATATTTTACTTACGGAAATACTGAAGTCCTTAATACAACACACAAAAGAACAAAACACATTTTGTTAGGAAATAGCTCTTACATTGAAAATACAATTCTTACACTTATAAGGTAGCCCAGCTTTTGCTCGCACACACATTCACGCTATTTTAAAACCCCTTTTATTTTACGATACCAATCCTTTTGTTTGTCTTTATTGTCACTGCCGCGATTTCGTGAAAAACACGTGTTTGCCTACCGATTCGAGTGTCCGCTATTTATTGGTCTGATCCACAACACCACCGAACAAATTGTATTATTGGTGAGTTCGTAATTCCTCGGGTCCCAGTCGGTATTAACTCCATTGTTGACTCAGTTACGGTTTATAACTACACCGACCGGGTCCCAACAAAATGTCTGTGTCTGTCGCTGAAGTTGGTTGTTCGTGGACTATCTGGCGTCGCTGCTTAATGTCGACCGTCACGGAGAACGTAACAGGTACTTGTTGCTTCGTTGCGTCGCGGGAAATGAGCAGTCACGGCCATCAGGTTTTAGTCGCCGTATACTGTTGATTTGCTGAGGCATATTCAGTTTATGCATGGACTATAGCTGGTATATGTGTATGACCAGAGCTTAATATTGGAATTGGCTCTGGTGATGTCACCAACAGTAGGCGGAGTTTAACGCTGTTTTCCGGTAGCCGGTCACTTGGAGCTACTAACTTTTCGTTCAATCGCCATGTTTGCCTCAACTTTGGTGTTTTTCACGGCGTCACCCCCGAGCCCCGCCCGGCTGAGTTGCATACGGGCGTCGAAACACATGTACAGAGTTCTGCGAATTCTAGGGTGGCGCGAATTCTCTGCCGCATTCCTCGACAACAACCTGCGTCTTACTGCTTTGTTTCACTGTTCTGTTATACTGACAAATACGTTGCACAATAATACAGTTATTTCGCAATATTTTATAAGGCTCCCGACCGAAAAGGAAATAAGTAAAAATATATAAATGCCTAAAACGGTTAAAATAAAAACACCTAAAAATTGACCCGCTACACCAGCCTCGGCTAACCTTAAAATTCGAGACACTGATCCCATGTGCTGCAGCTATTTCTCGTCCTTTAAAATACAGCATTTCGTAAGAAACGGCATATCCATCATTGCATAACGAAATCACATATTTCAGAAGATACTCCTCTACTTGCGGAAACTTGCCACTTTTTGGACCGTGAAATGCTTTACGAGACTTGTTGGTCTCTTGAAGGGCAATTTTCTGTTTTCGCCAGTACTGCACGTTACACTCGGACACAGAATATTTGCAGCCTGCTGCCCTATTCCCGTGTGTTTCGGCGTAAGCGATCACCGCAAGTTTATATGACGCAGTATTACTCGAATACTTGCTCATTGTGGATTAATGAACGACTTTGAGATCACAAAACAACCGTGTACCCGAAACACTTGTAAAATGAGTTTCTACCAGACTGGAATAGATCGTCACTAATCACGTCTTCGCTGATTCACTCACCAGACTGAAATACCGCAGTGAGTAATAACAGGAAGTTGCATGAGGGTTTGAAATGCGAGGTTGCGCAATAGGAAAGCTACTACTTGACATCTTTATTTCGAAACGCACCCGGAACTGCGTGATGAAATCATCGAGAAAGTGGGTGCGTCAAATATGCAAATATTTCTTTTTTCCCACTTTGAACTCCCCAGAAATGGGATGCGTAAATTATGCGGGGGCGTTAATTATGCGAGAAAATACGGTACTCAAACAGATATAATCACCCCATTCCCAAATTCAGATAATATCACTTTATTAACACTTTGCTGGTGAAAGACGTTCATGTACGGCTTACTTAACTTCCGATTTTTGACAAGAGACGTAAGTGTACGTCTTCGCGTATAGCAATGTTTTACATGATGAAAGCCGCTGATCTACGCTTTTCGACGGTGTGTAATCATGTAACTATAAAAACTGACATTAGTAGTTCACAATTCTGCACCTAGATCGCAGAAGTATATACATTTCTATTCACGTATGCTTAGTGATCTACCACATGGTTTTGTAGTTGAATGCATGTTACCGATAGAATGGCGTCTGTAAAACATTTTTAGTGAACGTAAACAAAGTTGTGTATATAGTTTATACTAACAATATTAGTGAATATTCAGAAGACAAGTTTCAGTAGTTTTGTGACAATATGTTGAGTTATAGCCTAATTGTAATACTATTTCAACTTTTTTTATTGGCAAAAACATAGCAACTTTATAATGACATAGAAAAAATGCTATTTAATATACAAGTTTCACTTTTATATAGTGTTTTAGAGAATAGTTGAATTGACAAAACAATAAAGCTCAATTACTTATAAGTATATTGTTGATTATGTACTATGTCAAAAAGTGTGAAAAATGGCCAGATGTGACGTATGGACAGACCCAGAACTGCTCAGCCAGGTAAGTGTTAAAACACATTTCCAAAGTTCCAAAATTCACCTAATGGGAAACTCTAGAAATATTTAAACATAAAACAAATAATACATTAATACCAGAACAAATCCAGACTAATACAAAAAATGATAGTATTTTCAAAATTTATATTACATTTTACACTCAGAGGTATATAACATATTTGTATATACATATATAAAAACATGCTATAAATTTAGTCTTGTGATGTTTAAATATATTATAATTAATTAATTTTTATTTAATTGCTGTTTTCGTCCGTATTTCGGATGCCATCTTTTTTGGTTACCAACTATAAAGCATAAAATTTACTTACCACTGGACCAGGTTCGATTTAGGCGAACGGAATAACAGAATGGGTTGTTTTCAGGAAATAACTCGTTTGTTTTTTGTTTACCAATGACATTTCCCTTTTATTTTTTCTCATACACTTATACATTTAACCCCTTCTTCAACAAAATGAAACACATATTCGGCCACGAGGTGCAATTGATAAACAAACCAGTAAAGTAATTATTACTATCAACAATTCTCTCTCTCTCTCTCTCTCTCTCTCTCTCTCTCTCCTTTCATCATGTATTATACTTAATCATCAATTTTAACTCTATATCTAATTGATCGCAACTCAGCACTTCTTAAATATATATTTTTTTATTCCCCCAAACGCCCACACACACACATTCATGCGTTACATTTTTATATTACCCTCAATGAGCTCATTTTATTATTTAGTGAACTTGCAAGATTTTATTGATTCTGTGTTAATTTACTTTCCTTTTTAGGATCCTTAGAGGTGCGTCCATAGGATGACTCCTTGTGCACGCGCACTACCTAGATTGTTCCGTATTTTCCACTGATTTTACATGTTTTGAAGAAATATTTAACTGTTAATTCACACTAGTTTATATTTGTTACTTCACATTTAACATTTTATACGTGTGGGCGAGACGAACACTGCGCTCAGCCGGCGGACGCGCGAACGGCTCGCGTCCATTATCGTAAGATGTTATTTGTCGAGTGCCTTTGTTCTCTATGCACCTGGCGAGAAGGAATTTTTAGATGTGACTTTTTCGTGTGAACGTTGGCCCACACGTGCGCTCATACGCAGGAATTCGCACCCTTGCTGATAGTCTGCATTTTTGTACCTCACCGTACCAGTCACGGAGCTATAGTCGGTGACCAAAAATATACTCTTGTTAAATAAAAAATGAAAAGCTTCAAATTACAGACCCTCATCAGTTTGTACTGTTACAATACCCTCTCAATGAGAAGTTTTATGCCGAAGCATAAAAACTCTCATTGACACTCTCATACTTCCTAAAGGGATCAGCCAGGATATGTCGCCACAACCCCCTTACGTTTTATTTAAAATCATGGTTAACTCACCCCCTGGTCCAGTGACTGCGGCCGCACCTGAATGACCTTACTGGACTTCCCTTTTGAGATCCCAACACCACAAAGCCAGACAGGCACTTGACGCCCCTGCTCTGACACGCAGGCCAGCACAGGACCGCTGCCACAGCATCACCCGACACTGAAACAACACATCAAAATATCAAATAGTGGCCTTGTTTAAATACCATATCCCTAACTGATCTGGATCCCCTTAGCTGTACTGGTTTGCATTAAGAAGCACTGGTTTTTTCTTAACTTCTAACATATATATATGGATACATACTTAACATGATATAAAACATTTAAATTTCAAATATTTAAATTCATTGTCAAAAATCTCTTAAACATCTTTAAATCAACTACATCATCTTATTTTTTCATTTCAACATCTCAATTTACCATTGTTAACGCGAATGACTACTGCTATCATTAACTATTACAGAACATAATTAATAAAAATTACAAAGTTATTCGATATAACAGATACATTAATAATCCAAACAACCGCCTTCAATACTTCACTGTTATCGCATCATTACAATAATCATCAATTTTATCTTCTTTTTATTCAAATTTTACCCTCAAACAAAAGTCAGAAATTATTTAGTAACAATTTAAAAACCTTCTTCCACACACACTATGGCCCCCCTGGACTGTAGCGCCCAGTTGCCTCCACAAGAACTGAAGTTTTTTAGGGTGTAGACGCTGCCTACACCGTTCTTGCTTCAGTGTTACAAAACATTCAGCATTACTGCTGTCCGAGGACACCAGTAATCCTATTAAAAATCAGTTATATGCCCTTATACGGTCTACCATCCCATTCGATGGATAGCCGCTGTTCCATAGTTCTGGTGATTCCCCTAATTCACCCTCCGGTTAATTTCTAAATTCACCTCTTACAATGATAACAAGCTATGGCCAGACTTAGGCAGCACGTGACGTAATGTGCCCTGACCATAGCCAGTTAAAGCTGAGCCAATTCCACGGTCAGGGTTCGGTGAGGCCGTGACCGCCCAAAAATGGGGAATCACATTTAAAATATATTACACATGTTACGCATCTATACTAATTACATACTACTAAACTAGACATTTATAATCAACATAATACAACTTTCAACATGACCATTATCATTGTTACATTAACATACACATTTTAAATTCAAATTTTACTAAAAATTACACACCTTCCCCAAGTTAATTTACTTCAAATTCATTTAATTTCTTTATTAAAACATTTTACTTTTATTCAATGTCATTATAAAATTCATCCTTACATATGGTCAACTATTTAATCAAATAAAACCATGATTACTGTCATAAACTCCCAACTATAACCATTTATCACCACAAATATAACGTACAGAACCGTATGTACCTTCTGATACATTATAACAACCATATGACTCCACAACTAACCACATTCTACGTTTACTCATTTACTATTTATTATAACGTTCAAATCTCAGAAAAATCATTTGAATTTATTACCAAAATCTATTTATACAACATTAATTAATTGATTAATCTCCAATTATTTAATTTTATCAGTTTCTAAACACAAAGTTACTTTAATCACCGTATTCCAAAACACTTACAATTCTTTTGCATTATAAACTTCATAATTACTCTCGTTATTTATTTATTCTGGTAAAATATTATTATTATTATATTTAAAAAACCCATTCCCCTTGCATACATACATTTTTTCTAACATACAAAATACAACATAATCTATTTCAAAAATGAATAATTGCTTACCGAATCCGTCGAGTGACTTACTTGTAATTTCGCTTAACTTGACGCGTTCGAGGCATATGTCCCATCTTCAGAATAATTTCTCTTTAAAGAATGTCAGACATTAAGATCAAAATATAATAAATTAAAATTAAAATCAATAGTTAAATTCTAAATTTATATATTTAGATAAGTAATTAATTAAATAAAATTAATTAAATTGTATTTAGATAAGTAACGGACACGTCATGGACAACGAAATCCAAGAACAAAATATGAGTATGTATAATGAAGACAAACTTTTCATTACACCCTCTATGTACTATATGGGTAGAGCTTTTGACAAATGTAAAGAGACTGCTGTTACCATGAAAGCAGTGGAATAATCCACACCGAGGGGCATCACATCAGTGGAAGATCCCAAGTGCACCATAATTGGGGAAGTACATGTTACAGTAGAACTGCTGTGGTCACTTGTTTGTATGTTTATTGTATTTTAGTATTTAACAGTTTTATTTTATTCCCAGTTTTGTTTGTTTCATGTTTTGTACCGTATGTTGTATGACTAACTTTACCTTATTGTAAAAAATGTCTAGAAACTTGAAAATCAGGGGAAAAAGGGTTTAATTTTGTACAGTCAGGCTAGGGAGATTATATACTGAGTTACAACATTTTTTGAATGTGAAGCTAACGAAGGGATTACAATTTCATTAAATAAAGTGAAAGAACATGTTTTAGAAGCAACCGGTATTTTTAAGACCACATATTACTAAATACGAAAAGAATCGGATCCAGTTTTAAAAAGTGGCGATTCATTGTTCGTATCTCCACAAAAAAGCCAAATCAAGGAAAGTACAAAATACAGTGTTGACAATTTTGATTTGTCCTTCATAAAACGAACAGTGAACGATTTTTATTTCACCAATAAAGAACATCCTGCTGTACAAAGAGTTTATAATAAAATCCAAGAAAACGAGATGGTGTTTAAAGATAGTTAGAGGATGTTAAAGAGAATTTTAAAACAAACAGGATTCAACTGGCAGAAAACCATGGGCAATAGAAGTCTTATTGTTGAAAAAATTAATATTAGGCTACCTCGAATTTCTTATCTGCATACCATTGTAAAATACAGGAAAAAACAGACTGATTATCTACTTGAATGAAACTTATATTCATACTACACATACTGTGCCTTACTGTTGGTCTGATAATTCATCCACTGGTCTAAAAGTGCCAAGTGTCGAAAGTAAGAGATTGATAGTTGTGCATACTGGAAGTGAAGATGGGTTTATTGAAAATGCCTTACTACTGTTTCAGTCTGGGAGTAAATCAGGAGATTATTTTTGAAGAGATGCTAATTCCTAATTTGCCCAAAAATTCAATAATAGTGCTTGACAATGCATGTATCATAACACACTATCTGTACAGTACCTGAATTCAAATAGCAGGAAATCAGAAATGATAAACTGGTTGACTTATAAATAAGTTGGTTTTCAACAGGAAATGACCAAACCTGAACTTCATAAATTTATTGAAATGAACAAATCCCATGAAAAATTGTCCAAGATAGTGACATAGGAAGTATGTCCATTCAGTTTTGCGTCTGCCACCATACCACCCAGAATTAAATCCCATTGAAAAGATTTGGGGAATAGTAAAGAACTGGGTCACCAGTAGAAATGTGACTCAAATTATCCAATGTTAAGGCTCTGGCAGAAGAAAAATTTTGTAGACAGAAGAGTGGAATAGAATGTTCGCAAAAGTGTAAAACAGGTTGAACAAGATATGGTCGAATGAAAGCTTATAGTACATGAGGCCACTGAACGATTTATAAGGCTAAGTGACAATAGTGAAAGTGACAATGATACTGACAATACCCCAGTGGATGAAGATTTTTTTGATGTTTGTGAATTATCATCAAACGATGTGTAGAACAGAATGACCTTACGTCTTGTAAAGCAAGTATTGCGAATGCTTTATTATACATTTAATAGTTGGGAACGCGTGTGCATAACAGGTGAATAGTTATTAAAATTAGTTTGGTACTGACAATTATATAAACAGTATTGTCATTAGAATACATATATATGCTCATTCATTGTGACTAGGTGGCTGCTACAAGTGCATAAACATAATATTCATGCAGCAAGTCGTAACAGTTTACTTTTTAAATGTGGTAATGTACACACACACACACACACATGTATAAAGAGGTTGAAAAGCATCGTGATTCAGTGTTTTTCTATTTGTCTTACTTTTTGTAAATATATCACTACCGACTCTGAACACAAACATTCTTTATTGGTAAAAACGTAAAAGTTTTATCTTATAGCCTGAACCAGTTTTTGCTTATTATAGGCTTTGTCAGAGGCTGCCACTGGTACTGCTGTCCGTCTTCTTTTTGGCGACGGCATCGACTTTTGAAGGGTTGATGTTGTGTATGATATGTTCGAATAATACACGTGATTTGAATTGTGTCTGTTCGTTTAGGATATCGTTTTTATGTGTTTGTATATTTCCAGTTGTTCAAGAGTGTGTAGTGTTCGGCCTTTTGTGTGTACATATAGAATATCCATGTTGTTTGAGTATGTGTGGTTTGGAAAGGTGGATTCAGTATAGTAGGGTGTAGTGCATTTGTGTGTTCACTGTATCTTTGAAGCAACATCCTGTCTGGCCTACGTAGAATTTGTTGCAATCTGACCAATTTAGTTTGTAAACACCAGTTAGATCAAATTTGTTTTGTGCTTTGTGTGTGTTCTGTTTTGTTTGTATGTGATTCTGTATCCTGCTTTTTTGAATTTGTGGGCTATTATTTCAGTGTGGTTATTGATGTGTTAGTGTTATGAATTTGATGTTTTCTGTCTTTGTCTGTTGTTTGTTTTGTGTAGGAGTTTATTGACTATTGTTCTGTTGTGTTCTGAAGGTGGCTAGTTTGTGTTGTATTGGCTGATTGGAGGTATTGCATTGGGCGTGTTGTATTATATTTATTGAAAATATATTCAGTTCCTTCCAGATATCATCATTCCTCTTACCATCTCTTAATTTATTGTTATATTGGAGTGTTAGTGGTCTCAAATATTTCTACTAGTAATTTTATACAAACCACTATGTTGTCTTTGGTATTGACGAGCGCTTTCAGCAGTCAAGCCATCTTCAGGTCATTTACCAACAGAGAAATATCAAACCGTTCACTTCTTATATACCGTTTTACCAGACCTATCTAGCCCCGCCCCCTGGCGAAGCAACGTCTTACTTAGCTCCACCTATAGTGGGTTGTCTTACATTACCAATTTTGTAGCCGTTATAATTTACGTTAACTTACTCTTTTTTGTTGTCTAATAAGCTGCTAAATATTTCTTCATTTTCAAATGTGGTTTTTATATTCGTTAGTCGTTTTTCATCTTTATTTCTTTTTTTTAATATTTCCACTTCTTCCTTTAATTTCCTTTCTCTTTCTTTACTCATCACTTTTATTATCTTATAATTTACGACTGTGTCTATGAACTTATGTCCTTCTTCTATAAAGTGCCTAGCGTATAATGAATTCATCGTTAACTCTCCTTCATCCCTCCTATGTTCTTTAAATCTCTGGCAAAATTGATGACCCGTTTCGCCCAGATACACTTTTTCACATTCCCCACAACTGAGCATATATACTCCACTTTTCTTCAATATGTCTTCTTCTTCAAGATTCATAGTTTTTATTATATCAAACACGGTTTTCGATTTTTTAACCACTACCTCTATATTATATTTTCTAAAACATTTTTGTATCTTTCTTATAAGATATGGAACCCTTATACTCCTTCTTTTCTTTATTATTCTCATTTTTTGTTTCTTCTCTTCGTTTTATATTATTAAATATTTTATCTACTACATCCGTATTATACTTGTTGTTTTTTACAATTATTTTTATTCTTTCTATTTCTTTCTTTCTGTTTTCCTCATCTTCTATACAACTGTTTATTCTATGACAGAAATTATTTATCGCTGCAATTTTATACTGTATTGGATGGTATGAATCATTTGGTATTATAACATCCGTATATGTGCTTTACGTATAAATGTCAAATTTTATTTTATTTTGTTTTGTTATTCTTATGTTTAAATCCAAGAAATTTATTTCCTTGTTTCCTACTTCCATTTTAAATTTTATACTCTCTTCTAATTTGTTAACCTCTTCAAAAAATACCTTTAATTTTTTATTCATCGCCCTCCCATATTAACAAAATATTGTCTACATACCTCATCCATTTCTTAATTTTGTCTTTATTTTTCACTGTTGACATTATTTTATTTTCAAAGTAATTCATGTAAATTTCTGCCATTATCGGTGACATAGATGAACCCATTGGAAGTCCCTTCTTCTGAATATAAAACTTATTATTAAACCTAAAGTAATTTTGCTTCAGACAGTCTTGTATTACTTTTATTAATTCTTCTTTCTTTTCGTATCCTTTCAATTTGTTCTTTTCAATTAGTTTTAACGTTTTTTCAACCGGGATGTTTGTAAACATATCTACTACATCAAGCAATATTAACCTTGAACTTCTTTTACTTGTACTTCTTCTTTCAGCGTTTCTATCAACTTTTTGTTATTTTCTATACTATGTTTTTTCTCGAAGTCATAATATACTTTTAGTATCTTACTACATTCTTTTGATAACTTATATGCTGGTGCTCCAATAAACGATATTATTGGCCTAACTGGGTGGTTTTCTTTGTGCAATTATATCTGACATTTAAATTAAGGCGCTTCCGGATTTGATTCTGTTAGTTTTATTTTATTCTTAAACAGTGGAATTTTTTATTAATTTCTTCACCCTACTTTGAAATTTATTAGTATAATCATATTTAATGTCTTCATAATTATTACTTTTTATAAATTCCTTCCTCTTCTTATGCTAATAAGAACATAATACATAGGCCAGACAGGACGTAGCTTCAAACAGAGATACATTGAACACACAAAGCCACTCCACTCCACTACAGAATCCACCTTTGCAAACCACCTCATTGAAGCAAACCACACATACAAAAACATCGACAATAACATGAACATTCTACACGTACACACAAAAGGCCGAAAACTAGACACTCTAGACCAATTGGAAATATACAAACACACGAAAACAAATAAAAACGACATTCTAAACGAACAGACACAATTCAAATCGCACACATTATTCGAACATATCTCACCCCACACACACAACATCGATCTTTCGAAATTCGATTCCGTCGCACACAACAGGACGGACAGCACTACCAGCGGCAACCTCTGAAGAAGCTTTTTAAAAGTGAAAACCGGTTCAGGTTGTAAGATAAAACTTTGTTTTTATTCATAAAAAAACCTTGTGTTCCGAGTCGTTAATGAAATAGTTGTATTCATATTTGGTATTCTATGTGCCAATATAAGAAAAAAAGTTCCTACGCACATAGGTCAAGAAACGTCTTGTTTTCTGTCTGGAGGCCATTTTGTGTATTTTAAGGAAAACTTTGTAGTTCAAGAAAGGATTGAGATATTTTAATGAAAATTTTCACATATTTACATTAACGTTCTTTAATAAATAAAAAAATATTGGTATGGAGAACCATACATGACTTCCACGTTCTAAGATTCATATTTAAATCATTTTTGAGAAATATTTCTATAGAAACTACTTCTTTCTTCACCCTTAACCACAGTACTGCGGTCACTAACGTATACCACCTCACGTTAGCGCACTTGATTTTCATTGATGATGGCAGTCAATAGCACTGACGAAACGTCTGGTTTTGTAGAAAACATTGGACCACGCCAAACAGCCCGGGAAGGAATTTTAACAACAAACTACTTCTTTGTTGCTGATAACGTAATACACATGACATATAAATAAAAATTATCCTCTCCCCCTCAACTATTATTTTCATTTATAGAAAAATTACCCCCAACCCCTTCAACTAGCCTCTTCATTTATAGATACTTCATCTACATTTCTACAGTGGATTATTATGATATTCTTTTCAGGATACTTTATTTATCAAAATTAAGTACTTTACTCCTATAAAACGTTGCAGGTAAACTACCCTTTCCCCGAAACCGATCCTCACCAAAATCAATAGGCCTTGAATCCTCTACAATTGAGGAAAGTATGCTAAAATTTATTTGATTCTGCCTGAATTTGCGGCCATAGAACAAATTCTACACTCAAACACTGTTGCGTCTTAGAAGCTCTTGATGAATCTTGAGTTGTTCTTAGGAACGCTATTTGGAGTTAGCTGGTCAGAGATGAAATAATTGAGTGGACTGTATAAAGTTTCTACAAATAATTGTTTATTGAGAGTTGAAGAGATATAATTGATTGCTGGCACATGTAGGTTTTTAACGCGGCATAAGTGCCGGAGAATTATGATAGAAATAAAATATTGGCATACATAACAATGTATGAGCCGAACTTGTCTAAGTGAATTGTAGCATGGTGAGCGTGCTATTAGTGTTAAATATTGAAACACTTTAAGTAGCCGCGGCGGGCGATTGAAACGAGTGGCCTGCTCGGAGTCTGGAGAAGAACTGATTTAATTTTGACTGCAGTCAGCCTATCTCGAGAACGGCTGCAGATAGCAACGCAAAACGTGACGTCACCTACAGGCGCCGCAATGCGGTATTTTATAATACAAAGTTTGCATAGGTTCAAAGTTTATATAGATACAAAGTTTGTCCAAACACTTTTCGAAAATATTGGTATGGAGAACCATACATGACTTCCATGTTCGAAGATTTATATTAAATGTCATTTTCGAAATGAAATATTTCTATAGAAACTACTTCTTTCTACTTACTGCTTCAGCTTTAACCACAGTACTGTGGTCACTAACGTCACCTCATGTTATCACACTCGATTTTCACTGATGTTGGAAGTCGAAGGCACTGCCGAAACGTCTGGTTTTGCTGAAAACATAGGACTACGGCCAAACAGCCCGGGAAGGAATTTTAACAACAAACTACTTCTTTGTTGCCGATAACGTAGTACACATATAAATAACCGTCTAGAAATGCTTATTAAAAAACACCAAACAGTATGGGTAGCAATCAGCCATAGGGCTAGACGATCAATGGATGCAGTTTAACAAGTTACCTTCAGGAGTAGCAACATTCCGTAGCCCGCGAGATTGCCAGTGTGCTATTTATTCTACTGGGGATATTTTGAGAGTAAGGTGTATAATGATCCACACCCATGAAACACCGAAACACTCAAAGTTGATATAATTTCTGTTCACATGTTACACCGTGTAATGGAAAACGTAAAAACTCGACTTCAAAAGTGTATGAGTTGAAATTGTCGCCACATTCGGGGCGTAGTGTTCAAAAACTTGTAGCTTCTGCGTCTAGTTAAATGCTACTATGTATACTTTCAGGTTAGTGTAAATGTTAATTTTACAATCCATAAATAAAATATTGGTATGGAGAACCATACATTACTTCCATGTTCTAAGATTTATATTTAAAATCATTTTCGAAATGAAATATTTCTATAGACACTACTTCTTTCTTCAGGCTTAACCACAGTACTGTAGTCACTAACGTATACCACCTCATGTTATCGCACTCGATTTTCACTGATGATGGCACTGACGAAACGTCTGGTTTTGCAGAAAACATTGGACTATGGCCAAACAGCCCGGGAAGGAATTTTAACAACAAACTACTTCTTTGTTGCCAATAGCGTAGTACACATGACATATAAATAAATATCGGTATGGAGAACCATACATGACTTCCATGTTCTAAGATTTATATTTAAAATCATTTACGAAATGAAATGTTTCCATAGAAATTACTTCTTTCCACTTATTGCTTCAGCCTTAACCACAGTACTGTGATCACTAACGTATACCACCACACATTATCGCACTCGATTTTCACTGATGATGGCAGTTGACAGCACTGCCGAAACGTCTGGTTTTGCAGAAAACATTGGACACGGCCAAACAGGTCGGGAAGGAATAGACTAATAACAGAATAAATAGAATAATAAGTACTGAACTAAATTGTATACAAACATTATAATAAGTAGATGAGAGGATTGTAATAAGCTAGTAAGATTTAGAATAATATACCTGAGTAAACTAACCAGAGTAAAATATAATCCAATAAACTGCATTGTTAATGGTAAAAAGGATAGACCAGGGGGGCCCGAATGGGTTGCGCAGTACGCGTTCTGAATCCACGCTACTGCGCATGACGTCACCTTCGAGGCGGAATTACAGCTTGCTTAGTATTGTTACATTGTTGTTATATAGAGGTGTGTTATCCGGGTGTTATAAATTGTGAGTTTAATCACTGTTAATTTATGCGTTTGTTCGTAGGTATAGCAATACAGATTTAGAACAAATACGTGTAGTAAAAAAAAAAAAAAAAAAAAAAAAAAAGGTACAGAACTGTTTAAATTTAAATATTCTTGGCGGGGCATTTCACAAGAACGTTTCGACAGTAACAGTGTTAGGTTACCAATACGTTTGTATAGGTGTTTACAAAAATTTAATTATTTTCAATTACCTTTCTTAATTTTCTATTTATACTTTTGTTTGTTGACATAGTTTTGGGTTTTTTAATATGTGTATGTTTTTTGTTGTGACATCGAGGTAAACGTTGTTTTATCATTTGTTTTTTTTTTTGCCGTTGTTTTGTTGTTTGTTGAACATAGCTATTACTTTAGTTGTTGTACTTTTATTCTTGTACAGTTACTTTCTCTTAATTTTCTATTTATTATTAGATTTCTTGTTGCTTGTTGTTGCAATAGTTTTTAGTTTTCAAGGCGTATTTGTTTTTTGTTGTGACACCAAGGTAAACTTTGTTGTTTCGTCTCATTTTGATTTTTCGTTATTGAACATAGCTATTATTTCCGTTGTTTGATCTTACTCTTGTCCTTATTTTACTGCCAATATGCCTTCGTGTGCTGTAGCCAGTTGTAATTCACACAACAAAAGAATGAAGGGGACAGATATTAAATATCATTCATTTCCAAAAGACCCCAAAGTACAAAAAATATGGATTTCGAAGTGCTACAGAAAAGATAATATTAATATTTCAAATGCTACGATTTGCTCAAAACACTTTTCTACAACAGATTATGTTCGTGACTTATGAGCTGAGTTAATGAATATACCATCAAGAAAAGTTCTCAGAGAAGATGCTGTAACCCCTCTTTAACTTAGACTGGTAAAAAAAAAATTACTTTTTTTTTTTTGAAAAGAGAGGCCACAAGTTAATTAAAACTAGACCAAAGCCTAGAGAAGCCAAAAATGCGCTGGATCCAGTGAGACTGGACTTGCAATGAAAACTCATAAAATTAACAATCAATAAAATCCCTTTTATTATTCTATCTCCTTTTAAAAAAAAAATATTAACAACAAAATCAATAAATATAACATTCAGAAACTATTTTCCCCCTAAATTGTTAATTAAAAGAATTTATTCTCTTTAAATAATGTCACCTGAAAATTATTAACACATAAAATTTATTTGCTATCTTCTCTTTAAAATGAATTAAAAATTAAAATCATTAATTTTCTTTAAGTAATGTTTCCTGAAAATTATTAATATATATAAAATTAATTTTCTATCTTCTCTTTAAAATGATCAATTGAAACTTAATTGAGATAAAATTTGTAGACTTCTTGATAAGGTTAATTAGAATAACTAATTCTCAAACAAAATTAATTAAAATTAAATAGAGACAAATCTACATACTCTTTATTAAAGTTAATTAAAATAAATTAACTCTCTTAGAAAAAATATTAATTAAAAATTAATAGAGATAGAATTAATTAATTGTCATCAAAATTAAATATATATATATATATATATAACCCTATGTTTTATCTTTTCTTTTTATAAGCCCTATATCTAATTTCCCCAAAAATACACCCAAATGTACAATACATATAGAACCCCACAAAATACACACACAAATATACAATACATCTACATGTTCCACAATACAGGACAATTATTACATAGATCTCTTGCCACACCCTTTTCTACCCCCATGTGGTACATCATTAATTATTTTATGAAAATCCATGTTAGGTTTATAATTCTTAATATGTGCATAACACATTACATGTGTATCAGATTATATATTCAACACCAGTAGTCCCCAGGACATAATAAATTCAAAAATTTGGCCATGCATTCAATATTGAGTGCATCACAATGTGTAAAGAATATAATGGATTGAGTTCACCTTATTTTGTCCATGGGTGTGAAGTGTCAATCTCGTGGCCTACATTATAGGGTGTTTGTGTTTCGTCATTGCTATTCCTCTCCGGCAGATGAAGTTGAGAGAGAAATCTGGATGTTCAAAAGTTCAGGTTGGGGCCGGACCATGTCTTCATCGAGGAACCCTGATCATATAACATATTATCAGCCAGAGTACACAAAACAATTCCCCCAGAAACTTCACACACACCCAAAACCCATATATAATCTTAACACAGCTTTAGGGCTATTTAAATATAATACTTGACACACTTGGCAAGGTTATATGGCCAACAGGCCCTATTTGAAAACATTTAGTACAGTTACATTTAATATTAATAAACTTTAACCATGTGGGTTAACATACTTCAATTTTGATTAGCTAATTATTCAGCTTGTTACACTTTTAATAAAATTTATACATAGTCTGATTTTTGTTTGCCACGTGGTTGAGAGAGGTTACCTGATTACATCATTTCTATACTATTTAAATTAATACCTTTTGGCAATTACATACTTCTCAATTCTGGTGCCTTAGTAAACTTTCTGAAACTGATATAGTGTTACTAGAAATAATTACCTTTAAATTACGTATTGCACCACTCAACACGTGGTGACACAAAAGGTTAACTGATTTTATTTACTGTGGCCTATAAAACAAGTTTTTCATTAGTAAAACTTTAAATAGATAATTATAAAAATATTGCCGAGACTTACCGCAATTCTATTTAGATTTAGCTTGCCATAGGTGGAAGAATGGTGCCACAAATTCTTCTCTGCCGGAGAGAACAAAAAAAAGCTGCCGACAAGGCGATGATCAGAGCGAGACAAAAATTTCTTGATACCGGTTCCGCTTTGTGAGCTCGCAAACCGGGGCTCTCGCGAGAGGCCAGCACCGATCAAGCCTTAATTATAATTCAGGCAGCAGTATTGCTTATCTCAACTGCTAGGGTGCAGCACTAATCAAGCCGCTCTTAATGGTAAAATGGTTACAGTATTCATACGGAACTCAACAGCTAAACGCAGTACCGCATTATACAGTACAGTATTTAACGTCTAGGTTTGACGTTAAATACCGCACACGCGCCGTATACTCGCCGATCTATTTTAGAACGGCACACCCTCACCCCAAAAGGGCAACATAGTTGCCTCACAGTTAAACGCAGGGAGGGTACCCTGCAGTGTACCCACTCCCCAAAACAAGCCAGTGGACATCGTGATTAGGTCGGCCCAGCAGCACTTGCTCTCAGGAGAACAGAGGCTCAGAAAGAAAATGAAAGAGACGAAAGAAGGTATGTAGTATGTAAGTGTGCGGGTGCTGCACGCTGACCTGATCAGGGCCAGCCCACAGCAAAGAAAGACCAAAGAAAAGTGGAGGACCTCGCAGACTTCCGACCTCCTGAGGCTTGTCCACTAAAGCCAGAACACGACTGTCACCTTAACAGGGCATCTGCCCTATCTCTACGGGGACTAACCCCCTTCAATAATCCGGGATCCCCCCTCGACAGCGCTTCAATTTAGAAATATGGCTTACCACTATTTTAGCATCGTCCCCCGGTACGCCCAGCCGGGCCGTCACCGGTGACGTGAACCCCAGGATGCGATATGGCCCCGACCAGCGGTAACACAACTTTGCGGCACGTTTGTCTGCGGCTGAGCTGAGTGGGTGGCTTTGGCAATACACCTAGTCACCAATTCGGAAGGGGTTTGGAATTCGCCCCTGATTATAACGCCGACGGACCCGCTCGTGCGCTCGCAGCAAATTCTTCCGAGCTTCCTTCCACCTCTCCGCTGTTTTATTATTGGGCTCCCGCGGCAGAAGATCTTCGATATTCCACAAATTGGTCAACGGGAGTGCGGGCGAGAATCCAAACAGGATTTCAAAGGGCACGGCCTGATGACTATCGTGTCGGGCCGTGTTGAAAGCTAATTGTAACCACTTCAGATTCTGATCCCAGGTGGTTTGTTGCTCTGCGTGATAAGCAATCAGGGCGGACCGGAGATTCCGATTGAATCTCTCCGCATGGGACGGTTGTGGGTAATAAGGGGAAGTGGTTACGTGTTTGATCCCACTGGCGAAACACATACGCCGGAATTCACCCGAAATGAACTGCGGGCCATTGTCCGAGACAATGATGGTCGGAAGACCGAAATGCTGAAACACATTGTTCTGTAGCGCGTTAATGGTTAAACGAGCGGTTGCCTGCCGTAAGGGCAGTAGCCAGGCAAACTTAGAAAAAGCATCCACACAAACAAGCAGGTAAGCATTACCTGACTTGCTACGGGGGAACGGCCCCACGTAGTCGATGAACAACTTCCATCAGTCTGCTCGCCACCTCAGATGACAACAACCCTAGTTTGGTGTTCTGGGCAGGCTTGCTCAAGCCACAAAGATGACAGCTCTTAACCCTTGTCGCGATGTCCCTATCCATGCCCTTCCAGATAAAATGTTTCCTAACACTGGAAATGGTCTTAGAAATTCCCTTGTGGCCTCCTACTGGGGAATTATGGTAATAACTGAAGACCATGGGCACTAACTTGCTAGGCAGCACGATCTTAGGGGCACGTCCTTTTCTCTCTCTACAACAGAGGACTCCCTTGGACAAGAAGTAAGGGGCCTGTACGTTACCCTCCTTGATATTTTGGATGACTGGACCCAGCACTTCCTCGTTTAACTGATGGGGTAACACATCAGTGAAGGCTAATGGAAAGTCTAATAGAACGGAACAGGGTTGTTCAGATTGGGCATCACTGGGCTGGGAAAACATGCGGGACAAGGCATCTGCAACCACATTTTGAGATCCCCTAATGTGTTGCACTGTGAACTTAAAGGATGAGATCTTTACCACCCATCTACCAATTTTACCCAGTTGCCGGGGATGAGCCAGAAGCCAAGAGAGAGCCTGATTGTCGGTCTCGAGCAGGAACTCAGCATGTTCCAGGAAACGCCTGAACTTGTCTAGAGCGTACACAACAGCTAAACACTCTAGCTCATAGACAGATGATTTTCGTTCTTGCTGGGTCAATGTCCGGGAAATAAAAGCCACAGGCTGCCTAGCGTCGTCTACAACTTGGGATAGAACTGCCCCGAGCGCAACCGAACTCGCGTCCGTCTGCAGTATAAACGGCTTCGAAAAGTCGGGCATCCGTAACACCGGTGGGGAGATGATGGCTTCCTTCAAGGTGTTGAAAGCTTTTTGTTGATTTTCACCCCATGTAAATTTAGCGCCCTTCTTCCTCAGTTCGTTCAAGGGTGCGGCAATCTCGGCGATGTTAGGTATGAAACGTCGGTAAAAATTTACCATACCGACGAATCTCGCTATGCCCTTCGCATCCCTTGGGGGAGGGAAGTCACGGATGCCCTGTGTCCTCTCGGGGTCGACCGTAACGCCCCGGTGTGAAACTAAGTGGCCCAAGAAAGAAATACTCTCTTGGGCGAAACGAACCTTCTCGGGATTGACAGTGAGACCAGAACTCCTTAACCGACCCATCACTTCTCTGAGATGACCCAGATGATCATCGAAGGTCTCGCTATATACCAATAAATCATCAAGGTAGTTAAACACGAACCGGAATTTCACATCGTGAAAAACTGTATCGAGAAGACGAGTGAGTGTCTGGGCCCCCACAGCCAAACCCATGGGAACCCTTGTGTACTGGTACAAATTCCAGGGTACACAAAAGGCCGTATATGGTCTACTCTCTTTGGCCAGCGGAATCTGATGATAGGCCGCGTTAAGATCGATTATAGTAAAATATCTGGCCCCACTGAACCAATCAAAGGCCGAATGTAAATCTGGGAGGGGAACAGAATCCACCTCTATATTGGAATTCAACTTCCGATAATCTATTACCATTCTTTGCTTGCCCCCAGTCTTTGGTACTAAAAATGCTGGACTGGCATAGCTCGAATGAGAAGGTTCAATTACCCCTTGTTCTAACTATTCTTGAACCTTCTCTCGCAGAATGGTCATCTTCGGAGGGGCGAATTTGTAAGGGTGTGACCTTACTATTTTGGAATCTGTTAGGCGTATCTTGTACTCCAGCAGGTGTGTGAGTCCCAAAGTAGGAGTTAACACCTCGGGAAATTCCTCACACAAATGGTCTAAGGCCTTCTGCTGGGATGGAGTGAGATGATCTCGTGCAGAATCGGGACAAGCTACTTCTTGGATACCCGGATTTGCGCCCTGGTACCCAAGGAACGGAATGAGAACTCCCCGATTAAACTTAAAGAAACATTGGTGCGCTTGGATGTCCAACACGAGACCACTTTTTGCGATGAAGTCGGCACCAATTATACCATCCACTCCCAGAGCAGGAGAAACCAGAAAAGGCCACACCCAAGAAAACCCATCGATTTTAAATTTAAAGGTGATAACCCGGGAGATAGGCAAGATTTCCCGGGATGCAGTCCAGCATACTGCAGATGACAGGTTCGACTCCTTGATCAAGCCCTGCTTTTCAAGGTCCGCGTATACCCGAGATGAGATGATGGATCGGGCTGAACCGGAGTCAACTAAGGCTCTGAGCTGACCCCCTTTTACCTCGAGCGACAGAAAGGGGCATACTGAAAGGGGTTGCGAGGTAGTGGACCGGACCTTGATGTCGGAAGAGTTGGATGCTAACAATTGCCTGGAGGTCGTCGGAAGTTGAACAGATTTAGAGCGGGGGGAAGACATCCTCCGAAATATCTTCCCTTGTCTATTTAGTTTTTTGGTACTGGTCTAGACGAAGATGGTGCTGGACGCGCGCGCCCTCGAGTGCATTTTCTAGCCACGTGTCCCGGGCGGTTACAATTGTAACAAACAACCGCATTCTTTTGCTCGCGATTTCGAACTGGCTGGGCCTGTCGGGGGAAGAAAGGCTCCCTGGGTCCTTCCGATCTCTGAGGTCTTGGTTCTTCTCCTCTACCGTCTCCCCTCGCGTGGTCGCTCATCTGGATGGCCTTGGTCATGACGCACAGCCGGTCCAGGTCCGCAAACCACCGCGGCCGCTCTGCAAAAACTAGACGCAATCGGTCCTCGGAGGAGACGCCGTCGAGAATATTCTGGACCACTTCCTCCTCCGACATGCCCAGTCCCAGTATTCGAGATACTTCTCGGATTCGTTGTACGAATTGGGCTAAACTTTCGCCCCGCGCCTGCACTCGATAAAAGTGTTGATGTCGCAACTGCTCCATTAATCTACCAGGCACGAACGTCCTCAACACCACCCGGTGGAACTCCGCCACTCCACCATTACGACGCATGACCTCCGCCACCCTCTCAGCCATAGTTCCGCGACAATAAGGGAATATGAGTTCGAGCACCGTGCGATCGGACATGCCCGGGTAGTCTACCAACTGGAAAACGGTCTTAGAAAAAGGTAACAGTTTTTCTACGTCCAGTCCATCCACGACTGGTAGTTGTTGGATGATGTGAAACAGTGGGTTGGGCAGCTTATGATAAGACGCCGCCCCCAAACCGGCGAGAACCGGGGTACTTGCTGCAGGTTCTATACGAGGAATCTACTGCTGAGACCACGGAGTCAGCAACTGGAGTCGGCGTGGGGTGGTCTAGCGGGTTGAGACCCCTGGAGGGTCGAGGTGATCTGCTGTATTCTCTCTCTCTCTCCTATGGCGCTACAGCCCAAGTCGGGCCCTGGCCTCCACCAATCTCCGCCTCCAATCCACTCTATCCACTGCAACCCTCCTCCAGTTTCTTATCCCCATGTCTCTCGCGTCCTCTGCAACGCCATCTTCCCACCTCTTCCTCGGTCTACCTTTAGGTCTCGTTCCCTCCCATGTACCCAGCAAAGCCCTCTTAGGGTTCCTGCCACCCTCCATTCTCATAACATGTCCGGCCCAACGCAATCTTTGAATTCTTATAAATTTTGAGACTGGTATCTCTTTATATATTTGATACAGTTCGTTGTTGTATCTCAGTCTCCATGAGCCATTTTCTTGTATTGGGCCTATAATGCGTCTGAGGATTTTCCTTTCAAAGGTGTCTACTATGTCGACTGTTTTCTGTGTGATTGCCCATGCCTCACACCCGTAGCATAGCACCGGTCTGATGACAGTCCTATATAGTTTCATTTTTGTTTCCCTGTGCACATCCCCAGACCTAAATGATGGCAGCAATGCGAAGTACGCCTTGTTAGCCATGGTGGTCCGTCTTTGGATCTCCGGCTCCTCTGATCCAGTCTTTGCTAGATTCACTCCGAGATACGTGAAATTGTCCACCACCTCAATTGTGTCCTCCTCTATCTCGATGTTGTTATGAACCTGGTCCCTTCTTGTTTGGATAAGCATTTTTGTTTTATCCATATTTATGGCTAGCCCAACTTCCTTGGCTTTGTTTTTAAGCTCTATAAATATTTCTTTAGCTGCCGTGATCCGTCTTGACATGATGTTAATGTCATCTGCATATGCGGCTATCTGTACAGTTTTATTTGTTAACAGATTGGAGCTATTTATTGATAAGCCTCTAATTACATATTCCAATGCAATATTAAATAGTGTTGGGGCCAACCCATCTCCTTGCTTTAGTCCCCGTGTAATATTTATGGGTTCAGTTAGTTGGCTATCCACCTTTACTTGGGCTTCAGTCTGCTGCATAGTAGCTTGGGTTAATCTTACCAGCTTGCCTGGTATTCCAAATTCATGCATTATGGTGTAGAGTTTGTCTCTATTAATAGAGTCATACGCTTGCCTGAAGTCCACAAAGATCTGGTACACATCAATATCACGTTCCCATCCGCATCTTAGTATCTGTTTTACCGAGAAGAGTTGGTCGATTGTAGACCTTCCAGGTCGGAATCCAGCTTGGTATTCCCGTATTATATTTTCTGTGAGGGGTATCAGCCTTTGGTTCAAGATGTACGCAAAAACCTTGTAGGAGGTGCACAGCAACGAAATGCCTCTGTAATTTCTACATTGAAGTTTGTCGCCTTTTTTATAAATGGGGCATATAATGCACTTATTCCATTCCATGGGGATTCGTTCCATTTGCCATATGTCCACGATTAAGGAGTGCAGTGCGACCGCCACATCAGCACCTCCAGCTTTAAGCAGTTCTGCAGGAATCAAGTCTGTACCTGGTGCCTTGTTGTTCCTGAGGGCACTAATAGCTTCTTCTATTTCCTGAATTGATGGTGGGTCAGATTCCATCCCCCCAATGTTTGCATTCCGCGGAGTGTAAGCAACAATTTCTCCTCCCTGTAGCATACCACCAAGGAGGCCATCGAAGTACTCTCGCCAGATAGTTTTAATTTTCTCTGGATCACTGACAATTCTATTCTCTCTGTCTCTACATAGTATTGTAGATGGTTTATAACCTTCCCTGAGATGCTTAAGATATTTATAAGCATTCCTTATTCTTCCATCTGCAAAGTCCTGCTCCATTTTGAGAAGCAGCCCGTTTTCAAAAGTTCTTTTCTTTTTTCTACATACTTTATTTGCCAGTCTTCTATTCTCTTCATATTCTTGCTTCCTTTCTCTAGTCCTACACTGAGAATACTTCCTGTGAGCCTCATTCCTCCATGCAACACTCTCCCTGCATTCCTCATCAAACCAGTCCTTCCGCCTCCGTCTCTCCTCTATTCCTAGTAGCTCTCTGGCGGTTTCCAGGAGTGCGCACTTAAGGCTCTGCCATTTCTCTTCCACCGTTCCTGCGACTGACTCGTTCAATCTATTCCTCACTTTCCCAGCATATTCCTGTACCCTTTCTGGGTCGTTTAAACTCACTGTGTTAACCTTTTCCTGTCTTCTGAGTCTGTCCTTCCTATATACAGCCACCCTGCATCTAAACTTCATCTGCACCATATAGTGATCAGAGCCAACTGACGCTCCTCTCCGGGTTTTGACATCAATTATACTTGTAGCTGCTCTTTTATCTATGATCACATGATCTATCTGGTTGACTGTTTTCCCATCTGGGGCTACCCACATTCCCTTATGGATATCCCGGTGTGGGAACTGAGTTGAGCTGATAACCATATTCCTGCTTGTAGCGAAGTCGATAAGCAGTTCCCCATTTCTGTTGGATTCATTGTGTAGACTGTACCTACCTATGGTGCCAAGGTATGCATCTTCTTTCCCAATTTTCGCATTCATGTCCCCCATGATTAGTTTAATGTCATTCTTAGGGGCGGTGTCATATATTTTTTCCAGCAATTGGTAAAATTCTGCTTTTATGTCCTCATCCTTCTCATCAGTCGGGCAGTGTACGTTTATGATTGACAGATTGAAGAATTTAGTAGCCAATCTTATTCTACATATTCTCTCGTTGACTGGATGGAAGTCTACTATGAGGTGTTTTAAGTTTCTGTCAACTACAAATGCCACTCCCAGTTCTCTTTTCCCCTTCTCTCTTCCGCTGTATAATACCGTATGAGTTTTAGTATCTCTTACTCCATTTCCCAGCCATCTTGTTTCCTGCACTGCTGCTACACCAATTTTATATGTTTTTAGCTCTTCAAATAGTTCCCTTTGTGCCCCCGGCCTGTACAAAGTCCTAACATTCCACGTTCCAAAAGACAAGTCCATATTCCGTTGCCTGAGTCGTTTCCGATAATACCGTCCTTTCCGAGGCTTATTTGGTAGTTTCGTAACATCCGGTTTTCCGGGAATGGGTTGTTAGCCCATAGCCCAACCTCCAACCTGGAGGGCCAGGATTGTGATCGAGGTTTTCTCCTCTAGGTAGGTTGCTTTCACTACAGCTATCGAGTCCCACCTACCCCCTCAGTCGCAGTACTACAGCCGGATGGGTCAAATTTTGACTACCGCCTGCAATAATCCAAGACATAGGCCGGTCCAGCATCATTTCCTATACGCCCTACCTCGGTACTGATGGATACTCGGCTCTGAGCTGACCCCCTTTTACCTCGAGCGACAGAAAGGGGCATACTGAAAGGGGTTGCGAGGTAGTGGACCGGACCTTGATGTCGGAAGAGTTGGATGCTAACAATTGTCTGGAGGTCGTCGGAAGTTGAACAGATTTAGAGCGGGGGGAAGACATCCTCCGAAATATCTTCCCCTGTCTATTTAGTTTTTTGGTACTGGTCTAGACGAAGATGGTGCTGGACGCGCGCGCCCTCGAGTGCAATTTCTAGCCACGTGTCCCGGGCGGTTACAATTGTAACAAACAACCGCATTCTTTTGCTCGCGATTTCGAACTGGCTGGGCCTGTCGGGGGAAGAAAGGCTCCCTGGGTCCTTCCGATCTCTGAGGTCTTGGTTCTTCTCCTCTACCGTCTCCCCTCGCGTGGTCGCTCATCTGGATGGCCTTGGTCATGACGCACAGCCGGTCCAGGTCCGCAAACCACCGCAGCCGCTCTGCAAAAACTAGACGCAATCGGTCCTCGGAGGAGACGCCGTCGAGAATATTCTGGACCACTTCCTCCTCCGACATGCCCAGTCCCAGTATTCGAGATACTTCTCGGATTCGTTGTACGAATTGGGCTAAACTTTCGCCCCGCGCCTGCACTCGATAAAAGTGTTGATGTCGCAACTGCTCCATTAATCTACCAGGCACGAACGTCCTCAACACCACCCGGTGGAACTCCGCCACTCCACCATTACGACGCATGACCTCCGCCACCCTCTCAGCCATAATTTCGCGACAATAAGGGAATATGAGTTCGAGCACCGTGCGATCGGACATGCCCGGGTAGTCTACCAACTGGAAAACGGTCTTAGAAAAAGGTAACAGTTTTTCTACGTCCAGTCCATCCACGACTGGTAGTTGTTGGATGATGTGAGACAGTGGGTTGGGCAGCTTATGATAAGACGCCGCCCCCAAACCGGCGAGAACCGGGGTACTTGCTGCAGGTTCTATACGAGGAATCTACTGCTGAGACCACGGAGTCAGCAACTGGAGCCGGCGTGGGTGGTCTAGCGGGTTGAGACCCCTGGAGGGTCGAGGTGATCTGCTGTATTAGATCATTTATGTTATGGGCCGGCTCAAGTTTGCCGCCTTGTGCTTGAAGATTCTGCAGCCTGAGTATCACATGCTGCAGACGTTGCCGGACGCCGATAGAGCACCCCGGCCCCTCCTCCAAACTATCCACGCAGCGAGCTAACTCTCGCAGCTCCTCCCACTTCTCACTGCAAATTTCCCACTCGCTCTCTTGGTCAGCAATGGTGACTTTCGAGAGCACGTCACCTGCGGCCAGCGCTTCTCGGAGCTGCCGTCGTAAAACAAGAACCTTCCCTCGAGGGTCTTTGCTCCGGGCCCGTAGCTCGAACTCTAATTCATCTCGCAAAAACAGCTCGGGGTTTAGTACACTCATCGTCGAGCTTCGCGGTCGGCACACAAAACAAAACACAACACCTTAGAAAACAATGACAATTAACACAGGAAAATCTTAAGTACTGTTTCTTCCATTAAGCAGACTGCGGGTCCCCCTACCGTTGCGAGGACCCAGCCCACTTACCTGAACTGCTCTCTCTCAACAACTCTACACATTATGGAACGCGACACACACACGACAAAATCGCCGACCAACGACAATTTTCAAAAAATATTTCTAATATTTCTTCGGCTCCGGCATATCGGAGGAGACCGACTGCCGATCGGGCCATACCGCATAATTAAAACACCTCCCCTATTATGGGTAAGGTAATACGCAAACCATCTCCACCCAGGCACAGATCTGCGATAATTCGCGTTTCCAAAGGAATAAAATTTCACACCACGTGGCAACCTACCGTTCAACTATCCAAGGCGGGCAAGTACATAGACATATTATACAGAAAACCTTAAACCTAACAAAACATTTTCACCTTTAGATATAGGGCCTTTCTGAAATTCTGCTAAGTTCCATTAGAACCCCCAAAGTGTTTCTTGAGTTTGCAAGCCCCGTCACACCAAAGGACCCAAGGGTTGACCCTAATCTTAACCACGCTCTGCTACCAAATGTAACCCCTCTTTAACTTAGACTGGTAAAAAAAAATTACTTTTTTTTTTTTTGAAAAGAGGGGCCACAAGTTAATTAAAACTAGACCAAAGCCTAGAGAAGCCAAAAATGCGCTGGATCCAGTGAGACTGGACTTGCAATGAAAACTCATAAAATTAACAATCAATAAAATCCCTTTTATTATTCTATCTCCTTTTAAAAAAAAAAATATTATCAACAAAATCAAGAAATATAACATTCAGAAACTATTTTCCCCTTAAATTGTTAATTAAAAGAATTTATTCTCTTTAAATAATGTCACCTGAAAATTATTAACACATAAAATTTATTTGCTATCTTCACTTTAAAATGAATTAAAAATTAAAATCATTAATTTTCTTTAAGTAATGTTTCCTGAAAATTATTAATAAATATAAAATTTATTTTCTATCTTCTCTTTAAAATGATCAATTGAAACTTAATTGAGATAAAATTTATAGACTTCTTGATAAGGTTAATTAGAATAACTAATTCTCAAACAAAATTAATTAAAATTAAATAGAGACAAATCTACATACTCTTTATTAAAGTTAATTAAAATAAATTAACTCTCTTAGAAAAAATATTAATTAAAAATTAATAGAGATAGAATTAATTAATTGTCATCAAAATTAAATATATATATATATATATAACCCTATGTTTTATCTTTTCTTTTTATAAGCCCTATATCTAATTTCCCCAAAAATACACCCAAATGTACAATACATATAGAACCCCACAAAATACACACACAAATATACAATACATCTACATGTTCCACAATACAGGACAATTATTACATAGATCTCTTGCCACACCCTTTTCTACCCCCATGTGGTACATCATTAATTATTTTATGAAAATCCATGTTAGGTTTATAATTCTTAATATGTGCATAACACATTACATGTGTATCAGATTATATATGCAACACCAGTAGTCCCCAGGACATAATAAATTCAAAAATTTGGCCAAGTGCCTAATACTATTATAAAATGCGGCCACGCTGGGCACTTATACTGGGAGAAATAAAATTTAGAATATAGTGAACACCCCAGTGATTATAATTAATTAGAAGAATTTATATATTGATAAAAATTGTTAAGTTTTGAAAATAGTAATGTGTCATGAACCTTATAACCCTTTTAAAAGTAATTGTGGCCCAGAGACCGACATGTTGATGGGCAAGTCAGTGCATAATTCAACCTGCCTCAACAGCTTGTTTAACACTGCATGAACATGCACCCATTCAGGATTAAACTTGTGACTCTACTTAACTACCACAGAAACTTCTATCCCTATATAATCCAAACTGAATTTAAAAATGAGAAATTAATATATATAATGAACACTAAATTGAAATAGAGAAATTACAAGTTGATTAAATGAATTAGTAGCAGTAATGAAACCCTTATACTGAAAATAAGAAGGAATTGCACGTTTGAATGGTGAGCTGCCAAGGATGCATGTCAGCCTCTGAGCTAACAGATTATACAAACAAATTAATAAAATTTACAAATGATTTCCCTCCCAGTTCACGCACTATATTGTCCCGTTAATCGGGGATCCAATTAAAATGTTTAAAAACTTAAAGTCATGTTGTTGAATGCTTGAATTGGTTCACTGGCTCTATTGAGTGCATCACAATGTGTACAGAATATAATGGATTGAGTTCACCTTATTTTGTCCATGGGTGTGAAGTGGCAATCTCGTGGCCTACATTATAGGGTGTTTGTGTTTCGTCATTGCTATTCCTCTCCGGCAGATGAAGTTGAGAGAGAAATCTGGATGTTCAAAAGTTCAGGTTGGGGCCGGTCCATGTCTTCATCGAGGAACCCTGATCATATAACATATTATCAGCCAGAGTACACAAAACAATTCCCCCAGAAACTTCACACACACCCAAAACCCATATATAATCTTAACACAGCTTTAGGGCTATTTAAATATAATACTTGACACACTTGGCAAGGTTATATGGCCAACAGGCCCTATTTGAAAACATTTAGTACAGTTACATTTAATATTAATAAACTTTAACCATGCGGGTTAACATACTTCAATTTTGATTAGCTAATTATTCAGCTTGTTACACTTTTAATAAAATTTATACATAGTCTGATTTTTGTTTGCCACGTGGTTGAGAGAGGTTACCTGATTACATCATTTCTATACTATTTAAATTAATACCTTTCGGCAATTACATACTTCTCAATTCTGGTGCCTTAGTAAACTTTCTGAAACTGATATAGGCCTAGTGTTACTAGAAATAATTACCTTTAAATTACGTATTGCACCACTCAACACGTGGTGACACAAAAGGTTAACTGATTTTATTTCCTGTGGCCTATAAAACAAGTTTTTCATTAGTAAAACTTTAAATAGATAATTATAAAAATATTGCCGAGACTTACCGCAATTCTATTTAGATTTAGCTTGCCATAGGTGGAAGAATGGTGCCACAAATTCTTCTCTGCCGGAGAGAACAAAAAAAAGCTGCCGACAAGGCGATGATCAGAGCGAGACAAAAATTTCTTGATACCGGTTCCGCTTTGTGAGCTCGCAAACCGGGGCTCTCGCGAGAGGCCAGCACCGATCAAGCCTTAATTATAATTCAGGCAGCAGTATTGCTTATCTCAACTGCTAGGGTGCAGCACTAATCAAGCCGCTCTTAATGGTAAAATGGTTACAGTATTCATACGGAACTCAACAGCTAAACGCAGTACCGCATTATACAGTACAGTATTTAACGTCTAGGTTTGACGTTAAATACCGCACACGCGCCGTATACTCGCCGATCTATTTTAGAACGGCACACCCTCACCCCAAAAGGGCAACATAGTTGCCTCACAGTTAAACGCAGGGAGGGTACCCTGCAGTGTACCCACTCCCCAAAACAAGCCAGTGGACATCGTGATTAGGTCGGCCCAGCAGCACTTGCTCTCAGGAGAACAGAGGCTCAGAAAGAAAATGAAAGAGACGAAAGAAGGTATGTAGTATGTAAGTGTGCGGGTGCTGCACGCTGACCTGATCAGGGCCAGCCCACAGCAAAGAAAGACCAAAGAAAAGTGGAGGACCTCGCAGACTTCCGACCTCCTGAGGCTTGTCCACTAAAGCCAGAACACGACTGTCACCTTAACAGGGCATCTGCCCTATCTCTACGGGGACTAACCCCCTTCAATAATCCGGGATCCCCCCTCGACAGCGCTTCAATTTAGAAATATGGCTTACCACTATTTTAGCATCGTCCCCCGGTACGCCCAGCCGGGCCGTCACCGGTGACGTGAACCCCAGGATGCGATATGGCCCCGACCAGCGGTAACACAACTTTGCGGCACGTTTGTCTGCGGCTGAGCTGAGTGGGTGGCTTTGGCAATACACCTAGTCACCAATTCGGAAGGAGTTTGGAATTCGCCCCTGATTATAACGCCGACGGACCCGCTCGTGCGCTCGCAGCAAATTCTTCCGAGCTTCCTTCCACCTCTCCGCTGTTTTATTATTGGGCTCCCGCGGCAGAAGATCTTCGATATTCCACAAATTGGTCAACGGGAGTGCGGGCGAGAATCCAAACAGGATTTCAAAGGGCACGGCCTGATGACTATCGTGTCGGGCCGTGTTGAAAGCTAATTGTAACCACTTCAGATTCTGATCCCAGGTGGTTTGTTGCTCTGCGTGATAAGCAATCAGGGCGGACCGGAGATTCCGATTGAATCTCTCCGCATGGGACGGTTGTGGGTAATAAGGGGAAGTGGTTACGTGTTTGATCCCACTGGCGAAACACATACGCCGGAATTCACCCGAAATGAACTGCGGGCCATTGTCCGAGACAATGATGATCGGAAGTCCGAAATGCTGAAACACATTGTTCTGTAGCGCGTTAATGGTTAAACGAGCGGTTGCCTGCCGTAAGGGCAGTAGCCAGGCAAACTTAGAAAAAGCATCCACACAAACAAGCAGGTAAGCATTACCTGACTTGCTACGGGGGAACGGCCCCACGTAGTCGATGAACAACTTCCATCGGTCTGCTCGCCACCTCAGATGACAACAACCCTAGTTTGGTGTTCTGGGCAGGCTTGCTCAAGCCACAAAGATGACAGCTCTTAACCCTTGTCGCGATGTCCCTATCCATGCCCTTCCAGATAAAATGTTTCCTAACACTGGAAATGGTCTTAGAAATTCCCTTGTGGCCTCCTACTGTGGAATTATGGTAATAACTGAAGACCATGGGCACTAACTTGCTAGGCAGCACGATCTTAGGGGCACGTCCTTTTCTCTCTCTACAACAGAGAACTCCCTTGGACAAGAAGTAAGGGGCCTGTACGTTACCCTCCTTGATATTTTGGATGACTGGACCCAGCACTTCCTCGTTTAACTGATGGGGTAACACATCAGTGAAGGCTAATGGAAAGTCTAATAGAACGGAACAGGGTTGTTCAGATTGGGCATCACTGGGCTGGGAAAACATGCGGGACAAGGCATCTGCAACCACATTTTGAGATTCCCTAATGTGTTGCACTGTGAACTTAAAGGATGAGATCTTTACCACCCATCTACCAATTTTACCCAGTTGCCGGGGATGAGCCAGAAGCCAAGAGAGAGCCTGATTGTCGGTCTCGAGCAGGAACTCAGCATGTTCCAGGAAACGCCTGAACTTGTCTAGAGCGTACACAACAGCTAAACACTCTAGCTCATAGACAGATGATTTTCGTTCTTGCTGGGTCAATGTCCGGGAAATAAAAGCCACAGGTTGCCTAGCGTCGTCTACAACTTGGGATAGAACCGCCCCGAGCGCAACCGAACTCGCGTCCGTCTGCAGTATAAACGGCTTCGAAAAGTCGGGCATCCGTAACACCGGTGGGGAGATGATGGCTTCCTTCAAGGTGTTGAAAGCTTTTTGTTGATTTTCACCCCATGTAAATTTAGCGCCCTTCTTCCTCAGTTCGTTCAAGGGTGCGGAAATCTCGGCGATGTTAGGTATGAAACGTCGGTAAAAATTTACCATACCGACGAATCTCGCTATGCCCTTCGCATCCCTTGGGGGAGGGAAGTCACGGATGCCCTGTGTCCTCTCGGGGTCGACCGTAACGCCCCGGTGTGAAACTAAGTGGCCCAAGAAAGAAATACTCTCTTGGGCGAAACGAACCTTCTCGGGATTGACAGTGAGACCAGAACTCCTTAACCGACCCATCACTTCTCTGAGATGACCCAGATGATCATCGAAGGTCTCGCTATATACCAATAAATCATCAAGGTAGTTAAACACGAACCAGAATTTCACATCGTGAAAAACCGTATCGAGAAGACGAGTGAGTGTCTGGGCCCCCACAGCCAAACCCATGGGAACCCTTGTGTACTGGTACAAATTCCAGGGTACACAAAAGGCCGTATATGGTCTACTCTCTTTGGCCAGCGGAATCTGATGATAGGCCGCGTTAAGATCGATTATAGTAAAATATCTGGCCCCACTGAACCAATCAAAGGCCGAATGTAAATCTGGGAGGGGAACAGAATCCACCTCTATATTGGAATTCAACTTCCGATAATCTATTACCATTCTTTGCTTGCCCCCAGGCTTTGGTACTAAAAATGCTGGACTGGCATAGCTTGAATGAGAAGGTTCAATTACCCCTTGTTCTAACTATTCTTGAACCTTCTCTCGCAGAATGGTCATCTTCGGAGGGGCGAATTTGTAAGGGTGTGACCTTACTATTTTGGAATCTGTTAGGCGTATCTTGTACTCCAGCAGGTGTGTGAGTCCCAAAGTAGGAGTTAACACCTCGGGAAATTCCTCACACAAATGGTCTAAGGCCTTCTGCTGGGATGGAGTGAGATGATCTCGAGCAGAATCGGGACAAGCTACTTCTTGGATACCCGGATTTGCGCCCTGGTACCCAAGGAACGGAATGAGAACTCCCCGATTAAACTTAAAGAAACATTGGTGCGCTTGGATGTCCAGCACGAGACCACTTTTTGCGATGAAGTCGGCACCAATTATACCATCCACTCCCAGAGCAGGAGAAACCAGAAAAGGCCACACCCAAGAAAACCCATCGATTTTAAATTTAAAGGTGATAACCCGGGAGATAGGCAAGATTTCCCGGGATGCAGTCCAGCATACTGCAGATGACAGGTTCGACTCCTTGATCAAGCCCTGCTTTTCAAGGTCCGCGTATACCCGAGATGAGATGATGGATCGGGCTGAACCGGAGTCAACTAAGGCTCTGAGCTGACCCCCTTTTACCTCGAGCGACAGAAAGGGGCATACTGAAAGGGGTTGCGAGGTAGTGGACCGGACCTTGATGTCGGAAGTGTTGGATGCTAACAATTGCCTGGAGGTCGTCGGAAGTTGAACAGATTTAGAGCGGGGGGAAGACATCCTCCGAAATATCTTCCCCTGTCTATTTAGTTTTTTGGTACTGGTCTAGACGAAGATGGTGCTGGACGCGCGCCCCCTCGAGTGCAATTTCTAGCCACGTGTCCCGGGCGGTTACAATTGTAACAAACAACCGCATTCTTTTGCTCGCGATTTCGAACTGGCTGGGCCTGTCGGGGGAAGAAAGGCTCCCTGGGTCCTTCCGATCTCTGAGGTCTTGGTTCTTCTCCTCTACCGTCTCCCCTCGCGTGGTCGCTCATCTGGATGGCCTTGGTCATGACGCACAGCCGGTCCAGGTCCGCAAACCTCCGCGGCCGCTCTGCAAAAACTAGACGCAATCGGTCCTCGGAGGAGACGCCGTCGAGAATATTCTGGACCACTTCCTCCTCCGACATGCCCAGTCCCAGTATTCGAGATACTTCTCGGATTCGTTGTACGAATTGGGCTAAACTTTCCCCCCGCGCCTGCACTCGATAAAAGTGTTGATGTCGCAACTGCTCCATTAATCTACCAGGCACGAACGTCCTCAACACCACCCGGTGGAACTCCGCCACTCCACCATTACGACGCATGACCTCCGCCACCCTCTCAGCCATAATTTCGCGACAATAAGGGAATATGAGTTCGAGCACCGTGCGATCGGACATGCCCGGGTAGTCTACCAACTGGAAAACGGTCTTAGAAAAAGGTAACAGTTTTTCTACGTCCAGTCCATCCACGACTGGTAGTTGTTGGATGATGTGAGACAGTGGGTTGGGCAGCTTATGATAAGACGCCGCCCCCAAACCGGCGAGAACCGGGGTACTTGCTGCAGGTTCTATACGAGGAATCTACTGCTGAGACCACGGAGTCAGCAACTGGAGCCGGCGTGGGTGGTCTAGCGGGTTGAGACCCCTGGAGGGTCGAGGTGATCTGCTGTATTAGATCATTTATGTTATGGGCCGGCTCAAGTTTGCCGCCTTGTGCTTGAAGATTCTGCAGCCTGAGTATCACATGCTGCAGACGTTGCCGGACGCCGATAGAGCACCCCGGCCCCTCCTCCAAACTATCCACGCAGCGAGCTAACTCTCGCAGCTCCTCCCACTTCTCACTGCAAATTTCCCACTCGCTCTCTTGGTCAGCAATGGTGACTTTCGAGAGCACGTCACCTGCGGCCAGCGCTTCTCGGAGCTGCCGTCGTAAAACAAGAACCTTCCCTCGAGGGTCTTTGCCCCGGGCCCGTAGCTCGAACTCTAATTCATCTCGCAAAAACAGCTCGGGGTTTAGTACACTCATCGTCGAGCTTCGCGGTCGGCACACAAAACAAAACACAACACCTAAGAAAACAATGACAATTAACACAGGAAAATCTTAAGTACTGTTTCTTCCATTAAGCAGACTGCGGGTCCCCCTACCGTTGCGAGGACCCAGCCCACTTACCTGAACTGCTCTCTCTCAACAACTCTACACATTATGGAACGCGACACACACACGACAAAATCGCCGACCAACGACAATTTTCAAAAAATATTTCTAATATTTCTTCGGCTCCGGTATATCGGAGGAGGCCGACTGCCGATCGGGCCATACCGCATAATTAAAACACCTCCCCTATTATGGGTAAGGTAATACGCAAACCATCTCCACCCAGGCACAGATCTGCGATAATTCGCGTTTCCAAAGGAATAAAATTTCACACCACGTGGCAACCTACCGTTCAACTATCCAAGGCGGGCAAGTACATAGACATATTATACAGAAAACCTTAAACCTAACAAAACATTTTCACCTTTAGATATAGGGCCTTTCTGAAATTCTGCTAAATTCCATTAGAACCCCCAAAGTGTTTCTTGAGTTTGCAAGCCCCGTCACACCAAAGGACCCAAGGGTTGACCCTAATCTTAACCACGCTCTGCTACCAAATGTAACCCCTCTTTAACTTAGACTGGTAAAAAAAAATTACTTTTTTTTTTTTGAAAAGAGGGGCCACAAGTTAATTAAAACTAGACCAAAGCCTAGAGAAGCCAAAAATGCGCTGGATCCAGTGAGACTGGACTTGCAATGAAAACTCATAAAATTAACAATCAATAAAATCCCTTTTATTATTCTATCTCCTTTTAAAAAAAAAATATTAACAACAAAATCAATAAATATAACATTCAGAAACTATTTTCCCCTTAAATTGTTAATTAAAAGAATTTATTCTCTTTAAATAATGTCACCTGAAAATTATTAACACATATACAATTTATTTGCTATCTTCTCTTTAAAATGAATTAAAAATTAAAATCATTAATTTTCTTTAAGTAATGTTTCCTGAAAATTATTAATAAATATAAAATTTATTTTCTATCTTCTCTTTAAAATGATCAATTGAAACTTAATTGAGATAAAATTTATAGACTTCTTGATAAGGTTAATTAGAATAACTAATTCTCAAACAAAATTAATTAAAATTAAATAGAGACAAATCTACATACTCTTTATTAAAGTTAATTAAAATAAATTAACTCTCTTAGAAAAAATATTAATTAAAAATTAATAGAGATAGAATTAATTAATTGTCATCAAAATTAAATATATATATATATATATATATATATATATATATATATATATAACCCTATGTTTTATCTTTTCTTTTTATAAGCCCTATATCTAATTTCCCCAAAAATACACCCAAATGTACAATACATATAGAACCCCACAAAATACACACACAAATATACAATACATCTACATGTTCCACAATACAGGACAATTATTACATAGATCTCTTGCCACACCCTTTTCTACCCCCATGTGGTACATCATTAATTATTTTATGAAAATCCATGTTAGGTTTATAATTCTTAATATGTGCATAACACATTACATGTGTATCAGATTATATATGCAACACCAGTAGTCCCCAGGACATAATAAATTCAAAAATTTGGCCAAGTGCCTAATACTATTATAAAATGCGGCCACGCTGGGCACTTATACTGGGAGAAATAAAATTTAGAATATAGTGAACACCCCAGTGATTATAATTAATTAGAAGAATTTATATATTGATAAATATTTTTAAGTTTTGAAAATAGTAATGTGTCATGAACCTTATAACCCTTTTAAAAGTAATTGTGGCCCAGAGACCGACATGTTGATGGGCAAGTCAGTGCATAATTCAACCTGTCTCAACAGCTTGTTTAACACTGCATGAACATGCACACATTCAGGATTAAACTTGTGACTCTACTTAACTACCACAGAAACTTCTATCCCTATATAATCCAAACTGAATTTAAAAATGAGAAATTAATATATATAATGAACACTAAATTGAAATAGAGAAATTACAAGTTGATTAAATGAATTAGTAGCAGTAATGAAACCCTTATACTGAAAATAAGAAGGAATTGCACGTTTGAATGGTGAGCTGCCAAGGATGCATGTCAGCCTCTGAGCTAACAGATTATACAAACAAATTAATAAAATTTACAAATGATTTCCCTCCCAGTTCACGCACTATATTGTCCCGTTAATCGGGGATCCAATTAAAATGTTTAAAAACTTAAAGTCATGTTGTTGAATGCTTGAATTGGTTCACTGGCTCTATTGAGTGCATCACAATGTGTACAGAATATAATGGATTGAGTTCACCTTATTTTGTCCATGGGTGTGAAGTGGCAATCTCGTGGCCTACATTATAGGGTGTTTGTGTTTCGTCATTGCTATTCCTCTCCGGCAGATGAAGTTGAGAGAGAAATCTGGATGTTCAAAAGTTCAGGTTGGGGCCGGTCCATGTCTTCATCGAGGAACCCTGATCATATAACATATTATCAGCCAGAGTACACAAAACAATTCCCCCAGAAACTTCACACACACCCAAAACCCATTTATAATCTTAACACAGCTTTAAGGCTATTTAAATATAATACTTGACACACTTGGCAAGGTTATATGGCCAGCAGGCCCTATTTGAAAACATTTAGTACAGTTACATTTAATATTAATAAACTTTAACCATGTGGGTTAACATACTTCAATTTTGATTAGCTAATTATTCGGCTTGTTACACTTTTAATAAAATTTATACATAGTCTGATTTTTGTTTGCCACGTGGTTGAGAGAGGTTACCTGATTACATCATTTCTATACTATTTAAATTAATACCTTTTGGCAATTACATACTTCTCAATTCTGGTGCCTTAGTAAACTTTCTGAAACTGATATAGTGTTACTAGAAATAATTACCTTTAAATTGCGTATTGCACCACTCAACACGTGGTGACACAAAAGGTTAACTGATTTTATTTCCTGTGGCCTATAAAACAAGTTTTTCATTAGTAAAACTTTAAATAGATAATTATAAAAATATTGCCGAGACTTACCGCAATTCTATTTAGATTTAGCTTGCCATAGGTGGAAGAATGGTGCCACAAATTCTTCTCTGCCGGAGAGAACAAAAAAAAGCTGCCGACAAGGCGATGATAGAGCGAGACAAAAATTTCTTGATACCGGTTCCGCTTTGTGAGCTCGCAAACCGGGGCTCTCGCGAGAGGCCAGCACCGATCAAGCCTTAATTATAATTCAGGCAGCAGTATTGCTTATCTCAACTGCTAGGGTGCAGCACTAATCAAGCCGCTCTTAATGGTAAAATGGTTACAGTATTCATACGGAACTCAACAGCTAAACGCAGTACCGCATTATACAGTACAGTATTTAACGTCTAGGTTTGACGTTAAATACCGCACACGCGCCGTATACTCGCCGATCTATTTTAGAACGGCACACCCTCACCCCAAAAGGGCAACATAGTTGCCTCACAGTTAAACGCAGGGAGGGTACCCTGCAGTGTACCCACTCCCCAAAACAAGCCAGTGGACATCGTGATTAGGTCGGCCCAGCAGCACTTGCTCTCAGGAGAACAGAGGCTCAGAAAGAAAATGAAAGAGACGAAAGAAGGTATGTAGTATGTAAGTGTGCGGGTGCTGCACGCTGACCTGATCAGGGCCAGCCCACAGCAAAGAAAGACCAAAGAAAAGTGGAGGACCTCGCAGACTTCCGACCTCCTGAGGCTTGTCCACTAAAGCCAGAACACGACTGTCACCTTAACAGGGCATCTGCCCTATCTCTACGGGGACTAACCCCCTTCAATAATCCGGGATCCCCCCTCGACAGCGCTTCAATTTAGAAATATGGCTTACCACTATTTTAGCATCGTCCCCCGGTACGCCCAGCCGGGCCGTCACCGGTGACGTGAACCCCAGGATGCGATATGGCCCCGACCAGCGGTAACACAACTTTGCGGCACGTTTGTCTGCGGCTGAGCTGAGTGGGTGGCTTTGGCAATACACCTAGTCACCAATTCGGAAGGAGTTTGGAATTCGCCCCTGATTATAACGCCGACGGACCCGCTCGTGCGCTCGCAGCAAATTCTTCCGAGCTTCCTTCCACCTCTCCGCTGTTTTATTATTGGGCTCCCGCGGCAGAAGATCTTCGATATTCCACAAATTGGTCAACGGGAGTGCGGGCGAGAATCCAAACAGGATTTCAAAGGGCACGGCCTGATGACTATCGTGTCGGGCCGTGTTGAAAGCTAATTGTAACCACTTCAGATTCTGATCCCAGGTGGTTTGTTGCTCTGCGTGATAAGCAATCAGGGCGGACCGGAGATTCCGATTGAATCTCTCCGCATGGGACGGTTGTGGGTAATAAGGGGAAGTGGTTACGTGTTTGATCCCACTGGCGAAACACATACGCCGGAATTCACCCGAAATGAACTGCGGGCCATTGTCCGAGACAATGATGGTCGGAAGACCGAAATGCTGAAACACATTGTTCTGTAGCGCGTTAATGGTTAAACGAGCGGTTGCCTGCCGTAAGGGCAGTAGCCAGGCAAACTTAGAAAAAGCATCCACACAAACAAGCAGGTAAGCATTACCTGACTTGCTACGGGGGAACGGCCCCACGTAGTCGATGAACAACTTCTCCATCGGTCTGCTCGCCACCTCAGATGACAACAACCCTAGTTTGGTGTTCTGGGCAGGCTTGCTCAAGCCACAAAGATGACAGCTCTTAACCCTTGTCGCGATGTCCCTATCCATGCCCTTCCAGATAAAATGTTTCCTAACACTGGAAATGGTCTTAGAAATTCCCTTGTGGCCTCCTACTGGGGAATTATGGTAATAACTGAAGACCATGGGCACTAACTTGCTAGGCAGCACGATCTTAGGGGCACGTTCTTTTCTCTCTCTACAACAGAGGACTCCCTTGGACAAGAAGTAAGGGGCCTGTACGTTACCCTCCTTGATATTTTGGATGACTGGACCCAGCACTTCCTCGTTTAACTGATGGGGTAACACATCAGTGAAGGCTAATGGAAAGTCTAATAGAACGGAACAGGGTTGTTCAGATTGGGCATCACTGGGCTGGGAAAACATGCGGGACAAGGCATCTGCAACCACATTTTGAGATTCCCTAATGTGTTGCACTGTGAACTTAAAGGATGAGATCTTTACCACCCATCTACCAATTTTACCCAGTTGCCGGGGATGAGCCAGAAGCCAAGAGAGAGCCTGATTGTCGGTCTCGACAGGAACTCAGCATGTTCCAGGAAACGCCTGAACTTGTCTAGAGCGTATACAACAGCTAAACACTCTAGCTCATAGACAGATGATTTTCGTTCTTGCTGGGTCAATGTCCGGGAAATAAAAGCCACAGGCTGCCTAGCGTCGTCTACAACTTGGGATAGAACCGCCCCGAGCGCAACCGAACTCGCGTCCGTCTGCAGTATAAACGGCTTCGAAAAGTCGGGCATCCGTAACACCGGTGGGGAGATGATGGCTTCCTTCAAGGTGTTGAAAGCTTTTTGTTGATTTTCACCCCATGTAAATTTAGCGCCCTTCTTCCTCAGTTCGTTCAAGGGTGCGGCAATCTCGGCGATGTTAGGTATGAAACGTCGGTAAAAATTTACCATACCGACGAATCTCGCTATGCCCTTCGCATCCCTTGGGGGAGGGAAGTCACGGATGCCCTGTGTCCTCTCGGGGTCGACCGTAACGCCCCGGTGTGAAACTAAATGGCCCAAGAAAGAAATACTCTCTTGGGCGAAACGAACCTTCTCGGGATTGACAGTGAGACCAGAACTCCTTAACCGACCCATCACTTCTCTGAGATGACCCAGATGATCATCGAAGGTCTCGCTATATACCAATAAATCATCAAGGTAGTTAAACACGAACCGGAATTTCACATCGTGAAAAACCGTATCGAGAAGACGAGTGAGTGTCTGGGCCCCCACAGCCAAACCCATGGGAACCCTTGTGTACTGGTACAAATTCCAGGGTACACAAAAGGCCGTATATGGTCTACTCTCTTTGGCCAGCGGAATCTGATGATAGGCCGCGTTAAGATCGATTATAGTAAAATATCTGGCCCCACTGAACCAATCAAAGGCCGAATGTAAATCTGGGAGGGGAACAGAATCCACCTCTATATTGGAATTCAACTTCCGATAATCTATTACCATTCTTTGCTTGCCCCCAGGCTTTGGTACTAAAAATGCTGGACTGGCATAGCTCGAATGAGAAGGTTCAATTACCCCTTGTTCTAACTATTCTTGAACCTTCTCTCGCAGAATGGTCATCTTCGGAGGGGCGAATTTGTAAGGGTGTGACCTTACTATTTTAGAATCTGTTAGGCGTATCTTGTACTCCAGCAGGTGTGTGAGTCCCAAAGTAGGAGTTAACACCTCGGGAAATTCCTCACACAAATGGTCTAAGGCCTTCTGCTGGGATGGAGTGAGATGATCTCGTGCAGAATCGGGACAAGCTACTTCTTGGATACCCGCATTTGCGCCCTGGTACCCAAGGAACGGAATGAGAACTCCCCGATTAAACTTAAAGAAACATTGGTGCGCTTGGATGTCCAGCACGAGACCACTTTTTGCGATGAAGTCGGCACCAATTATACCATCCACTCCCAGAGCAGGAGAAACCAGAAAAGGCCACACCCAAGAAAACCCATCGATTTTAAATTTAAAGGTGATAACCCGGGAGATAGGCAAGATTTCCCGGGATGCAGTCCAGCATACTGCAGATGACAGGTTCGACTCCTTGATCAAGCCCTGCTTTTCAAGGTCCGCGTATACCCGAGATGAGATGATGGATCGGGCTGAACCGGAGTCAACTAAGGCTCTGAGCTGACCCCCTTTTACCTCGAGCGACAGAAAGGGGCATACTGAAAGGGGTTGCGAGGTAGTGGACCGGACCTTGATGTCGGAAGAGTTGGATGCTAACAATTGCCTGGAGGTCGTCGGAAGTTGAACAGATTTAGAGCGGGGGGAAGACATCCTCCGAAATATCTTCCCCTGTCTATTTAGTTTTTTGGTACTGGTCTAGACGAAGATGGTGCTGGACGCGCGCGCCCTCGAGTGCAATTTCTAGCCACGTGTCCCGGGCGGTTACAATTGTAACAAACAACCGCATTCTTTTGCTCGCGATTTCGAACTGGCTGGGCCTGTCGGGGGAAGAAAGGCTCCCTGGGTCCTTCCGATCTCTGAGGTCTTGGTTCTTCTCCTCTACCGTCTCCCCTCGCGTGGTCGCTCATCTGGATGGCCTTGGTCATGACGCACAGCCGGTCCAGGTCCGCAAACCACCGCGGCCGCTCTGCAAAAACTAGACGCAATCGGTCCTCGGAGGAGACGCCGTCGAGAATATTCTGGACCACTTCCTCCTCCGACATGCCCAGTCCCAGTATTCGAGATACTTCTCGGATTCGTTGTACGAATTGGGCTAAACTTTCCCCCCGCGCCTGCACTCGATAAAAGTGTTGATGTCGCAACTGCTCCATTAATCTACCAGGCACGAACGTCCTCAACACCACCCGGTGGAACTCCGCCACTCCACCATTACGACGCATGACCTCCGCCACCCTCTCAGCCATAGTTCCGCGACAATAAGGGAATATGAGTTCGAGCTCCGTGCGATCGGACATGCCCGGGTAGTCTACCAACTGGAAAACGGTCTTAGAAAAGGTAACAGTTTTTCTACGTCCAGTCCATCCACGACTGGTAGTTGTTGGATGATGTGAAACAGTGGGTTGGGCAGCTTATGATAAGACGCCGCCCCCAAACCGGCGAGAACCGGGGTACTTGCTGCAGGTTCTATACGAGGAATCTACTGCTGAGACCACGGAGCCAGCAACTGGAGCCGGCGTGGGTGCAGGGCCCGCTCTAGCGGTTAAGTCGCCCCGGACAAAAGACAAATTGCCGCCCCTTAAGAATATATATATATTTTTTAAATAAAGGTACATATTTTTTATTTTCAATAAAAATTAAATCATTTTATTTACATTTTAATAAAAGCATATATTTAGAAAGAAACATGTAACATAACATAATATTGACAATCAAGTAGTACAAAACTGTAGATTCTACTTTTTATGATAAATAAAAGTCAAATCGTTTTAAATTATAATCAACACATACATATATACATATTTAGAAAGAATCATGTAACATAACATAAAATTGATAATCAAGCAGTACAAAACAGTAGAAATGAATTAAGAAATATCTGTACCTAGCCACAAATTGTTAACCATATAATTTTTCACATTTTAAATGCTATTAAAAATGTGTATTATTGCACAATCAATCAAAATGCCATTATTTTGAAAATAAAACAAGGTAACATCAACTACGCTAAAATCATAAAAAACTTGTTTTTCTCACTTTCAGTTCTGCAAACTTTTTTATTACATCTTTTAAATTTACTTGATCAGCAATTTCATGCTCAATTGCCAAAATGGCCAAACCATTAAGACGATTTTGTGTAGTAGTCGAACGTAAAAAGTTCTTAATTAATTTTAACTTAGAGAAACTCCTTTCGCCACTTCCTACAGTTATTGGTATCGTTAGCAATATTCTTAAAGCAATAGTAAGGTTTGGGGCAAAATTTAAGCTCAGTACATTGCTTAGGCTTTCTTTTTTGCCCAAAAGCGCAGATACTGCTGAAATTTCCTCTGCTAATTCTACCCCATTTATACTTACTTACTTACTAGCCAACGCCCACCCTTGGCTGTTGAGCCATTAGGCGACGCGCTGACCAGTAGCGTCGGGCTTCGGTGATCTCGGTGTCCTCGTTGGATGGGGTGTGGTCCAAGGCCGGGCAGTCACTCAGATGGTCGGCGTCCATCGTCGCGTGGCCGCACAGCTGGCACTCAGGGGTTGGCAGCACGTGGAGGCGGTGCAGATGTGAAGCGAGATTGTCGTGTCCGGTTTTTAGTCGGAAGTTGGCGACACACACTGCACGAGGGAGGTTGGGGTTGATTGGACCGTCGGTGACGAGGCTTTCCCATTTTTTACCGGCGGCCGCCTCAGACAGTCTTCGCTTATTCCATATGCTGACGGCGGAGTCTATTTGAGCTTTGGAAGATTGTAGGGACTGCGGGCGGGTAGGCTGGGGTAGGGTTGTGCCTTGCTTGGCCAGTTTATCGGCCTCCTCGTTGCCCCAGATGTTGACATGACTGGGTATCCATTGGAGTTTTAGGATCCACCCTCGGCTCCCCAGGGTCTCCAGTTTCCTTCTACAGTCTATAGTCCTTTGGCAGTCGGTTTGAGAGTTCCGTGATAGACTGCGTATTGCGGCCTGCGAGTCGACTAGGAGCACGGCTTTTGAAGGGGGAGTGATTTTTTCCAGTTTATCAACGGCAGCGTGAACTGCTTCGATTTCCCCATCGTAGTTACTAAGGGGGCTGCCCACGGCTAAGTGTCCTTGGAAAAGGCGGCTATAGTTCCCAGCTCCTGTTTTTCCATTGCCCGGAATTGATGAGCCGTCAGTGTAGATATGGATCCACTCTTGCTCGGGATAATCTTCGTGGATGGTTTGCAAAGTCTACCCCATTTATGTCAACAGAATCACCATCAGTTAAAATACATTCTAAATTCTTACAGTGTTTTAGTAGCATTTCTTTGGACATGGTATTTAAATCGTACATATTATATAAGAATTGAAAATAGTTACTATGATTACTAAGTTGTTCAAATCTAGCATCTAGTGCATTTAGTGCTTGATAGATTGTAAAATATAAAAAAATCTATTTTATATTTTTCTTTTGGATTTTATGAACTTCCACTTGTTATCACTACCGACGTAATAGCAAGAATAATCCTATTGTGTAATGAAACCGCTCGAGGTTAGAGGTAATAAGCAAGTCTATGCATGTTCAAACACAAGTTGAAGCAGCGCTCTGCTCGCGTGCTATTCTGTTCAGAGAAGTATATGCATTGCATGTTCAAACAAGTTCAAGCAGCGTCCTTTACAAATTCTGCGTTAATTTATTAATAAAATAAATTATTAGTTTATAAAATGTTTCCTTTTCGGAATTATAAAAATTTACTAGATTTTTGTAAGTTTATAGTCAACTTTTATTGTTTAATGTGGTTAACATAGATTGCCGTAATAAATGTTTAAAAAAATGAATCACCGTCCAATCTTTCATATCTCTGAAATCTTTAAATATTGTGATATGTATCACAATCTCACGAAATTAAATGAATGCTGGGATTTTCCGTTCTCCCCTGAAACGGAAAAACGATTATTTAATTAAACATACCGCTCTTTTATGATTGTTTTCTTTAGAATCAAGAATTGTAAATATTTTTAGCTTTTAGACATAAACAATATAAATACGCTACGCACTGTAAATTTTTAGCGAACGAAAAAATCGATATGTGAAATTTTTTATTAATTGGGTATTTATCTCATCAATATTTTTCTCACACTTACAGCCAAATGCCGCCCCCAAATTTTGGCGCCCCGGACAAATGTCCGGGTTGCCCGCCCCTAGAGCGGGCGTTGGTGGGTGGTCTAGCGGGTTGAGAGCCCTGGAGGGTCGAGGTGATCTGCTGTATTCTCTCTCTCTCCTATGGCGCTACAGCCCAAGTCGGGCCCTGGCCTCCACCAATCTCCGCCTCCAATCCACTCTATCCACTGCAACCCTCCTCCAGTTTCTTATCCCCATGTCTCTCGCGTCCTCTGCAACGCCATCTTCCCACCTCTTCCTCGGTCTACCTCTAGGTCTCGTTCCCTCCCATGTACCCAGCAAAGCCCTCTTAGGGTTCCTGCCACCCTCCATTCTCATAACATGTCCGGCCCAACGCAATCTTTGAATTCTTATAAATTTTGAGACTGGTATCTCTTTATATATTTGATACAGTTCGTTGTTGTATCTCAGTCTCCATAAGCCATTTTCTTGTATTGGGCCTATAATGCGTCTGAGGATTTTCCTTTCAAAGGTGTCTACTATGTCGACTGTTTTCTGTGTGATTGCCCATGCCTCACACCCGTAGCATAGCACCGGTCTGATGACAGTCCTATATATTTTCATTTTTGTTTCCCTGTGCACATCCCCAGACCTAAATGATGGCAGCAATGCGAAGTACGCCTTGTTAGCCATGGTGGTCCGTCTTTGGATCTCCGGCTCCTCTGATCCAGTCTTTGCTAGATTCACTCCGAGATACGTGAAATTGTCCACCACCTCAATTGTGTCCTCCTCTATCTCGATGTTGTTATGAACCTGGTCCCTTCTTGTTTGGATAAGCATTTTTGTTTTATCCATATTTATGGCTAGCCCAACTTCCTTGGCTTTGTTTTTAAGCTCTATAAATATTTCTTTAGCTGCCGTGATCCGTCTTGACATGATGTTAATGTCATCTGCATATGCGGCTATCTGTACAGTTTTATTTGTTAACAGATTGGAGCTATTTATTGATAAGCCTCTAATTACATATTCCAATGCAATATTAAATAGTGTTGGGGCCAACCCATCTCCCTGCTTTAGTCCCCGTGTAATATTTATGGGTTCAGTTAGTTGGCTATCCACCTTTACTTGGGCTTCAGTCTGCTGCATAGTAGCTTGGGTTAATCTTACCAGCTTGCCTGGTATTCCAAATTCATGCATTATGGTGTAGAGTTTGTCTCTATTAATAGAGTCATACGCTTGCCTGAAGTCCACAAAGATCTGGTACACATCGATATCACGTTCCCATCCGCATCTTAGTATCTGTTTTACCGAGAAGAGTTGGTCGATTGTAGACCTTCCAGGTCGGAATCCAGCTTGGTATTCCCGTATTATATTTTCTGTGAGGGGTATCAGCCTTTGGTTCAAGATGTACGCAAAAACCTTGTAGGAGGTGCACAGCAACGAAATGCCTCTGTAATGTCTACATTGAAGTTTGTCGCCTTTTTTATAAATGGGGCATATAATGCACTTATTCCATTCCATGGGGATTCGTTCCATTTGCCATATGTCCACGATTAAGGAGTGCAGTGCGACCGCCACATCAGCACCTCCAGTTTTAAGCAGTTCTGCAGGAATCAAGTCTGTACCTGGTGCCTTGTTGTTCCTGAGGGCACTAATAGCTTCTTCTATTTCCTGAATTGATGGTGGGTCAGATTCCATCCCCCCAATGTTTGCATTCCGCGGAGTGTGAGCAACAATTTCTCCTCCCTGTAGCATACCACCAAGGAGTCCATCGAAGTACTCTCGCCAGATAGTTTTAATTTTCTCTGGATCACTGACAATTCTATTCTCTCTGTCTCTACATAGTATTGTAGATGGTTTATAACCTTCCCTGAGATGCTTAAGATATTTATAAGCAGTCCTTATTCTTCCATCTGCAAAGTCCTGCTCCATTTTGAGAAGCAGCCCGTTTTCAAAAGTTCTTTTCTTTTTTCTACATACTTTATTTGCCAGTCTTCTATTCTCTTCATATTCTTGCTTCCTTTCTCTAGTCCTACACTGAGAATACTTCCTGTGAGCCCCATTCCTCTGTGCAACACTCTCCCTGCATTCCTCATCAAACCAGTCCTCCCGCCTCCGTCTCTCCTCTATTCCTAGTAGCTCTCTGGCGGTTTCCAGGAGTGCGCACTTAAGGCTCTGCCATTTCTCTTCCACCGTTCCTGCGACTGACTCGTTCAATCTATTCCTCACTTTCCCAGCATATTCCTGTACCCTTTCTGGGTCGTTTAAACTCACTGTGTTAACCTTTTCCTGTCTTCTGAGTCTGTCCTTCCTATATACAGCCACCCTGCATCTAAACTTCATCTGCACCATATAGTGATCAGAGCCAACTGACGCTCCTCTCCGGGTTTTGACATCAATTATACTTGTAGCTGCTCTTTTATCTATGATCACATGATCTATCTGGTTGACTGTTTTCCCATCTGGGGCTACCCACATTCCCTTATGGATATCCCGGTGTGGGAACTGAGTTGAGCTGATAACCATATTCCTGCTTGTAGCGAAGTCGATAAGCAGTTCCCCATTTCTGTTGGATTCATTGTGTAGACTGTACCTACCTATGGTGCCAAGGTATGCATCTTCTTTCCCAATTTTCGCATTCATGTCCCCCATGATTAGTTTAATGTCATTCTTAGGGGCGGTGTCATATATTTTTTCCAGCAATTGGTAAAATTCTGCTTTTATGTCCTCATCCTTCTCATCAGTCGGGCAGTGTACGTTTATGATTGACAGATTGAAGAATTTAGTAGCCAATCTTATTCTACATATTCTCTCGTTGACTGGATGGAAGTCTACTATGAGGTGTTTTAAGTTTCTGTCAACTACAAATGCCACTCCCAGTTCTCTTTTCCCCTTCTCTCTTCCGCTGTATAATACCGTATGAGTTTTAGTATCTCTTACTCCATTTCCCAGCCATCTTGTTTCCTGCACTGCTGCTACACCAATTTTATATGTTTTTAGCTCTTCAAATAGTTCCCTTTGTGCCCCCGGCCTGTACAAAGTCCTAACATTCCACGTTCCAAAAGACAAGTCCATATTCCGTTGCCTGAGTCGTTTCCGATAATACCGTCCTTTCCGAGGCTTATTTGGTAGTTTCGTAACATCCGGTTTTCCGGGAATGGGTTGTTAGCCCATAGCCCAACCTCCAACCTGGAGGGCCAGGATTGTGATCGAGGTTTTCTCCTCTAGGTAGGTTGCTTTCACTACAGCTATCGAGTCCCACCTACCCCCTCAGTCGCAGTACTACAGCCGGATGGGTCAAATTTTGACTACCGCCTGCAATAATCCAAGACATAGGCCGGTCCAGGATCATTTCCTATACGCCCTACCTCGGTACTGATGGATACTCGGCTCTGAGCTGACCCCCTTTTACCTCGAGCGACAGAAAGGGGCATACTGAAAGGGGTTGCGAGGTAGTGGACCGGACCTTGATGTCGGAAGAGTTGGATGCTAACAATTGCCTGGAGGTCGTCGGAAGTTGAACAGATTTAGAGCGGGGGAAAGACATCCTCCGAAATATCTTCCCCTGTCTATTTAGTTTTTTGGTACTGGTCTAGACGAAGATGGTGCTGGACGCGCGCCCCCTCGAGTGCAATTTCTAGCCACGTGTCCCGGGCGGTTACAATTGTAACAAACAACCGCATTCTTTTGCTCGCGATTTCGAACTGGCTGGGCCTGTCGGGGGAAGAAAGGCTCCCTGGGTCCTTCCGATCTCTGAGGTCTTGGTTCTTCTCCTCTACCGTCTCCCCTCGCGTGGTCGCTCATCTGGATGGCCTTGGTCATGACGCACAGCCGGTCCAGGTCCGCAAACCACCGCGGCCGCTCTGCAAAAACTAGACGCAATCGGTCCTCGGAGGAGACGCCGTCGAGAATATTCTGGACCACTTCCTCCTCCGACATGCCCAGTCCCAGTATTCGAGATACTTCTCGGATTCGTTGTACGAATTGGGCTAAACTTTCGCCCCGCGCCTGCACTCGATAAAAGTGTTGATGTCGCAACTGCTCCATTAATCTACCAGGCACGAACGTCCTCAACACCACCCGGTGGAACTCCGCCACTCCACCATTACGACGCATGACCTCCGCCACCCTCTCAGCCATAATTTCGCGACAATAAGGGAATATGAGTTCGAGCACCGTGCGATCGGACATGCCCGGGTAGTCTACCAACTGGAAAACGGTCTTAGAAAAAGGTAACAGTTTTTCTACGTCCAGTCCATCCACGACTGGTAGTTGTTGGATGATGTGAGACAGTGGGTTGGGCAGCTTATGATAAGACGCCGCCCCCAAACCGGCGAGAACCGGGGTACTTGCTGCAGGTTCTATACGAGGAATCTACTGCTGAGACCACGGAGTCAGCAACTGGAGCCGGCGTGGGTGGTCTAGCGGGTTGAGACCCCTGGAGGGTCGAGGTGATCTGCTGTATTAGATCATTTATGTTATGGGCCGGCTCAAGTTTGAAGCCTTGTGCTTGAAGATTCTGCAGCCTGAGTATCACATGCTGCAGACGTTGCCGGACGCCGATAGAGCACCCCGGCCCCTCCTCCAAACTATCCACGCAGCGAGCTAACTCTCGCAGCTCCTCCCACTTCTCACTGCAAATTTCCCACTCGCTCTCTTGGTCAGCAATGGTGACTTTCGAGAGCACGTCACCTGCGGCCAGCGCTTCTCGGAGCTGCCGTCGTAAAACAAGAACCTTCCCTCGAGGGTCTTTGCCCCGGGCCCGTAGCTCGAACTCTAATTCATCTCGCAAAAACAGCTCGGGGTTTAGTACACTCATCGTCGAGCTTCGCGGTCGGCACACAAAACAAAACACAACACCTTAGAAAACAATGACAATTAACACAGGAAAATCTTAAGTACTGTTTCTTCCATTAAGCAGACTGCGGGTCCCCCTACCGTTGCGAGGACCCAGCCCACTTACCTGAACTGCTCTCTCTCAACAACTCTACATATTATGGAACGCGACACACACACGACAAAATCGCCGACCAACGACAATTTTCAAAAAATATTTCTAATATTTCTTCGGCTCCGGTATATCGGAGGAGGCCGACTGCCGATCGGGCCATACCGCATAATTAAAACACCTCCCCTATTATGGGTAAGGTAATACGCAAACCATCTCCACCCAGGCACAGATCTGCGATAATTCGCGTTTCCAAAGGAATAAAATTTCACACCACGTGGCAACCTACCGTTCAACTATCCAAGGCGGGCAAGTACATAGACATATTATACAGAAAACCTTAAACCTAACAAAACATTTTCACCTTTAGATATAGGGCCTTTCCGAAATTCTGCTAAGTTCCATTAGAACCCCCAAAGTGTTTCTTGAGTTTGCAAGCCCCGTCACACCAAAGGACCCAAGGGTTGACCCTAATCTTAACCACGCTCTGCTACCAAATGTAACCCCTCTTTAACTTAGACTGGTAAAAAAAAATTACTTTTTTTTTTTTTTGAAAAGAGGGGCCACAAGTTAATTAAAACTAGACCAAAGCCTAGAGAAGCCAAAAATGCGCTGGATCCAGTGAGACTGGACTTGCAATGAAAACTCATAAAATTAACAATCAATAAAATCCCTTTTATTATTCTATCTCCTTTTAAAAAAAAAATATTAACAACAAAATCAATAAATATAACATTCAGAAACTATTTTCCCCTTAAATTGTTAATTAAAAGAATTTATTCTCTTTAAATAATGTCACCTGAAAATTATTAACACATATACAATTTATTTGCTATCTTCTCTTTAAAATGAATTAAAAATTAAAATCATTAATTTTCTTTAAGTAATGTTTCCTGAAAATTATTAATAAATATAAAATTTATTTTCTATCTTCTCTTTAAAATGATCAATTGAAACTTAATTGAGATAAAATTTATAGACTTCTTGATAAGGTTAATTAGAATAACTAATTCTCAAACAAAATTAATTAAAATTAAATAGAGACAAATCTACATACTCTTTATTAAAGTTAATTAAAATAAATTAACTCTCTTAGAAAAAATATTAATTAAAAATTAATAGAGATAGAATTAATTAATTGTCATCAAAATTAAATATATATATATATATATATATATATAACCCTATGTTTTATCTTTTCTTTTTATAAGCCCTATATCTAATTTCCCCAAAAATACACCCAAATGTACAATACATATAGAACCCCACAAAATACACACACAAATATACAATACATCTACATGTTCCACAATACAGGACAATTATTACATAGATCTCTTGCCACACCCTTTTCTACCCCCATGTGGTACATCATTAATTATTTTATGAAAATCCATGTTAGGTTTATAATTCTTAATATGTGCATAACACATTACATGTGTATCAGATTATATATGCAACACCAGTAGTCCCCAGGACATAATAAATTCAAAAATTTGGCCAAGTGCCTAATACTATTATAAAATGCGGCCACGCTGGGCACTTATACTGGGAGAAATAAAATTTAGAATATAATGAACACCCCAGTGATTATAATTAATTAGAAGAATTTATATATTGATAAAAATTGTTAAGTTTTGAAAATAGTAATGTGTCATGAACCTTATAACCCTTTTAAAAGTAATTGTGGCCCAGAGACCGACATGTTGATGGGCAAGTCAGTGCATAATTCAACCTGTCTCAACAGCTTGTTTAACACTGCATGAACATGCACACATTCAGGATTAAACTTGTGACTCTACTTAACTACCACAGAAACTTCTATCCCTATATAATCCAAACTGAATTTAAAAATGAGAAATTAATATATATAATGAACACTAAATTGAAATAGAGAAATTACAAGTTGATTAAATGAATTAGTAGCAGTAATGAAACCCTTATACTGAAAATAAGAAGGAATTGCACGTTTGAATGGTGAGCTGCCAAGGATGCATGTCAGCCTCTGAGCTAACAGATTATACAAACAAATTAATAAAATTTACAAATGATTTCCCTCCCAGTTCACGCACTATATTGTCCCGTTAATCGGGGATCCAATTAAAATGTTTAAAAACTTAAAGTCATGTTGTTGAATGCTTGAATTGGTTCACTGGCTCTATTGAGTGCATCACAATGTGTAAAGAATATAATGGATTGAGTTCACCTTATTTTGTCCATGGGTGTGAAGTGGCAATCTCGTGGCCTACATTATAGGGTGTTTGTGTTTCGTCATTGCTATTCCTCTCCGGCAGATGAAGTTGAGAGAGAAATCTGGATGTTCAAAAGTTCAGGTTGGGGCCGGTCCATGTCTTCATCGAGGAACCCTGATCATATAACATATTATCAGCCAGAGTACACAAAACAATTCCCCCAGAAACTTCACACACACCCAAAACCCATATATAATCTTAACACAGCTTTAAGGCTATTTAAATATAATACTTGACACACTTGGCAAGGTTATATGGCCAACAGGCCCTATTTGAAAACATTTAGTACAGTTACATTTAATATTAATAAACTTTAACCATGTGGGTTAACATACTTCAATTTTGATTAGCTAATTATTCGGCTTGTTACACTTTTAATAAAATTTATACATAGTCTGATTTTTGTTTGCCACGTGGTTGAGAGAGGTTACCTGATTACATCATTTCTATACTATTTAAATTAATACCTTTTGGCAATTACATACTTCTCAATTCTGGTGCCTTAGTAAACTTTCTGAAACTGATATAGTGTTACTAGAAATAATTACCTTTAAATTACGTATTGCACCACTCAACACGTGGTGACACAAAAGGTTAACTGATTTTATTTCCTGTGGCATATAAAACAAGTTTTTCATTAGTAAAACTTTAAATAGATAATTATAAAAATATTGCCGAGACTTACCGCAATTCTATTTAGATTTAGCTTGCCATAGGTGGAAGAATGTTGCCACAAATTCTTCTCTGCCGGAGAGAACAAAAAAAAGCTGCCGACAAGGCGACGATCAGAGCGAGACAAAAATTTCTTGATACCGGTTCCGCTTTGTGAGCTCGCAAACCGGGGCTCTCGCGAGAGGCCAGCACCGATCAAGCCTTAATTATAATTCAGGCAGCAGTATTGCTTATCTCAACTGCTAGGGTGCAGCACTAATCAAGCCGCTCTTAATGGTAAAATGGTTACAGTATTCATACGGAACTCAACAGCTAAACGCAGTACCGCATTATACAGTACAGTATTTAACGTCTAGGTTTGACGTTAAATACCGCACACGCGCCGTATACTCGCCGATCTATTTTAGAACGGCACACCCTCACCCCAAAAGGGCAACATAGTTGCCTCACAGTTAAACGCAGGGAGGGTACCCTGCAGTGTACCCACTCCCCAAAACAAGCCAGTGGACATCGTGATTAGGTCGGCCCAGCAGCACTTGCTCTCAGGAGAACAGAGGCTCAGAAAGAAAATGAAAGAGACGAAAGAAGGTGTGTAGTATGTAAGCGTGCGGGTGCTGCACGCTGACCTGATCAGGGCCAGCCCACAGCAAAGAGGGACAGCTAAGAAAGACCAAAGAAAAGTGGAGGACCTCGCAGACTTCCGACCTCCTGAGGCTTGTCCACTAAAGCCAGAACACGACTGCCACCTTAACAGGGCATCTGCCCTATCTCTACGGGGACTAACCCCCTTCAATAATCCGGGATCCCCCCTCGACAGCGCTTCAATTTAGAAATATGGCTTACCACTATTTTAGCATCGTCCCCCGGTACGCCCAGCCGGGCCGTCACCGGTTACGTGAACCCCAGGATGCGATATGGCCCCGACCAGCGGTAACACAACTTTGCGGCACGTTTGTCTGCGGCTGAGCTGAGTGGGTGGCTTTGGCAATACACCTAGTCACCAATTCGGAAGGGGTTTGGAATTCGCCTTGATTATAACGCCGACGGACCCGCTCGTGCGCTCGCAGCAAATTCTTCCGGGCTTCCTTCCACCTCTCCGCTGTTTTATTATTGGGCTCCCGCGGCAGAAGATCTTCGATATTCCACAAATTGGTCAACGGGAGTGCGGGCGAGAATCCAAACAGGATTTCAAAGGGCACGGCCTGATGACTATCGTGTCGGGCCGTGTTGAAAGCTAATTGTAACCACTTCAGATTCTGATCCCAGGTGGTTTGTTGCTCTGCGTGATAAGCAATCAGGGCGGACCGGAGATTCCGATTGAATCTCTCCGCATGGGACGGTTGTGGGTAATAAGGGGAAGTGGTTACGTGTTTGATCCCACTGGCGAAACACATACGCCGGAATTCACCCGAAATGAACTGCGGGCCATTGTCCGAGATAATGATGGTCGGAAGACCGAAATGCTGAAACACATTGTTCTGTAGCGCGTTAATGGTTAAACGAGCGGTTGCCTGCAGTAAGGGCAGTAGCCAGGCAAACTTAGAAAAAGCATCCACACAAACAAGCAGGTAAGCATTACCTGACTTGCTACGGGGGAACGGCCCCACGTAGTCGATGAACAACTTCCATCGGTCTGCTCGCCACCTCAGATGACAACAACCCTAGTTTGGTGTTCTGGGCAGGCTTGCTCAAGCCACAAAGATGACAGCTCTTAACCCTTGTCGCGATGTCCCTATCCATGCCCTTCCAGATAAAATGTTTCCTAACACTGGAAATGGTCTTAGAAATTCCCTTGTGGCCTCCTACTGGGGAATTATGGTAATAACTGAAGACCATGGCACTAACTTGCTAGGCAGCACGATCTTAGGGGCACGTCCTTTTCTCTCTCTACAACAGAGGACTCCCTTGGACAAGAAGTAAGGGGCCTGTACGTTACCCTCCTTGATATTTTGGATGACTGGACCCAGCACTTCCTCGTTTAACTGATGGGGTAACACATCAGTGAAGGCTAATGGAAAGTCTAATAGAACGGAACAGGGTTGCTCAGATTGGGCATCACTGGGCTGGGAAAACATGCGGGACAAGGCATCTGCAACCACATTTTGAGATCCCCTAATGTGTTGCACTGTGAACTTAAAGGATGAGATCTTTACCACCCATCTACCAATTTTACCCAGTTGCCGGGGATGAGCCAGAAGCCAAGAGAGAGCCTGATTGTCGGTCTCGAGCAGGAACTCAGCATGTTCCAGGAAACGCCTGAACTTGTCTAGAGCGTACACAACAGCTAAACACTCTAGCTGAGAGTTTCCCAACGTGGGGCCCACGCCCCACAGGGGGGCAATTCGATTGTTAAGGTGGGCAATTCGAAAATGGACTCGTCCAGAGATTAAGTTAACCGTATGGCGACTCTCAGTCGCTACTCGAGCTGGGTAAACGTCCAGTATAAGTAAATTCTGTCCGCCATGTTAGTAGCCGTGATTTCATTGTTAGACGTTAGAGTTGAACTACTGGTTATACTGGGCCGGCACTAAGCATTTCGCGCTATTTGTTCTGAATGGCGCGAAATGCTTAGTGCCGGGATGTCAGTTTAAAAAATATATACATTGTATAAATATAAGTGATATATAAATGGTATGTAAATTCAATTGGTAATCTTTATTAACCCTTTCCAGCCCAATGACTATTTTAAGGATCATGGTTTACTACTAATGAAATTTCATATCCATTACTTCCCAATGATTATTTTAATACTCATAGTTTATACAATACTTTCCATTTCCTTGGTTGGCAGCTCTGCAGCCATTTCAAATGTGTTTTGTTTACTAAAGAACAATTTCTGTGTTTGAAGTACATGTTCCTAACCCTAGTTGTTGAACGGCTGATTTCTAGCACGATTTTGGTAAGTATTATAAAATATATCTTTATTAAAAAATAATAGTATTAAAGTATTATTGTTTTTAAGTAATTTAGAGTATTTCACAGTTGTATATTATTAGAAGACAAGGAAATAACCTCAAAATAGTACATGATTGAAATAGTGATCATTGGGCATTTGTGGGTGAATTATTGTACTGCAAGACTGAATATATAACTAATGCCATAATACATATTATTTATTTGTTATTATTTTTGTAATGAGAATATTTTATTTAAAAGAACAAATTAGATTTTATAACCATACTCTATTTACTGCTAGGTTTAGCCCGTATCATATAATTGTTTGGAAGGCCTACAGTAATAAAATATCTGTAATATAAAGTGTATATATATATATATATCCAAATATTTTATACTGAATTTATATTATTTTTATTATATTTATTTTATACTGAAACGTAACTGCTTTGTTGCATTTCATAAGAAGCTATAAACTTATTTTGTAATTTAAAAAATAAATTAATATATTAAATTTTACAGTTCACATTTTCTCTTGTAACTTCTTATTATAATTTTACTTATAATTTTTAATATTATAATTTTACTTATTATAACTTTTCTTGTAACTTCTTATAATTTGTCATATTAGTTTTTTACATATTATTTATAAGAAATAAATATTGTCAAATTATAATAAGTCTACTAATTTTACCATTACTTCGCAATGATTACTATTGTGATCATGGTTGATTTAGGCCTCTCGAAATTTCATGATGGCTAATTTATGTCATTTCATGTTATTTAGAGTGTAAATAAACCATTAAGGAACAAAAAAATTTTTTTTAAGAAGACAGAGTTTTGGGCTGGAAAGGGTTAATTTCAGTTTTAGAAGCATCATTTTCCAGAAAAATTTGTCAAATGAAAAAGTATGTTTTTTGCGGTGGGGTAAATGTGCCATACATATTTAAATATGCATTTTTAGTCTATGTTTACTCCAGTTCATATTATTTTTTTTAGTTTTTAATTGATCTTATATTTAATTATTTCAGCCCATAGTGAAATGAGTGGTGCAAGCAAGAAAAAAATTCGTCAGTATTCGGAAGAATATTTAAAATTTGGTTTCATACCCGCTGTCCACGATGAATGGTCACCTTTTTGTCTTTTGTGCCAACAATGCTTGACCAACGAATCAATGAAACGAGGTCGTCTTGAGGCACATTTGAAGGCGAAACATAATGCTCATATTAATTCAGATTTGAATTACTTTCAAACTTTAAAGAAAATTTTTGAAAAAAGAGTAACATTAAAGTCTCTATTTACTGCTCATAATGCAACTATCAATCGTACTCTTGAGACTAGTTATCAAATTTCATTACTCATCCCTAAATCTGGGAAAAGTCATACTATAGGGGAGAATTTAATCAAACCATCGATATCAGCATTTCTTAAAACGGTTCTGGAAAACGATGACAAAGACGTTAAAGCTATGCCACTAAGTAACAATCCTGTTAGCAGAAGAATAGACGAAATGAGTGAGCATATTGAAATACAACTTGTTGAAAAGCTGAAAACAAGAAAATTCTCGGTGAAAATGGATGAATCAACTTTGAGAGTCAGTGAGGCCGTACTTATAACTTACGTAAGATATATTGATAAAGGTGATTTTGCTGAAGAAATGTTGTTCTGTAAATCATTAGAAAGAAAGCACCACTACCTCCAAAGATATATATAGTAAGCTAAAAAATTACTTAGATGTCAATAATATACCAATGAAAAATATAACATCTTGTGCTGCAGATGGTGCTCCTAATATGATGGGGAAGAAAAATAGTTGCTTAAAATTGATGAAAGATGAGAATCCAGAAATGCTTCTTGTGCATTGTGTTATTCACAGGGAAAACCTGGTAACTAAAAACATTTCGTCTGTTCTAAATGAAGTACTAAATTTAGTTATAAAGTGTATCAATGCTGTTAAAGCTAGTGCCAAATGTGAACGTCTCTTCAAGTTATTTTGTGAAGAACAAAATGAAGACCATGTGAGACTTATACTTCACACTGAAGTAAGATGGCTCTCGAAAGGGAACTGCTTGAAAAGATTTATGGAACTATTTGATACTCTTAGTGATTTTTTAAGCGACAAACCTGAAATGAAAAATCTTTTAACGGTCGATGGTAAGGTATTTGTGAGTTATTTAGCTGATATCTTTGAAAAACGTAATATATTAAATAAACAACTTCAAGGAACAAATAAAACTCTTGTCGATGCAAAAGCAAAATATTTGGTTTCATTACCTTTATTGAATTATGTCAGACATATACTGTATTTACAACAAAAATTTTGAAAAGTTTCATTGGCTCCAAAAATGTGAAGTGACTGATACATGGAATTGTCGATCATCTGAAAATTTTATCGGCTGATTCAAAAGAAAGATTTTCTGATTTGAAACAAATTGATTTCCCAACTTGGATGATGCAGCCAATGTTAGTGGATTTGTCTGATATTTCAAATATGCAGTATCAAGAAGAACTCGCAGAAATGCAAAATGATGAGTCAATTAAAACTTTATTTAATATAAAAGGAGCGATGGCATGGCTTTATGAGGAAACCGAAATCAAATATCCAAATGCAACCAAATGTGCAAGAGAACTATTGTTACCGTTTCCATCTTCATATTTAGCTGAATGCGGATTTAGTGCCATAAATGATTTGCTGCTAAAAAAAAGAAATCGGCTGGATATAACAAAACTGGGAGACTTGAGACTGAAGTTAACTAAATTGGAACCTGACATAAAATCTCTTTGCATCAAGCGCAAGGATCTCACTAAATTTAAATAATAAATAATTACTAATAATTAAAATAATATAGAAAAATCTTTTATTAAAATTATTTTGTACTTGAATTTCAGTTCTCCATTATATGTTTTGAAAATTTACTTACTGTGTTTGCTCAATAATTTCCTAGTGATTTCTTCCTAAAACCTATCATTCAAGTTTCTTTAGTGAACATTTCAATTTTTGAATATTAAAAATTATGTATATGTTAAGGGGGGGGGCATAAGAATTTTAGAAAGGCTTAGGTGGGGCATAGCACAAAAAAGGTTGGGAAACACTGCTCTAGCTCATAGACAGATGATTTTCGTTCTTGCTGGGTCAATGTCCGGGAAATAAAAGCCACAGGCTGCCTAGCGTCGTCTACAACTTGGGATAGAACCGCCCCGAGCGCAACCGAACTCGCGTCCGTCTGCAGTATAAACGGCTTCAAAAAGTCGGGCATCCGTAACACCGGTGGGGAGATGATGGCTTCCTTCAAGGTGTTGAAAGCTTTTTGTTGATTTTCACCCCATGTAAATTTGGCGCCCTTCTTCCTCAGTTCGTTCAAGGGTGCGGCAATCTCGGCGATGTTAGGTATGAAACGTCGGTAAAAATTTACCATACCGACGAATCTCGCTATGCCCTTCGCATCCCTTGGGGGAGGGAAGTCACGGATGCCCTGTGTCCTCTCGGGGTCGACCGTAACGCCCCGGTGTGAAACTAAGTGGCCCAAGAAAGAAATACTCTCTTGGGCGAAACGAACCTTCTCGGGATTGACAGTGAGACCAGAACTCCTTAACCGACCCATCACTTCTCTGAGATGACCCAGATGATCATCGAAGGTCTCGCTATATACCAATAAATCATCAAGGTAGTTAAACACGAACCAGAATTTCACATCGTGAAAAACCGTATCGAGAAGACGAGTGAGTGTCTGGGCCCCCACAGCCAAACCCATGGGAACCCTTGTGTACTGGTACAAATTCCAGGGTACACAAAAGGCCGTATATGGTCTACTCTCTTTGGCCAGCGGAATCTGATGATAGGCCGCGTTAAGATCGATTATAGTAAAATATCTGGCCCCACTGAACCAATCAAAGGCCGAATGTAAATCTGGGAGGGGAACAGAATCCACCTCTATATTGGAATTCAACTTCCGATAATCTATTACCATTCTTTGCTTGCCCCCAGGCTTTGGTACTAAAAATGCTGGACTGGCATAGCTCGAATGAGAAGGTTCAATTACCCCTTGTTCTAACTATTCTTGAACCTTATCTCGCAGAATGGTCATCTTCGGAGGGGCGAATTTGTAAGGGTGTGACCTTACTATTTTGGAATCTGTTAGGCGTATCTTGTACTCCAGCAGGTGTGTGAGTCCCAAAGTAGGAGTTAACACCTCGGGAAATTCCTCACACGAATGGTCTAAGGCCTTCTGCTGGGATGGAGTGAGATGATCTCGTGCAGAATCGGGACAAGCTACTTCTTGGATACCCGGATTTGCGCCCTGGTACTATGCCGGTGTCAAACCGGCCGTTGAAAAAGTTTTAGAAAGGTTTTGTTTAATTGTAAAATAAGGCGAGGGCAACGGTCAGTCGAAGCGACCCTTGTACGGCTCAGTTAAGCTGCGCGCGCAACTTGTAGAAAAGGGGAGCATTCGGCTCTGCTTGTGACGGCAGAATACTCACCGCTCCGCTACGAGATACATCTCTCTCTCTCTTCGAACATTACGACGTAGTTCCTGTAGCTTCATGGCTTGCTAAGGCTTAAACGACTCCCGGTAAGAATTTCATTATTTTGTGTTTATAAGTAATTTATATTAAATGGATGATTAAGAACTAGCTGTATGCAACCGTATAAAATACGTAATTAGGTGTGTGCGACCCGACAGTTTTTATATTAAGAGAAAACTCATTGTGCAGTAATTTACTTAATGTTCAGTATATAGCCAATGTTCCGTTTATTATTACTAGAATAGTGTGAGAGGTATTGCAATTGTCATTGTCAGGATAAGGGTGTACAACATTAAAAAATTAAGGGCTAAAGTTAGTGCGTAGTCAGGGAATGAACTGTACATTCATGCAGCAGACTGTCGGGGAGCTAGTTAATTAACGGTACAGTAGAGAGTTTCTTTGTGTGAACTCCCTTAGATAAAATTGTATTAATGTTAAAACATTCTTAATGCTGTGAGTGCCTTGCAGTTGAATTTTTTTGGTCAAATAACGATTATCACTCACCACGTGGCTGTTTAACCTGCAAATTTCTGTCGAAGCATGTAGAGCAAGTGCTGATCACCTTTATATTACGCCACGTTTAATAAGGTCTGTTCATTATTCAAATTTACTTATTCCATGGCTGATTTTCTACCCTTTAAGCTGGTTGCAAAAACTTTATTAATGAAAATTGTGCATTTATTGAGAGTTAGTTGAAGGCCCGTTCTGAGGTTAATTACCTGAACTCGGGTGTATATTTTTGGTGAACATTTCTCTAATTTATATGAATTAACAGGGTTCTTGAATTAAGCCGGAGATTTGGCCTTGCTGATCGCCGTACACCTGCATCAGACATGGACCATTAAATAAGATCTTGTCCGAAGAGGGAGCTGGAGACTGATTCTCGATGTACTACTTGCCAGCGGTACTAAGGTGATATTCACACTTTTATTTTACTTTTGGGGCCGGGCCGGCAGTGCGCCTGTTTCACATTAAATATCTTTGAAGCCATGTGACCACGTTTTACAGTTTGCATCTCATTATCATTTAACTCTTTACAAAATTTATAGAACTGGTTAGTAGCCCTGTTCCGGCTGGAACAGAAATGAATAAATACTAACTTCATTTTGGGTTTACATTTAAGGGCTGGGGGTTTTCCTTTGTTTTTTTTTGGGCCGTTTTCTAGGGTTTAAAAGGGGACTTAGTTTTTCTCAGACACATGTTGGTGCAACCTCAGGCAGGTTGGAGGCCTGTCAAACTTTGTCAACCGCATGCTGGCGCGCTGCCACAGTTGCTAGGGCACAACCGTCTTATTGTACTTTTTCTTTTTAATTATATTTATAGAGCCATTCGGGGTTAATAGAAAATAATTTGTTTTTTCTTCTGGACATATTTTAGTTGATTTTGCTCCTTACAAAAGGGCTATACTGATTATCTTTCTTAATTGGCAAAACACATATTGATTAACTTTCACTTGTAGTATCTGCTGTTCAATTTTCTTTAACTATAAAACATATACTCATTAATTTTTTTGTAAGACTTATATTGTCTAAATTTTTCTGACATTGTAAAGCCTCGAGTGATTAATTTCTGTTTGTTAAAGTACATATTGAGTTTGTCAATCCTTCGGAATTTGTGAAGTAAAGTAACCGTTTAGAATTGTATAACAACTTTTGAAATCAGGTGATGTAGTTCTGTAAATTTGATTTAATGCTGTGAAAGGAACTTAAGGTTCATACACTCATGAGGGGTTATTGATCAGTGGAATGCTATGCAAATGGGCGGTCCGGTTTTATTTTTGCGTTATGAGTTTTTATCATCCTTTCTGGGGGTTCTGGCTTTTATATAAATCTACATAAACGGGTTGTTGATGAGCGAACATTTTATCACTGCTGGGTTCTGAGTATTGTAGTTACACTGCCTGCTGGGCGAGTGCATTCCAGGGGCATTCGTGTTAGAATTGATGTAATCGTGAGTCTATGTGCTTTATGTTTCTGTGTGTGTTGTTATGTTTGTCCGTGTCTAGCTAGCCACAAGATGGGGGAGAACTTTATTTATATATATATATATATATATATATATATATATATATATATGTTCACTGAGTTATACACACTTGTTATGCCTTATATTGTATTTATATATATATATTTACTGAATTTATACACACTTGTTATGATATTGCATTTATATATGTTTACTGAATTTATACACACTTGTTATGATGTACACATGTTGTTTTAATTTAAATACTGTTAAGGCAGGGCTTAAATTATTCGTGATAAATGTGTCATGGAGTTGGCCTGCATGTATGAATTCTAGGCATACAATAAACTTGTTATTGTTACATTACAGCTGAGTTTCATTGCAAGTCCCGTCATACTGGACCCGGCACAATTTTTGCTTCTCTAGGCTCCAGCCTAGTCCTAATTGACTTGTGGCTTCTCTTTCAAAAAAAAATATTAAAATTAAAGAAGTTGTTTTATATTAAAAAAAAATACATAAAAGGAAAGAGGGGTTACAAATGGTACCGCAGAGCGTGGTTTATAAGGTCTGCTACCACAAATGGTAGCAGTGAGCATGGTTCATTCTGGGCTTGAACCCTTGGGTCCTGGTGTGTGACGGGGCTTGCAGACTCGGAAATATTAATGCGATTGTTGTGACATAGTTTTTGATATATGCCCGTGTAGGCTAGTTGGAAGTAGCATAACTTGTGAGTCGGGTCGCACCACTGAGGCGGTTATTGTGTTCAAAATTTAAAAAAAAAAAAAAAAATGTAATGGTTGTACGGCCGGGGAGTCTCGAGCGTGGCCTGGAAGATGGAATGTTGATTTAGGGTCGGAGTTAGAGTGTTATATTGATGGGATGCGGTATGGCCCGATCGGAAATCGGTACCGGCACATACTTGTGTCCGGTTGAGGTCGAAGTATTAATTCCCGGATTATCATTTTCAGTTGTTAGTTGGTTGTTGTGAGTTATGTGTTGGTACGGCGTGTGTGTCGAGTTGCCGTTTGATGTTATGTGTGTTTAGTATTGTTGCTTGTCTCTTGTCTCCTTCTGTCGTGGATGTGAATGGTTCAGAATAGGCCAGGTCTCCGCAGCGCTAGAGAACCCGTGGGTCTACTCAAAGGAAGGACAGTACTTGGGTTTTTCTGATTTTGTAAAAATGTTTTTGTAGGTTATGTTTGTGTTAGGTGTTTAGTGGGGATTTGTTTTATGATTGTTTGTTTTGAATTGCGCAATTCTGGCGGGGATATGTTACGAGAAATTGCCCCACCCTCTTACAGGCGTTCTCCAGAAATTTCCGGTGGTGAATGGATTTGATGAGGACCAGCTGCTGGTTTTCTTGGACCTGGTCCTGCAGGTGGCAGATTTCCCGGGGGTGTCCGATGGGGAGGTCTTGTCTCTTATATATCCGTATTGCCGGAGTACGTTGGCTGATCTAGTCACCAAGGCCCTGCGTCGGGGTGACAGTGTTGATGCTTTCCATGGGCAGGTGTTGAACTTCTTCCTACCCATTCGACGACGTGCCCACCTTGAGTTGGAAAAATTCTATCGCCCACAGGCCAACGGAGAGGCGTTAGGAGACTTCGTGCGCGATATACGGAAAGCTGCCCGGGTGTTAAGATTGGGGTTGCCGGAGACGGAAGTTATACAAGCGATTCTAGAAGGACTGACTCCCCAGGAGAGATCTCGTTTGGCATTCGCGGACCGTCCACGTTGTTTTGCGGACCTTGAGCGACTGTGTGTGCTTTCAGGAATGGTCAAGGAGTTTGACGAGTCCCGGGGAAAAGAGGCTACCGATGTCCAATACTCCAGCGGTTCATCAGGAAGAGCCAAAAGGGACAAACATGGTGGTTGGAGGAGAACCCAAGAGACGCTTAGAAAGCCAGAATATTCCGGAAGTGGTGGAGGCTACAAGGGGGTGGCAAGTGTGAAGACGGTAACAACGGCTATAGCACAGAAAACAAAGAAACATGAAATTAACAGGGGAAAAAGAAATTATGTTAGGGAACAACCATCGGCAAGTAGGGAGCCGGTAGTTAGGCGTTATTCTTATTTGCAGAAAGGTGAGGGTTTAAAAGTTCCAGAGGAAGTACAAGTTCCTAATAGAGTGGTGAATGAAGAGAGTGAAGCAGAAGTAGAAGAGCGGAACTGCTTCGTGGGATCAATACAAGTGGACAAGGACACGTCAGTTAAGACGGAGTTGCAGGCTCGAAGAGGACGTCATGGTTGAATCCAGAGGCCGCAGAATTTGTTCCGGTATTTACATCTCGGTTCGTGACGGATCCAGATGCGGTAATATCGTCATCGTCTACGCAGGGATATGAGAAGTCACTTGAGAGTGTCGCTTTACCATCGCCAGTAGAAGTTAATTTAGTCATTGCACATGAACCTGGACAGCGGGATTCCAGGGTGGAAAATGTTGAGGATGTTGTTGTTGCTGAGAGTGGTCAAGGAGTGGAGTCGACAGAAGAGGCAGAAGAGCGGTCTGCGGATGCTGCACACGAAGGTATAGTTGTAGGTGTTAGGGAGACTGTAGAGTCTGAAGTTGCAGATGGACACAGCGATGTCCGGGCTGCGAGTGTTTCTGAGGTTGTGGATGGACAAGGGGATGTTCATGCCGCAAGTGTGGTAGAAGTAGATGAGGTGGAAGTTGAGGAGAAATTTGGTGGCAGCGTTGTAGAGTGTGTGAGTGAGAATGATGTAGTGTGTAAAGATGTGCAGACGCCTTCTGTAAGTAGTGTTGGGGATTCCGAGGAATGGGAGGAAGTTTCAGGTGGACCAGGTGAGCAACTAGAGGAGGACGAGGATGTGCAGTGTTCAGATGGTGGTAGTGGAAGTGATGGCGATGACGTTGGTGATGAACGTGTTGATGAAAATGAGATCGGAGAAGAGGTTACGCAAGAAATTCATGAAGGAGCTGGCGATGCGTGTGATGAAGAAGATGGATCAGAGGAGCAACGGGAAGATGTTGAGGAGGTGCAGTGTCAGGAAGTTGATTTGGATTATGTGGACGAAGACGGGGAAATTGTAGAAAAGGAAGAAATTGTAGCAGAGGAGTTAGACGATGAACATAATCCAAAGCGGAGTGAAAGTAGTGAGGTAAGTTGCCTTGATTCTGATCCCGAAGAAACCAGTCAGTACAGCTCAACACGAGATAATTTCTTAGAGAGTGGTGTCCGAAAGGAGCGAATACCTAAGGTGCGTCATAGAAAGGTAAGAAGAAGAGGTTAACGGGTAGCGGGTAGATGTTCCCCACACTCCCAGTGGTGTTCATCTATTTCAGGGTTGCGCCCCTGCCCACGCGAGCCTTGGTTTCCTCCATTCATCCTTATTTTCGGAGGGAACCAGGTCCTTACCCTCAGTCCTAGCTATTGACCTTTAATGATCCTTGCCCCGTTTCATCTTCCCGACTTTCCTACCCCTCCACTTAAAAAAAAAAAAAAAAAAAAAAAAAAAACCTATCAATAAGGAAGTAGAGAGACTTGCCGGAAGTGAGTAGATTGTGGCCCTTAGATTTGCCGTGGTCTTGGAGATCGTCAGTTTCCCCTGTTTTAAAAGTTAGATGGAGTGATGGTGTGCTGTTGTTGGTTGTTAATAGTTGTTGATGTTGATGTTGTTCATTATAGGGTCCGAGCCATGCCGCATTCTCCGGTTGTTTTCCTGGTGTTCTTTTTGTTGCGAGAGAAAGTTGTGTGGTAGGTGCTGTAGAAAAGTAAACCCCCTCTAGTTATGGTGTATTCGAATGAGTAAATGATGGGATTAATGTTCGTGTGCCCTCGGTGCGGTCCTCTCTGTCTGGCTAAGCGGGGCCGTCTGCCCTTGTGTAGGGAAGTGGGCCAGCCATATGGCAAGGTTGGAGATGCCTTGTGGGTGCATGTGGCTGGTCGGTCCGAGAGATGGACGAGAGGTAGTACGGTCGCTCACATATCAAGGTGTGAGATACCTTGTTGGGTCTTGGGACGAGTATGTGAGTGGGACGGGTGGGAGTAGGTGATGGTCACCGGAGAGGGTGACGTGTTGGGGCGGTCCCGTGGGGTTGGCAGGGCGGAGAGGGTCGCATGGAGTTGGTCGTTCTCCTGGGAGCAAGTCTGCCTGGCCAACTTATCCACGAAGTCCACCAGAGTATTTTCAGAAGGGGGGTACACTGCAGGGTACTTTCCCGAATTTTAGAGTGGGGCAACCGGGTTGCCCTTTCGGGGTGGGGGTGTGCCGGTGTCAAACCGGCCATTGAAAAAGTTTTAGAAAGGTTTTGTTTAATTGTCAAATAACGCGAGGGCAACGGTCAGTCGAAGCGACCCTTGTACGGCTCAGTTAAGCTGCGCGCGCAACTTGTAGAAAAGGGGAGCATTCGGCTCTGCTTGTGACGGCAGAATACTCACCGCTCCGCTACGAGATACATCTCTCTCTTTCTTCGAACATTACGACGTAGTTCCTGTAGCTTCATGGCTTGCTAAGGCTTAAACGACTCCCGGTAAGAATTTCATTATTTTGTGTTTATAAATAATTTATATTAAATGGATGATTAAGAACTAGCTGTATGCAACCGTATAAAATACGTAATTAGGTGTGTGCGACCCGACAGTTTTTATATTAAGAGAAAACTCATTGTGCAGTAATTTACTTAATGTTCAGTATATAGCCAATGTTCCGTTTATTATTACTAGAATAGTGTGAGATGTATTGCAATTGTCATTGTCAGGATAAGGGTGTACAACATTAAAAAATTAAGGGCTAAAGTTAGTGCGTAGTCAGGGAATGAACTGTACATTCATGCAGCAGACTGTCGGGGAGCTAGTTAATTAACGGTACAGTAGAGAGTTTCTTTGTGTGAACTTCCTTAGACAAAATTGTATTAATGTTAAAACATTCTGAATGCTGTGAGTGCCTTGCAGTTGAATTTTTTTGGTCAAATAACAATTATCACTCACCACGTGGCTGTTTAACCTGCAAATTTCTGTCGAAGCATGTAGAGCAAGTGCTGATCACTTTTATATTACGCCACGTTTAATAAGGTCTGTTCATTATTCAAATTTACTTATTCCATGGCTGATTTTCTACCCTTTTAGCTGGTTGCAAAAACTTTATTAATGAAAATTGTGCATTTATTGAGAGTTAGTTGAAGGCCCGTTCTGAGGTTAATTACCTGAACTCGGGTGTATATTTTTGGTGAACATTTCTCTAATTTATATGAATTAACAGGGTTCTTGAATTAAGCCGGAGATTTGGCCTTGCTGATCACCATACACCTGCATCAGACATGGACCATTAAATAAGATCTTGTCCGAAGAGGGAGCTGGAGACTGATTTTCGATGTACTACTTGCCAGCGGTACTAAGGTGATATTCACACTTTTATTTTACTTTTGGGGCCGGGCCGGCAGTGCGCCTGTTTTACATTAAATATCTTTGAAGCCATGTGACCACGTGTCCAGACTATCTGCTAGAAAGGGGAACAGCTGATCATGACTTTGAACATTATAAGTTAAATTCAAGAACACCTTTTTTATAACTGATTTACATAACACTAAGTGAACTGCTTGTAATTGTCTGCTGCACTGGGGGAGCGTGCCAGATATTTTTTACACTTGGATATTTTACAGTTTGCATCTCATTATCATTTAACTCTTTACAAAATTTATAGAACTGGTTAGTAGCCCTGTTCCGGCTGGAACAGAAATGAATAAATACTAACTTCATTTTGGGTTTACATTTAAGGGCTGGGGGTTTTCCTTTGTTTTTTTTTGGGCCGTTTTCTGGGGTTTAAAAGGGGACTTAGTTTTTCTCAGACACATGTTGGTGCAACCTCAGGCAGGTTGGAGGCCTGTCAAACTTTGTCAACCGCATGCTGGCGCGCTGCCACAGTTGCTAGGGCACAACCGTCTTATTGTACTTTTTCATTTTAATTATATATATAGAGCCATTCGGGGTTAATAGAAAATAATTTGATTTTTCTTCTGGACATATTTTAGTTGATTTTGCTCCTTACAAAAGGGCTATACTGATTATCTTTCTTAATTGGCAAAACAAATATTGATTAACTTTCACTTGTAGTATCTGCTGTTCAATTTTCTTTAACTATAAAACATATACTCATTAATTTTTTTGTAAGACTTATATTGTCTAAATTTTTCTGACATTGTAAAGCCTCGAGTGATTAATTTCTGTTTGTTAAAGTACATATTGAGTTTGTCAATCCTTCGGAATTTGTGAAGTAAAGTAACCGTTTAGAATTGTATAACAACTTTTGAAATCAGGTGATGTAGTTCTGTAAATTTGATTTAATGCTGTGAAAGGAACTTAAGGTTCATACACTCATGAGGGGTTATTGATCAGTGGAATGCTATGCAAATGGGCGGTCCGGTTTTATTTTTGCGTTATGAGTTTTTATCATCCTTTCTGGGGGTTCTGGCTTTTATATAAATCTACATAAACGGGTTGTTGATGAGCGAACATTTTATCACTGCTGGGTTCTGAGTATTGTAGTTACACTGCCTGCTGGGCGAGTGCATTCCAGGGGCATTCGTGTTAGAATTGATGTAATCGTGAGTCTATGTGCTTTATGTTTCTGTGTGTGTTGTTATGTTTGTCCGTGTCTAGCTAGCCACAAGATGGGGGAGAACTTTATTTATATATATATATATATATATATATATATATATATATATATATATATGTTCACTGAGTTATACACACTTGTTATGCCTTATATTGTATTTATATATATATATTTACTGAATTTATACACACTTGTTATGATATTGCATTTATATATGTTTACTGAATTTATACACACTTGTTATGATGTACACATGTTGTTTTAATTTAAATACTGTTAAGGCAGGGCTTAAATTATTCGTGATAAATGTGTCATGGAGTTGGCCTGCATGTATGAATTCTAGGCATACAATAAACTTGTTATTGTTACATTACAGCTGAGTTTCATTGCAAGTCCCGTCATACTGGACCCGGCACAATTTCTGCTTCTCTAGGCTCCAGCCTAGTCCTAATTGACTTGTGGCTTCTCTTTCAAAAAAAAATATTAAAATTAAAGAAGTTGTTTTATATTCAAAAAAAAATACATAAAAGGAAAGAGGGGTTTCAGTACCCAAGGAACGGAATGAGAACTCCCCGATTAAACTTAAAGAAACATTGGTGCGCTTGGATGTCCAGCACGAGACCACTTTTTGCGATGAAGTCGGCACCAATTATACCATCCACTCCCAGAGCAGGAGAAACCAGAAAAGGCCACACCCAAGAAAACCCATCGATTTTAAATTTAAAGGTGATAACCCGGGAGATAGGCAAGATTTCCCGGGATGCAGTCCAGCATACTGCAGATGACAGGTTCGACTCCTTGATCAAGCCCTGCTTTTCAAGGTCCGCGTATACCCGAGATGAGATGATGGATCGGGCTGAACCGGAGTCAACTAAGGCTCTGAGCTGACCCCCTTTTACCTCGAGCGACAGAAAGGGGCATACTGAAAGGGGTTGCGAGGTAGTGGACCGGACCTTGATGTCGGAAGAGTTGGATGCTAACAATTGCCTGGAGGTCGTCGGAAGTTGAACAGATTTAGAGCGGGGGGAAGACATCCTCCGAAATATCTTCCCCTGTCTATTTAGTTTTTTGGTACTGGTCTAGACGAAGATGGTGCTGGAAGCGCGCGCCCTCGAGTGCAATTTCTAGCCACGTGTCCCGGGCGGTTACAATTGTAACAAACAACCGCATTCTTTTGCTCGCGATTTCGAACTGGCTGGGCCTGTCAGGGGAAGAAAGGCTCCCTGGGTCCTTCCGATCTCTGAGGTCTTGGTTCTTCTCCTCTACCGTCTCCCCTCGCGTGGTCGCTCATCTGGATGGCCTTGGTCATGACGCACAGCCGGTCCAAGTCCGCAAACCACCGCGGCCGCTCTGCAAAAACTAGACGCAATCGGTCCTCTGAGGAGACGTCGTCGAGAATATTCTGGACCACTTCCTCCTCCAACATGCCCAGTCCCAGTATTCGAGATACTTCTCGGATTCGTTGTACGAATTGGGCTAAACTTTCGCCCCGCGCCTGCACTCGATAAAAGTGTTGATGTCGCAACTGCTCCAATAATCTACCAGGCACGAACGTCCTCAACACCACCCGGTGGAACTCCGCCACTCCACCATTACGACGCATGACCTCCGCCACCCTCTCAGCCATAATTCCGCGACAATAAGGGAATATGAGTTCGAGCACCGTGCGATCGGACATGCCCGGGTAGTCTACCAACTGGAAAACGGTCTTAGAAAAAGGTAACAGTTTTTCTACGTCCAGTCCATCCACGACTGGTAGTTGTTGGATGATGTGAGACAGTGGGTTGGGCAGCTTATGATAAGACGCCGCCCCCAAACCGGCGAGAACCGGGGTACTTGCTGCAAGTTCTATACGAGGAATCTACTGCTGAGACCACGGAGTCAGCAACTGGAGCCGGCGTGGGTGGTCTAGCGGGTTGAGACCCCTGGAGGGTCGAGGTGATCTGCTGTATTAGATCATGTATGTTATGGGCCGGCTCAAGTTTGCCGCCTTGTGCTTGAAGATTCTGCAGCCTGAGTATCACATGCTGCAGACGTTGCCGGACGCCGATAGAGCACCCCGGCCCCTCCTCCAAACTATCCACGCAGCGAGCTAACTCTCGCAGCTCCTCCCACTTCTCACTGCAAATTTCCCACTCGCTCTCTTGGTCAGCAATGGTGACTTTCGAGAGCACGTCACCTGCGGCCAGCGCTTCTCGGAGCTGCCGTCGTAAAACAAGAACCTTCCCTTGAGGGTCTTTGCCCCGGGCCCGTAGCTCGAACTCTAATTCATCTCGCAAAAACAGCTCGGGGTTTAGTACACTCATCGTCGAGCTTCGCGGTCGGCACACAAAACAAAACACAACACCTTAGAAAACAATGACAATTAACACAGGAAAATCTTAAGTACTGTTTCTTCCATTAAGCAGACTGCGGGTCCCCCTACCGTTGCGAGGACCCAGCCCACTTACCTGAACTGCCACACCCTTTTCTACCCCCATGAGGTACATCATTAATTATTTTATGAAAATCCATGTTAGGTTTATAATTCTTAATATGTGCATAACACATTACATGTGTATCAGTTATATATGCAACACCAGTAGTCCCCAGGACATAATAAATTCAAAAATTTGGCCAAGTGCCTAATACTATTATAAAATGCGGCCACGCTGGGCACTTATACTGGGAGAAATAAAATTTAGAATATAGTGAACACCCCAGTGATTATAATGAATTAGAAGAATTTATATATTGATAAATATTGTTAAGTTTTGAAAATAGTAATGTGTCATGAACCTTATAACCCTTTTAAAAGTAATTGTGGCCCAGAGACTGACATGTTGATGGGCAAGTCAGTGCATAATTCAACCTGTCTGAACAGCTTGTTTAACACTGCATGAACATGCACCCATTCAGGATTAAACTTGTGACTCTACTTAACTACCACAGAAACTTCTATCCCTATATAATCCAAACTGAATTTAAAAATGAGAAATTAATATATATTGTAACGATAATAATAATATTTATATATCGAGAGTTATTGTTACATCTAATTTGAAACGTGATGTAGCCTCACTTCGGGTTCGTCTATTTGTAACCAGAGAATATTTCGTTACATACAATGTTATTGTGAATCAGTTACTTGTATATATGTCGTGTGCACTTGGATTACACCACCCGTAGGAAGTATGAACTTGTAATATATATAAATAATGTAGCGACAAACTCGCACTGGAGTCGTCGATGTGTAATTATAAATGTGTTATGTTGAACGGTGAATGATTTCGTAAATTGCCGCTTACTCCCACTATGCTGCTTCTTTTCCGTGACGTCACTCAACGATGCCAACTGTCGGGTCTGTTGCAATCTGTGAATTCTATTTACTAAATGTAACAGCAATAATAACGACACACAAATACTATCAAACATATATCCTTGTGGGATCCTTTATTCGGAAAAAACACTGGTTAACTGTTTTAATAAATTTAAACAGGATAATCGCAATTGTAGCGAAAACTATAAGTCTTCCTTTACCAGTTGGCAGCAGTAGCCAAACGTTTAGTATTTCTTCGAGACCAAAACAATGCTTTTTGTTAACGTTTTTAAATAAAATATATCAATTATCTCAGGGCGTATATGGTTCGGGGATAATAATTATACAAAATATTACACTATTAATCAAAATACAAGTTTACAATTACAGGATATTACGTTAGAGTGTTACGTGCACACAGAAATTGTATAGTGGTTACCAGTTTTAAAAAGGTTATGTCCAGTTCAGTCTCTGATAGTTATTATGTAAATTAAAAGTTCTTGTTGTGTTTAAAAAGGTGTTAGTCTTATCTGGTGTTATTAGTGATCGTTTTTTAGTGTTTGTGTTATATGGCGTCTGTAGTTTAGTTGATTATTACTAAAAATTCGTGTATACAAATGTGTGTGTTAAAGTACGATATAATGAGATGTCAGAATCACCAAATCCTCTTCTTGTACTCTTCTTGGTTGAAGATAGGGCCCACGTACATGTCAGATCTTCTTTCTCGTCCCTCGTCCACTTCAAATCTTCTTCCTGGTTATTATATCTTCTATTCCATGTAATGGGTGTTCTTCTGTTATTGCAAAGAGTTCGTGTAGTGTACCTCTAACTGTATTTATCTGGTTGTATAGTTTTTTCACACTTTATAACACATAATGTAAGACGATTTAAAAACGCGTCTATCTGCTAAGATCGTTGTCAAAGAAGTCTCCTTTTATTTATCCGAAATTTCTGGTTGCTAAGGGTAAACTTGGAATCTGGTTGGTTAATTCGGATCTACATTGTCACATACTTTCGTTATTTCAAAGTCTAAAATTTGTTCAAAATCTTTAAATTAACATAACTTTTCTATACTGAATGGGAATTTAAAACCATTATCAGCATTATTTTGATCTTCACATTTGTTATATTTAGACACCAAACATGCCTATTTTTACTTAAAAACTATGGATGTTACAATTTTATTATTTGGAATTTTCTTAAATAACTTGATATGTGTTATTTTGTTTCTATATTCTTTGTATACATTATTACCTATAAATACATCTACCCTTTCACATTTGCTTTACAAAATTTCTAATATAATTGTTCAAAATTTACTAAAGTTGGTTTCACCTGGCCTCTGTAATGGTATTACTTTCATCACCATGTTTTAAAATCTTTAACAATTAAATTAACTTTTAACACTCATCAAAATTGTTTAACATATAACGTTATTTTAACAACACAAAAAATATATTACTCCAATAGTTAAATTCATGCCCACATGGCTACGATTATACCAAATCCTTGCACAAATAACTGTTTTCTACTCAAACTGTATAGGTGTTTGACACTTAACAAAACATCTTTGTATAGTCCATTCTGCTTGGTCAATTAATTTACCATGGTTTAACATCAGTTCTATTGTTATATTTGTTAACACAACATGAAAAAAATGGAATTAATATCATTAAATTGACATTCCTTTAAACTAACTGTATCACCTGTTACATACAAAAAACACAACACAAATACTATGATATAACACTGTGCTAAAACATAAAACATGCACATTTTACAAAACAAATTCTATACTAATTGGTTAGTCCCTTGTCAGCTAATTTACTCATTATTCTGACACTGTCTATGTCATATTTACTATTTATTTGGGTTTCAACATCCGTATACTTACTGATGTTTGACTTACAAAAATTACAATAAAGTGAACACTGTTGCTCTACCTCACCACACAGTTCTAATAATCTTGTTACATTTATTGTTTATCTGGGTTTTACTCTTGTTATAAATGTTATTGTGACCATGTTACTGGACAACCCTATGAACTCTATATGTGACAATTATTTGTATGGTTCATGTATCTATAATCAGGTGTATTTATATTTTTGTTACATCAATTAACTTAATTATTTACTAATATTTCTCTTACCTAATATTACATGTTTGGGCCTATTATCCCTCACTTTGTATTTTGATTATCTGGATATAATGATACATTAACTGAAACCATTTGTTTCTTTATAGTCCTGGTTCATAAGCTGTTTGTCTTTACAATTCTTTGTTTGGTCAATACTGAAAATTCATGTCATAGTTGGGGGTTTGAAGATATCTGCATCACTTAGCCTAAATCATTAATTTGGGTACGGTCAGTTGTCTTACTAGTCAGTCTAAAATTGTTAGTCGTTCTTCTTCACTATCATCTTTGAAGATATTGTTCTTCTTGTTAGCTTCTTAACCAAAGTCTTCATTAAATCAGGTAAGATATTATGTTGTTCCAAATGTAATGTTACATATTACCCTGCCACCAAATTTGATCATTTTAATAAAATATTGTTTTTTGTTGAAATTATCAATTATCTTATCTTTCACATTATCATTTGTATTTCTTATTATGATCTGGTATACTTGTCTTTAATTATAAGTGTGCTATCCCTGGAACATGTTACTTCCCTAACTAATTAATCACCATATATTCTGGAATCAGTCGGGGGGCTCTCTTGACCTAATACCCCGCTGTTCTTACAATACATAATACATAAATAATATCGATTGCTGGAGCTACCTCGTCAGTCAATCACATTTAATAATCACTAGTCTATTCACGACTAAAATAAATAAAATAATATAATATATTCTTGGGATTGTTCACTCAGTCTAACTTCTCAGATCTAAATATTTCTTTCCATTGATTCCTTCAGATGTTTATTTTCTTGTGGCGATATTAATAACATTTTTATTTTATTTTTAATTGGTACTATCTTCATTCCTTCTTTATCAGTACTGCTTAATCTTCATTTTTTTCATTCACTATCTTCATTCAAATTAAAACATAACAAGTATCTGTATCTTTAGTTGTTGTGGATTCTCTCACAATCATGATAGGTTATTTGTAATAAATTCGTTTCTAGTCTTGTCTCATTTTCATCGTTGATTGTCTACATTTGTCCTTTCTTATTCATTTTATAGCACTATGGTTTCTTCTAATTTATGGATGTTGCATCTTTCTTTTATATTCCAATAATAAGTTCATAACTGTGTTTAATAAGAGGTGCTTATTTTGTTTAGAATTTGGAAATTTATTCCCAGTTGTTTATCTGCTTGATTCATAATTACATTATCACACTGTACTGTAATTGTTCCTTACTATTTATTTGAATTCTGAGATATTCAACCTTGTTTATTGGCTTCATTTAAAATTATATTCTGGATTATCAAAGTTGGTAAGATGAGCTTACTATGTTCTTTGAGTTTTGAGGTTTTATAATAATAAATTCTTCAATTCCAAATTAATTCTCATAAATAATTAGTTGTAAGTTGCTCTTACTATTTCTGAATTTTTGTGGTACTATAATCATAAATTCTTCAATTCCATGTTAATTCTCATAAATAATTAGTTGTAAGTTGCTCTTACTCTATTTTTAGAATTTTGTCGGTTTTATAATAATAAATTCTTCAATTCCAAATTAACTCTCATAAATAATTAGTTGTAAGTTGATCTTACTATTTGTTTGGAATTTTGTTGGTATTATAATAATAAATTCTTCAATTCCAAATTAATTCTCATAAATAATTAGTTGTAAGTTGATCTTACTATATTTTTAGAATTTTGTCGTTTATCACAACTTCTACACTTCTTATTATAGTGCTTATTGTCATATGTCCTTCTGTACCCAGTATTGATGATCTTTTGGTAATTTTCGTTATGTCGGTCAGTTGCTCATACCTTCATTTGTATGGTTCTGTTTCTTTATTCTTTATTCATATTATTGTTCCTCAATGAAACTTATTTCTCGTCTCCTTAAAATGGTTCGTTGGCCGTAGTCGGTTAGCGTAGCATCCGTCCCTTTTCTTGATGGTGTGTGGTGTATAATTTATCCCGGGTCCATAATCTCAGTTGACCTTATTGTCCGCACTACCATTGTCTTTGTAATTATTCCTTTCCTTGTTGCATCTCTCGCTTCTTCCTTGTACTTCATTCTTCCCGTTCTTATTCTTTCATTTGCTGCAAAGCTTATTCGACTCATCCTATCATATTGTTGATTAAAACAATATGTTACTGGTCCATCAATGACTAATGATATCATTGATATTTTCCCACGTATTCCTATTTCTTGTATTTCCTCTGATCTTCTCTAAGTGGTAACCTATAATTTTATGGTAAGTCATTATTGAAATTGCTCTTAATCTCCTCCTATAGCCTCTGGCATTCATGATTTCTTCATTGTTGGTAATTGGAATATTCAGTACGTTAATTAACCCATTGTTCATCATCTCCCATTCTTCTGGTGTTTTTATTAAATTCTTTAGATGCGTTCTTCTTACTTTCTTTGGTTCCATTTCACTATCTTTAGTATTTTCTTTGTTTCCGTTAGTTTTCTTTTCAGGTAATACTACTTCTGGTTCCTCTGTTTTGGCATTTGGTATTTCTTCTGTTTCTGGTTTGCTATCATTTTTTATTTCTTCGGTTCTCTCATTTCTTAATCCTTCCCTCCACAGTTTATTATCATTTATTATTTCTTTGGTCACTTCCTCCATCTTTTCCTCCCTTTTCTTAAAGTTCTCGTTCAATTTCTTCATGATTTCCTGGTAATTTTCCTTCAATTCTTCCCTCAATGCTTTATTATTTTCGTCTATTTTCTCCTCCATTTTCTTGCTATTCTCTTTCAATTCTCGGCTCAATTCCTCCTTGGTTTGTTTATTATCACTCTTTATTTCCTCCATCTTCTTACCCAAGTCTTTCTTCAATTTTTCTAAGTTTTTATTACTGTTCTCACTTAATTCTTCCTTCAATTTTTCTAAGTTCTTATTACTGTTCTCGCTTAATTCTTCCATTTTTTCTAAGTTCTTATTACTCTTCTCGCTTAATTCTTCCATTTTTTCTAAGTTCTTATTACTCTTCTCGCTTAATTCTTCCATTTTTTCTTCCGTTCTCTTACTACTCTGTTTTAAATATTCCATAATGCTCTTCAGGTCAACGCTCTCTGTAACTTTGTCCGGTTCTTGTTTATCCCCTTGGTCCTCTCTTATTATTACTTCTACTTCCTCGACCGGTGTTGCTTCTTTGTCTTCCATATCTAATTCGTCTACTTTCTCGGCTTCGACCGCTCGTTTTCGCGATACCTCTCGCTTCCTCATCTTGTTCATTTTGGTTTATTTGTCTATTAATAATAATTTAATTTATATTAAATTACACGCCTCACACGTTGGTGCGCCAATTTGTAACGATAATAATTCTTTTATATATTTACTTGAATCTTATTGTTACATCTAATTTGAAACGTGATGTAGCCTCACTTCGGGTTCGTCTATTTGTAACCAGAGAATATTTTGTTACATACAATGTTATTGTGAATCAGTTACTTGTATATATGTCGTGTGCACTTGGATTACACCACCCGTAGGAAGTATGAACTTGTAATATATATAAATAATGTAGCGACAAACTCGCACTGGAGTCGTCGATGTGTAATTATAAATGTGTTATGTTGAACGGTGAATGATTTCGTAAATTGCCGCTTACTCCCACTATGCTGCTTCTTTTCCGTGACGTCACTCAACGATGCCAACTGTCGGGTCTGCTGCAATCTGTGAATTCTATTTACTAAATGTAACAGCAATAATAACGACACACAAATACTATCAAACATATATCCTTGTGGGATCCTTTATTCGGAAAAAACACTGGTTAACTGTTTTAATAAATTTAAACAGGATAATCGCAATTGTAGCGAAAACTATAAGTCTTCCTTTACCAGTTGGCAGCAGTAGCCAAACATTTAGTATTTCTTCGAGACCAAAACAATGCTTTTTGTTAACGTTTTTAAATAAAATATATCAATTATCTCAGGGCGTATATGGTTCGGGGATAATAATTATACAAAATATTACACTATTAATCAAAATACAAGTTTACAATTACAGGATATTACGTTAGAGTGTTACGTGCACACAGAAATTGTATAGTGGTTACCAGTTTTAAAAAGGTTATGTCCAGTTCAGTCTCTGATAGTTATTATGTAAATTAAAAGTTCTTGTTGTGTTTAAAAAGGTGTTAGTCTTATCTGGTGTTATTAGTGATCGTTTTTTAGTGTTTGTGTTATATGGCGTCTGTAGTTTAGTTGATTATTACTAAAAATTCGTGTATACAAATGTGTGTGTTAAAGTACGATATAATGAGATGTCAGAATCACCAAATCCTCTTCTTGTACTCTTCTTGGTTGAAGATAGGGCCCACGTACATGTCAGATCTTCTTTCTCGTCCCTCGTCCACTTCAAATCTTCTTCCTGGATATTATATCTTCTATTCCATGTAATGGGTGTTCTTCTGTTATTGCAAAGAGTTCGTGTAGTGTACCTCTAACTGTATTTATCTGGTTGTATAGTTTTTTCACACTTTATAACACATAATGTAAGACGATTTTAAAACGCGTCTATCTGCTAAGATCGTTGTCAAAGAAGTCTCCTTTTATTTATCCGAAATTTCTGGTTGCTAAGGGTAAACTTGGAATCTGGTTGGTTAATTCGGATCTACATTGTCACATACTTTCGTTATTTCAAAGTCTAAAATTTGTTCAAAATCTTTAAATTAACATAACTTTTCTATACTGAATGGGAATTTAAAACCATTATCAGCATTATTTTGATCTTCACATTTGTTATATTTAGACACCAAACATGCCTAATTTTACTTAAAAACTATGGATGTTACAATTTTATTATTTGGAATTTTCTTAAATAACTTGATATGTGTTATTTTGTTTCTATATTCCTTGTATACATTATTACCTATAAATACATCTACCCTTTCACATTTGCTTTACAAAATTTCTAATATAATTGTTCAAAATTTACTAAAGTTGGTTTCACCTGGCCTCTGTAATGGTATTACTTTCATCACCATGTTTTAAAATCTTTAACAATTAAATTAACTTTTAACACTCATCAAAATTGTTTAACATATAACGTTATTTTAACAACACAAAAAATATATTACTCCAATAGTTAAATTCATGCCCACATGGCTACGATTATACCAAATCCTTGCACAAATAACTGTTTTCTACTCAAACTGTATAGGTGTTTGACACTTAACAAAACATCTTTGTATAGTCCATTCTGCTTGGTCAATTAATTTACCATGGTTTAACATCAGTTCTATTGTTATATTTGTTAACACAACATGAAAAAATGGAATTAATATCATTAAATTGACATTCCTTTAAACTAACTGTATCACCTGTTACATACAAAAAACACAACACAAATACTATGATATAACACTGTGCTAAAACATAAAACATGCACATTTTACAAAACAAATTCTATACTAATTGGTTAGTCCCTTGTCAGCTAATTTACTCATTATTCTGACACTGTCTATGTCATATTTACTATTTATTTGGGTTTCAACATCCGTATACTTACTGATGTTTGACTTACAAAAATTACAATAAAGTGAACACTGTTGCTCTACCTCACCACACAGTTCTAATAATCTTGTTACATTTATTGTTTATCTGGGTTTTACTCTTGTTATAAATGTTATTGTGACCATGTTATAATTTGTTGTTTACTGGACAACCCTATGAACTCTATATGTGACAATTATTTGTATGGTTCATGTATCTATAATCAGGTGTATTTATATTTTTGTTACATCATTTAACTTAATTATTTACTAATATTTCTCTTACCTAATATTACATGTTTGGGCCTATTATCCCTCACTTTGTATTTTGATTATCTGGATATAATGATACATTAACTGAAACCATTTGTTTCTTTATAGTCCTGGTTCATAAGCTGTTTGTCTTTACAATTCTTTGTTTGGTCAATACTGAAAATTCATGTCATAGTTGGGGGTTTGAAGATATCTGCATCACTTAGCCTAAATCATTAATTTGGGTACGGTCAGTTGTCTTACTAGTCAGTCTAAAATTGTTAGTTGTTCTTCTTCACTATCATCTTTGAAGATATTGTTCTTCTTGTTAGCTTCTTAACCAAAGTCTTCATTAAATCAGGTAAGATATTATGTTGTTCCAAATGTAATGTTACAATATAATGAACACTAAATTGAAACAGAGAAATTACAAGTTGATTAAATGAATTAGTAGCAGTAATGAAACCCTTATACTGAAAATAAGAAGGAATTGCATGTTTGAATGGTGAGCTGCCAAGGATGCATGTCAGCCTCTGAGCTAACAGATTATACAAACAAATTAATAAAATTTACAAATGATTTCCCTCCCAGTTCACGCACTATATTGTCCCGTTAATCGGGGTTCCAATTAAAATGTTTAAAAACTTAAAGTCATGTTGTTGAATGATTGAATTGGTTCACTGGCTCTATTGAGTGCATCACAATGTGTAAAGAATATAATGGATTGAGTTCACCTTATTTTGTCCATGGGTGTGAAGTGGCAATCTCGTGGCCTACATTATAGGGTGTTTGTGTTTCGTCATTGCTATTCCTCTCCGGCAGATGAAGTTGAGAGAGAAATCTGGATGTTCAAAAGTTCAGGTTGGGGCCGGTCCATGTCTTCATCGAGGAACCCTGATCATATAACATATTATCATCCAGAGTACACAAAACAATTCCCCCAGAAACTTCACACACACCCAAAACCCATATATAATCTTAACACAGTTTTAGGGCTATTTAAATATAATACTTGACACACTTGGCAAGGTTATATGGCCAACAGGCCCTATTTGAAAACATTTAGTACAGTTACATTTAATATTAATAAACTTTAACCATGTGGGTTAACATACTTCAATTTTGATTAGCTAATTATTCGGCTTGTTACACTTTTAATAAAATTTATACATAGTCTGATTTTTGTTTGCCACGTGGTTGAGAGAGGTTACCTGATTACATCATTTCTATACTATTTAAATTAATACCTTTTGGCAATTACATACTTCTCAATTCTGGTGCCTTAGTAAACTTTCTGAAACTGATATAGTGTTACTAGAAATAATTACCTTTAAATTACGTATTGCACCACTCAACACATGGTGACACAAAAGGTTAACTGATTTTATTTCCTGTTGCCTATAAAACAAGTTTTTCATTAGTAAAACTTTAAATAGATAATTATAAAAATATTGCCGAGACTTACCGCAATTCTATTTAGATTTAGCTTGCCATAGGTGGAAGAATGGTGCCACAAATTCTTCTCTGCCGGAGAGAACAAAAAAAAGCTGCTGACAAGGCGATGATCAGAGCGAGACAAAAATTTCTTGATACCGGTTCCGCTTTGTGAGCTCGCAAACCGGGGCTCTCGCGAGAGGCCAGCACCGATCAAGCCTCGCTCTTAATTATAATTCAGGCAGCAGTATTGTTTATCTCAACTGCTAGGGTGCAGCACTAATCAAGCCGCTCTTAATGGTAAAATGGTTACAGTATTCATACGGAACTCAACAGCTAAACGCAGTACCGCATTATACAGTACAGTATTTAACGTCTAGGTTTGACGTTAAATACCGCACACGCGCCGTATACTCGCCGATCTATTTTAGAACGGCACAATGCTGTCCCCCATATGAATCTTCCCGTCGTCATCATTGCTTGTAATGACGGTATGCCTTACCGCAGTGATGATAATACTATCAGGCGTTCTTGAAAGTAATAAAGTCAGTGGCAGAAGAGAGAGATGTCATGCGAGAGAGGTCAGGAAAAGAGCCTTAAAAACCCTATCGGCTTTGTCACCCAAAAAAATTAAAATGGACCAAAGCACTATGACAAACTGCGAGATTGAGCTCAAGGGTGAACAATCACTTAAGAAGCATGTAAAAAAGTTGGAAGGTGAAAACCGTATTTTGAAATCTATGTGCGGGACTTTGAAGCTGAGAAATACACTTCTGAAGGAACAGAGAAAGGCTGCTCTTAAAAATTTAAAACGTCAAGACGAGAATCTGAAAAAATTGTTGAAGATAAGATAAAAAAAGTTTTAGGACAAATTTTTACTGAAACACAAATTAACTGCTTACTGTCAAATAAAAACCGTGCAAAATGGAACTCTGAAGACATCGCAAAGGCAGTTACACTACGCACTGTATCATAGACGCAACTAATTGGACAGGCAGCTGTTGGAAGAGAAATCGAAGGGTTGTCTTTGTGAAGACTAAGAGATACGACAGCTAGATTTATTAGCACAGTATTCGGAAATGCCGTTGACCGAAGGGTAAAGGACCCATAAGAAAAGTTTGGTGGGAATGAGAAGGCCTATCAGAACTTACTTTGGAAAAAGTAGGTGGTCTCTGGAGTAGGTTGTACGAAAAAGAACCAATTTGGAAATGGCAATGCCGAAAACAGAAGTCTAGTGGGGAAATTCTCATGTTCGATATAGGCAAGCAACAGAGACGCGAAAAGGGGAGTCTTTACTAAATTTTCGAAGGGATTGGAAGTAAAAGGCGCGACAAAGGTGTTACGGGAGTTCGTAAAATGACTTAGAAAATATCGATACGATACGAACTGTTTAACATTTTCTAGCGTTCGAGTTTGTGATCGTATAATAGTAAATGATAGTTAAACGCAATATAACGGCGGTATTAACAATTCTAACAATGTTGTATAATAATTAGTCATGAACGAATAACAGTAACTTACCGTCATGTGTATCAGTTAAACAAACCATAAAACCGAGTGCAATTTACATCTTTAAACAATATCGCGAGTAAATTAAATAATATATTTACAGAATGTCAGTGAATAACCGAAGTAACAGCAACAATAATTTAGACTCGCAATAAATCCAATACGAACACGCGTTGTGTAATGGGCTGTATATGTGAAGTGCTTCAGTGACGTCCATGCAGACCACTCGAGATTCTGGAGGTCCATGCAGACCACTAATCATCAATACTCCAGCTGCTGATCCAGAAGCGTCGCTTACCACACCTGGGACCTCAACAAGATATGGATAATCGTACATCAAGTAATTTTGTTATGTACTAATTAAATTTTACACTCACTTGTCTGTCACTAAAAGAATTCACTAAATAAATTTATGTAAAGTACTAATTTAGAAACTTCATTATAGGTAAGGTCAAGCTAAACCATTAGAGAGAATCGTAGGAAATCTAGTAGTTCATAAAATATATAGCACAATCGCTTTGATTTTAAATGAATCCGGTATGATATAAAATGTTGTACTAAACTTAAGTTGATCAATTATTAAAAATGAATATAGTAAGAAGTAAATTTTTTAGAGATTGAAGAATTGTTAAATTTATTAAATATGCATTAATTAATATTGTAACAAGACCCTGTATGCCGGTCGTTACAAAAGAATAAAATGTATATGGAAAATTCAATAAAAATAGAATTTTCAAATAATAGAATAATTTTGTTATGTTAATAAATGTGTTTAAATGAGAAATACATCTGTTTTAAAAGGTTCTTGTAAAATTTTAATAACAGGCAGGTATTTATTGACGGGCGAGCACTTCTTGAAGATTTGAACAAGTCTGGAGTTAAATGGATTAACTCCAGTTAATAATCGATTGGTGACTTTTCTGACTGGTCCAATATCTTGTTCAAATAGAATATATTCTTCTTACTTAAGTCCTTCCGCCTTATAAATACCCTTAAATTACCCTGTGAAATAAGTAACAGATACGAAATAATGGAAATATAAAGATTTATTGACAATTTTAAATAAATAATCGATATTTTATCGATGGAGAGCAATTATCGACTCTGTCTCGGGTATTATCGATTGTGTCATACAGAACAAATTTATGATATATTATATTAAAAGACAGGTTCTTTGAGCGATTAGAATTAATAGTCAGAGAAGGGTGACGAGAAAGTATAACATTAACAATTAAAAATAAATACAATAATTACTATTCAATAGTATTTAAATAATTCCAGTATATAATATTGTAATAAATGTTTTGTCAAACCAATGAAGACTGACGTCACTGTGATGTAGGAAGCAGACTCCGTTTTCAAGATGGCCGCTACTCAGGTTGGACTGTTACAGCAAATGCGTCGTGTCAGAAAATCACTATAAAATTACCTTCATCAAGGTTTAAAATGTCCCCGCACTGGTGTAATATGTCTGTTAAGTTATTTGGTGTATTCTGGTGAAGTGTTCTGTGTAAACTTGTGTTAGTTAGTTTATTTTGAATGTGTTCTCTTCTGTGGGTTAAAATTCTCAAGATGTGGTTAGGATTGTAGTAGAATGAATCAGTTTAAATATAATGTTTTATTTGTTTCTATCACTCGTATTATGGAGTTAAGTGTTTGTTTTCACTATTGTCGTGAATGTATTAACAGCTTTAGCTTTAAAAAGTGTCTAATCCGTCTAACTCTCGTTCACTTATTTCAATGGCTAAACGCTAGTACCATATTCAACTCGATTTTAAAGAAACGTTCTTTACACAACTGTCCAGCTTGATATTCAACAAAAGACTAATTAACTTGGTCATAAATCTGGCCCAGTTAACCCTTGAAAAAGTATTGTTAACATATTTCGACTTCCCATACACATTAGAAAATATTACATTATATATGGAATTTATCTATTTTATTCCTTACTTTTATGAATTATTAACCTTATTATTGGTTTAATCATCTCATTCCCTTTAAATTGATGTATTATAGTCCATATCTGTGGACATTTTGTGGAAATTAACAAATTTTGTTCACACTTTGGAAATATAGGCTCAAAATTGGATTTCCGTCTTTATATAAAATTCCTCCATTTTAAATATTATTAATACTATTATAATAAATTTTAATTAGTCATATTCCTCTTCCTTTCCTTAAATACATATTAATTACACCTTTGAACTGGTTTTTCGTGTTAATCTGTAAATTTGACATTGCTCTTTAAAATTAATTAATTTATATATTTTGAAAATTTACAATGTTTTAAGGTATATTTCCTTATTATCATTTTAACTCATAGGATCATTTCCAGTAGTGGTTAATTGAGTTATCTTATATAAATCTTGGTAGTTTACAGGATTTATAAGTGAATTATACTATTTTATATTGGTTCTGTGATTTCACCAAATGGCCTAGATTTTAGAATTTTATATTTCTTTCTTTCTCAAATAATTTAAATTTAATTCCTTCTCTGACTTTACATAATTACAATTATATGAAAATAACATGGTTTATAACTTATTGTGTGGTGTAGTAGTTAATTAACACTACAGTTATTAAAATAATTAATTATGAACATTATTTAGCAATCTGCACAATTTAACATATTGCAGATATGGCTTGAACATATATCTTTTAACTATTCTTGAGCTAACATAGCATACCTATTAGAACATTATTAATGGTATGTAGGTTATTATTTATCAAACATAATTTTTTTTTTTTAAACACAACATAAATCTTATTTTCATATAAACCTTACAAATACATTTATCAACACATTGATTTTAGGAGTGTGAATAAACAGTCTATTCAAACATTTTACACTTATTAATACTATATTAATGTCAGTCCTTTCTGGTTTAAACCATTATTATTGTGATCCCCTACATCAGTAAACATTAACTCCCATACTCTATTTATTATCATTTTTTACAAATGTCTTGTAAATAAAGATTTACATTAAAATAATAAAATACTGGAAATTTTCCATTTTATTATTTTATTATGCTGTTTATTATTAGATATCAAAGTTGTGATATAGCATACTACTAAGTTATAGTATCACCAACTTTAAGTTTATTGCATTTTTTAAAAAACACTTACACAATTTCACTTTCACTGTTGGTTCTGATATTTTGAGTCTTATTATCTCAGACCAGACCTTTAGTAATCATGGACTGTTAAGACTAGTTTATTTTCTTTATTACACAATAGCTTTAGTCGGTTCACTTCTTATAACGCTATACAGCACTTTAGTTTTCTCAATAATTACATTTTATAGGATTTTGGGTATGTTATACTTTCTTTTGCATAGTTTTTGCGGATTTGGGGTTGATTGTAGTTTATATAATAATAGGTTTTACTACGGTGTTTCTTTCATACTATTTCTTCCTCTCCTCCTGTCTTCTTTCATGTCCTTCTTCGTATCTTCCTTCTGGTCTTCATTCTTGTCCCTCTTCTAGTCTTCATTCTTGTCCCTCTTCTAGTCTTCATTCTTGTCCCTCGTCTAGTCTTCACTCTTCTGGTCTTCCTTCCTCATTCTTGGGTAAACCAAGGTACTTGGTGTATCTCGACTGAGGTTTAGTTTGGAGCATTTAATTTATTCACTGAACTGACTTTATTCTTCTATACAGGTTTCAGGGTATTGTTTTCTTCCTGATCACAAACTTTATTCTTCCCTCTTCTTGTTTTTGGGGTATTTTGGTATTCACCACTCTTTAATTGAGTCTCTTTTTTCTTGATATGGTCTTATATAACTGGTTTACTGCTCTGAGCTTCCTGGGTAACTTACTGATATTATACTATGAGTTGATGAGTTGCTTCGATACTTTCTTTGGTTTTTAAAACAGTGGTTTTTATATATAATGTAGTGAGGATTTTTATTTTATTGTGGTTCATTCCTCTGATTTATTTAAATGTCATTCAATATTATTATAACATTTGTTGGTGTAATTAAACTTTATGATTTCACCTGACTTAAAATGTAGTGGATTTTCTGTCATGCTACAGAATGCCCTTCTCCAGAAGTAATTTTTTCAGACTATACTTGCTTTGTCTGAAACAATTGCTTATGATAATTATTCAAGTTTTGTTATTATTTTGGACTTCCTTCCATTTTAAAATTTTCTTATTTATATTTGAGTTTATATCATTCTCACTTGATCTTCCTTGATAGTAATAGTCATCTGAGTTTCATATTTATTATTTCATTTTCATATTTCTTCTTAGTATTTTCTCCTTGGGATATTTCCTCCCTATCGTTCCCTACTTTGTGAGCTGATTCAGTTCAGAGAGGCACTGTACGCTACTTTCCTCTGCTGTCCAATACTTCACACATATTTGAGTACAGAGGCAAATCATCTCTGCTCAAAAAACATATTAATCCTGCTGGAATTATCTTCAGACAGATTAAAAAATTATTCAGAATAGTACACATTTGTTACTATTTAAAAAATATCTTTGGGATACTTCACTTATTACTTATTATACTTCTCAGAGATTTTAATATTCCTATCTCAGTTGTTCATCTGACTCGTTATCTGGATGTTTCTTTCATTTGATATTATGGTAGGAACTCTTCTATTATTACATTTTTCAACTTTTCTTATCATATAAATCTTTTGGTTATAAATTCTTTATTACCTTCTGGTTTTTCATTATAATCTGCATTATTTATAGTAGCATATCTTTATGACATTTTTTAGACTGTTTCTTTGTTCTTAAATTTCCACTTGTTCTATTTTATAGAATTTTTATAACTGTCATTATCATAATTGTCATTTAATTCATAAATCATTTTATATTAATTCGTTTAATTACATATATCTTTGACATTATTTTCACATTATTCCAGTCATTGCTATTATACTTGCGAATGATGGTTTTTTATTAATTTCATAATGAGGTCATAATTTCTCCTCATACCACTTAAAAGTTTCATTCTCTCATAATTCCAAAGAAGTTTTTGTACTTTATTATTCAATCACTCAAATCGTATTAAAGAGTTTTTTCTTTTTTATTTCCTTTAACATCATTTTATGGAAAGGTTTTTACTCTTCATATTGAACTTAGACATGATTATACTGTCCAGAATTATTTGTTTTAATTCTAAATCTGTCTCCTTTCTTCATCCCATTATGATCCTTTGTTACCATGGTAATTATATTCTATGCTTACCATAAATATGGTATGAAATCTCTTCTGTTTATCTCACCAAAGTGTTTTGATTAATAATTGGTTGATAAGTTGTACTTGTACTTGGTTTGGAAACTTGATTTATTCATAATTCAAAATTCACTCTTCTTATATTATTCCATAAAGTTTTCTCAAATCAGTTGTATGTAAGGTGGGCTTACATGTGTTTTGGCTGGTTTTATTTTTCTAAATTCTCTTGGTATTATTGTCAAAATGTTTCTCTTCAAATAAATATTTAGTAAGCTGTCCTTACTTGTTTTTGACTTTAGATGGTTTTATTTCTAAATTCTCTCCTTCTTTATTATTATATTATAGCCATAAAGTTTTTCTTCAAATATTTTTTTATGTAAGATTGGCTTACATTTGTTTTAGAATTTTGTGGATTTTACATTCAAAATTCTGTTTTATATATCTTCTTCCAAAATGTTTCTTCTCAAATAAATTGTATGTAATGGGCTTACATGTATTTTAGAATTTTGGGGATTTTAAATTCTAATCTTATATTCTTGCCATAAAATTTTCTAATAATTGTAGGTAATATGTGCTTATATTTCTTTTTAGAATTTGGCTGATTTATTCTAACTTCTTCTTATGCATATCTTCTAAATGGTTTTCCTTTAAATAATCTTTATGTAAGGTTGGCTTACATGTATTTTAGAATTTTGGGGTTTTCAAAATTCTTCTTGTTATTCTTCCTTCAAAATGTTTCTTCTCAAATAAATTGTATGTAATTGTCTTACATTGTTATTAGAATTTAGGGGATTTTAAATTCTATCTTATATATCTTCTTCCAAAATGTTTCTTCTCAAATAAATTGTATGTAATTGTCTTACATTGTTTTTAGAATTTGGTAATTTATTCTAACTTCTTCTTATGTTATTATAGCCATAAAGTTTTTCTTCAAATATTTGTATGTAATGTGGTATTACTTTATTTTTAGAATTTTGGGGATTATTTCAAAATTCTTCTTTATATATCATCTTCTAAAATGTTTCTTCTCAAATAAATTGTATGTAGTTGTCTTACATTGTTATTAGATTTAGAGGAATTTATTCTAACTTCTCTTATATTACTGCCACATAGACTTTTCATAAATGATTGTAATAGTTTTCATAATTATATGGTAAACATATCGTATTGGTTTCATAAATATTGTATGACTCTTTTCTTGTCTTTATTCAAACGTATTTCTTATTATTATTTTTTCTTTATACCCAGGTGGATGCTTTTTATTATAGTGCATTGTTGCTCATAGTTCCTTTATAAGGTGTAGTTTCTTAATTAACTTATTTCTTAAATTCCCATTTTGGTTCTTTGTCCCTTCTTCTTCTCATTTTTCCTCAGTGGTAATTATTTTTATCTTCTTTGTGGTGGTTTTGCCGTTGTCGGTTATCATGACATCCACCCCTTTTACCACCTCATTATGTATCCGTATGGATCCTTATCAGATCCAAACTTATCAATGTTAATCTTGGAGTAATCATTCTCCTTCCTTTCCTTTTTAGGTTTTTGACTACCTTCTGCTTTGATATGGTTGACTTGAGCTATTCGGGGTCCTCCGTCGTTTTTTGGTTCGTTATGCAGTATTTTGTGACTAGGATATTCCCCGACTACTACCCAATTTTCATTCTCACTGTTATCTCGGTTTGGTCCGACCGGAGTGTTGGTCGGTAAACCTTGAGTGGTTGCTGTCCGCTCCGTATAAGGGTTAGATGGTTGATTTCGGTTCATGTTCCGTTCAGGTTCATCTAAGCTGTTACTCCTTCGTGCCGGATAGTACCTTGGTTGGTCCCGTTCTAGGCTTCTCCAACGATCCTCCTCCTCATGGAAACTGTTACGCCGTTGATAGTAGTTTCTTCGTTGACGATTGTCTTCAGCTCGTATAAAGTTCACTCTAGGGCGAGGAAACCTATTATTATTAAAATTACCATTATTGGGACCCGTACGATTGGTATTATTATGGTAAGGACTATTACCATAATTGGGGCTTCTCTGACTATTTACGTTATTAGGGTAGGGATTGCGGTTACCCTGATAACCATTAGAGGGTCGATTCGGGTTTTGCTGGTTGGGACCCGTATTATTATTATCATTGTAATTAGTATTGTTCCCATTATTATATTGTCTTATATTCCAATATGTCTCTGGTCCATATGCTTTATGACCTGAAAAATATCTGTGAGGGTCTTCATCTGGTTTATCAATTATTTGCTTCTCTGAAGCCCCATAATCTGGTTCACCATCATGTATCCATCCGGAAGGTATACGTTTTTGTGTAATTGTACACTGGAATAGTCCTGGATGGCGTACTAATGGAACACACTCTGGTGATTCACCAGTGCCATCGTCACAGTCTGATAAGATGTTATATTTCCATCTTTCTGAAATACACTGTCCAGTCCAGCACTGAAACTGATCTGGTCCACATATCGTATTCCGTTTCCCTCTGGTCCTTCCCCATTGGTAAACTATTGTCTGTAGATACTTTATTTCTGAGATTACTTTTAATCTCCTTCCGTAATTTCTGGAATTCCTGATTTCTTCATGGTCGGTTATTGGAATATTATTGACATCCATTAAACCATGGTTCATCATTTCCATTTCTTCCTTTGTTTTCATTAATTTCTTTGGAAGCGTTGTCCTCCTTTCCCTTGGTTCCACTTCCCTATTTTTAGTATTTTCTGTACTCCCGTTAGTTTTCTTTTCGGGTAATACTACTATTTGTTCCCAGGTTTTTTCGTTTGGTACTTCTTCTGGTTCTGGTTTGCTATCATTTTTTATTTCTTCAGTCTTCTCATCTCTTAATTCTTCTCCTTTTAATCTGTCCTCTCTCCTTTCTTCGGCCCAATCATCCAGTTTCTTGTTAGTGGAATCTATTTTCTTCTCCATCCTTTGATGGGACCGTCTGTTCTCGTCCATAATCTGTTGGAATGTTTCTATTAACTTGTCCCACTTCTCTTCTCGTGTAAGTTCTGAGAACATTTCCAATATCCTCTCCGTGCTCGTATCTTCTTTCTCGGCCTCTGCCGCCCTCTTTTTCAATGTAGCTCGTCTTTGCATCTTTCTCTGTCTCTATTTATTAATCGCTGCCAAGCTTAGATTATTAAGCCCTCTAAGTTGGACGCCACTTTGTAAGAAGACCGCTGTATGCCGGTCGTTACAAAAGAATAAAATGTATATGGAAAATTCAATAAAAATAGAATTTTCAAATAATAGAATAATTTTGTTATGTTAATAAATGTGTTTAAATGAGAAATACATCTGTTTTAAAAGGTTCTTGTAAAATTTTAATAACAGGCAGGTATTTATTGACGGGCGAGCACTTCTTGAAGATTTGAACAAGTCTGGAGTTAAATGGATTAACTCCAGTTAATAATCGATTGGTGACTTTTCTGACTGGTCCAATATCTTGTTCAAATAGAATATATTCTTCTTACTTAAGTCCTTCAGCCTTATAAATACCCTTAAATTACCCTGTGAAATAAGTAACAGATACGAAATAATGGAAATATAAAGATTTATTGACAATTTTAAATAAATAATCGATATTTTATCGATGGAGAGCAATTATCGACTCTGTCTCGGGAATTATCGATTGTGTCATACAGAACAAATTTATGATATATTATATTAAAAGACAGGTTCTTTGAGCGATTAGAATTAATAGTCAGAGAAGGGTGACGAGAAAGTATAACATTAACAATTAAAAATAAATACAATAATTACTATTCAATAGTATTTAAATAATTCCAGTATATAATATTGTAATAAATGTTTTGTCAAACCAATGAAGACTGACGTCACTGTGATGTAGGAAGCAGACTCCGTTTTCAAGATGGCCGCTACTCGGGTTGGACTAAGTTACAGCAAATGCGTCGTGTCAGAAAATCACTATAAAATTACCTTCATCAAGGTTTAAAATGTCTCCGCACTGGTGTAATATGTCTGTTAAGTTATTTGGTGTATTCTGGCGAAGTGTTCTGTGTAAACTTGTGTTAGTTAGTTTATTTTGAATGTGTTCTCTTCTGTGGGTTAAAATTCTCAAGATGTGGTTAGGATTGTAGAATGAATCAGTTTAAATATAATGTTTTATTTGTTTCTATCACTCGTATTATGGAGTTAAGTGTTTGTTTTCACTATTGTCGTGAATGTATTAACAGCTTTAGCTTTAAAAAGTGTCTAATCCGTCTAACTCTCGTTCACTTATTTCAATGGCTAAACGCTAGTACCATATTCAACTCGATTTTAAAGAAACGTTCTTTACACAACTGTCCAGCTTGATATTCAACAAAAGACTAATTAACTTGGTCATAAATCTGGCCCAGTTAACCCTTGAAAAAGTATTGTTAACATATTTCGACTTCCCATACACATTAGAAAATATTACATTATATATGGAATTTATCTATTTTATTCCTTACTTTTATGAATTATTAACCTTATTATTGGTTTAATCATCTCATTCCCTTTAAATTGATGTATTATAGTCCATATCTGTGGACATTTTGTGGAAATTAACAAATTTTGTTCACACTTTGGAAATATAGGTTCAAAATTGGATTTCCGTCTTTATATAAAATTCCTCCATTTTAAATATTATTAATACTATTATAATAAATTTTAATTAGTCATATTCCTCTTCCTTTCCTTAAATACATATTAATTACACCTTTGAACTGGTTTTTCGTGTTAATCTGTAAATTTGACATTGCTCTTTAAAATTAATTAATTTATATATTTTGAAAATTTACAATGTTTTAAGGTATATTTCCTTATTATCATTTTAACTCATAGGATCATTTCCAGTAGTGGTTAATTGAGTTATCTTATATAAATCTTGGTAGTTTACAGGATTTATAAGTGAATTATACTATTTTATATTGGTTCTGTGATTTCACCAAATGGCCTAGATTTTAGAATTTTATATTTCTTTCTTTCTCAAATAATTTAAATTTAATTCCTTCTCTGACTTTACATAATTACAATTATATGAAAATAACATGGTTTATAACTTATTGTGTGGTGTAGTAGTTAATTAACACTACAGTTATTAAAATAATTAATTATGAACATTATTTAGCAATCTGCACAATTTAACATATTGCAGATATGGCTTGAACATACATCTTTTAACTATTCTTGAGCTAACATAGCATACCTATTAGAACATTATTAATGGTATGTAGGTTATTATTTATCAAACATAATTTTTTTTTTTTAAACACATAACATAAATCTTATTTTCATATAAACCTTACAAATACATTTATCAACACATTGATTTTAGGACTGTGAATAAACAGTCTATTCAAACATTTTACACTTATTAATACTATATTAATGTCAGTCCTTTCTGGTTTAAACCATTATTATTGTGATCCCCTACATCAGTAAACATTAACTCCCATACTCTATTTATTATCATTTTTTACAAATGTCTTGTAAATAAATATTTACATTAAAATAATAAAATACTGGAAATTTTCCATTTTATTATTTTATTATGCTGTTTATTATTAGATATCAAAGTTGTGATATAGCATACTACTAAGTTATAGTATCACCAACTTTAAGTTTATTGCATTTTTTAAAAAACACTTACACAAATTCACTTTCACTGTTGGTTCTGATATTTTGAGTCTTATTATCTCAGACCAGACCTTTAGTAATCATGGACTGTTAAGACTAGTTTATTTTCTTTATTACACAATAGCTTTAGTCGGTTCACTTCTTATAACGCTATACAGCACTTTAGTTTTCTCAATAATTACATTTTATAGGATTTTGGGTATGTTATACTTTCTTTTGCATAGTTTTTGCGGGTTTGGGGTTGATTGTAGTTTATATAATAATAGGTTTTACTACGGTGTTTCTTTCATACTATTTCTTCCTCTCCTCCTGTCTTCTTTCATGTCCTTCTTCGTATCTTCCTTCTGGTCTTCATTCTTGTCCCTCTTCTAGTCTTCATTCTTGTCCCTCTTCTAGTCTTCATTCTTGTCCCTCGTCTAGTCTTCACTCTTCTGGTCTTCCTTCCTCATTCTTGGGTAAACCAAGGTACTTGGTGTATCTCGACTGAGGTTTAGTTTGGAGCATTTAATTTATTCACTGAACTGACTTTATTCTTCTATACAGGTTTCAGGGTATTGTTTTCTTCCTGATCACAAACTTTATTCTTCCCTCTTCTTGTTTTTGGGGTATTTTGGTATTCACCACTCTTTAATTGAGTCTCTTTTTTCTTGATATGGTCTTATATAACTGGTTTACTGCTCTGAGCTTCCTGGGTAACTTACTGATATTATACTATGAGTTGATGAGTTGCTTCGATACTTTCTTTGGTTTTTAAAACAGTGGTTTTTATATATAATGTAGTGAGGATTTTTATTTTATTGTGGTTCATTCCTCTGATTTATTTAAATGTCATTCAATATTATTATAACATTTGTTGGTGTAATTAAACTTTATGATTTCACCTGACTTAAAATGTAGTGGATTTTCTGTCATGCTACAGATTGCCCTTCTCCAGAAGTAATTTTTTCAGACTATACTTGCTTTGTCTGAAACAATTGCTTATGATAATTATTCAAGTTTTGTTATTATTTTGGACTTCCTTCCATTTTAAAATTTTCTTATTTATATTTGAGTTTATATCATTCTCACTTGATCTTCCTTGATAGTAATAGTCATCTGAGTTTCATATTTATTATTTCATTTTCATATTTCTTCTTAGTATTTTCTCCTTGGGATATTTCCTCCCTATCGTTCCCTACTTTGTGAGCTGATTCAGTTCAGAGAGGCACTGTACGCTACTTTCCTCTGCTGTCCAATACTTCACACATATTTGAGTACAGAGGCAAATCATCTCTGCTCAAAAAACATATTAATCCTGCTGGAATTATCTTCAGACAGATTAAAAAATTATTCAGAATAGTACACATTTGTTACTATTTAAAAAATATCTTTGGGATACTTCACTTATTACTTATTATACTTCTCAGAGATTTTAATATTCCTATCTCAGTTGTTCATCTGACTCGTTATCTGGATGTTTCTTTCATTTGATATTATGGTAGGAACTCTTCTATTATTACATTTTTCAACTTTTCTTATCATATAAATCTTTTGGTTATAAATTCTTTATTACCTTCTGGTTTTTCATTATAATCTGCATTATTTATAGTAGCATATCTTTATGACATTTTTTAGACTGTTTCTTTGTTCTTAAATTTCCACTTGTTCTATTTTATAGAATTTTTATAACTGTCATTATCATAATTGTCATTTAATTCATAAATCATTTTATATTAATTCGTTTAATTACATATATCTTTGACATTATTTTCACATTATTCCAGTCATTGCTATTATACTTGCGAATGATGGTTTTTTATTAATTTCATAATGAGGTCATAATTTCTCCTCATACCACTTAAAAGTTTCATTCTCTCATAATTCCAAAGAAGTTTTTGTACTTTATTATTCAATCACTCAAATCGTATTAAAGAGTTTTTTCTTTTTTATTTCCTTTAACATCATTTTATGGAAAGGTTTTTACTCTTCATATTGAACTTAGACATGATTATACTGTCCAGAATTATTTGTTTTAATTCTAAATCTGTCTCCTTTCTTCATCCCATTATGATCCTTTGTTACCATGGTAATTATATTCTATGCTTACCATAAATATGGTATGAAATCTCTTCTGTTTATCTCACCAAAGTGTTTTGATTAATAATTGGTTGATAAGTTGTACTTGTACTTGGTTTGGAAACTTGATTTATTCATAATTCAAAATTCACTCTTCTTATATTATTCCATAAAGTTTTCTCAAATCAGTTGTATGTAAGGTGGGCTTACATGTGTTTTGGCTGGTTTTATTTTTCTAAATTCTCTTGGTATTATTGTCAAAATGTTTCTCTTCAAATAAATATTTAGTAAGCTGTCCTTACTTGTTTTTGACTTTAGATGGTTTTATTTCTAAATTCTCTCCTTCTTTATTATTATATTATAGCCATAAAGTTTTTCTTCAAATATTTTTTTATGTAAGATTGGCTTACATTTGTTTTAGAATTTTGTGGATTTTACATTCAAAATTCTGTTTTATATATCTTCTTCCAAAATGTTTCTTCTCAAATAAATTGTATGTAATGGGCTTACATGTATTTTAGAATTTTGGGGATTTTAAATTCTAATCTTATATTCTTGCCATAAAATTTTCTAATAATTGTAGGTAATATGTGCTTATATTTCTTTTTAGAATTTGGCTGATTTATTCTAACTTCTTCTTATGCATATCTTCTAAATGGTTTTCCTTTAAATAATCTTTATGTAAGGTTGGCTTACATGTATTTTAGAATTTTGGGGTTTTCAAAATTCTTCTTGTTATTCTTCCTTCAAAATGTTTCTTCTCAAATAAATTGTATGTAATTGTCTTACATTGTTATTAGAATTTAGGGGATTTTAAATTCTATCTTATATATCTTCTTCCAAAATGTTTCTTCTCAAATAAATTGTATGTAATTGTCTTACATTGTTTTTAGAATTTGGTAATTTATTCTAACTTCTTCTTATGTTATTATAGCCATAAAGTTTTTCTTCAAATATTTGTATGTAATGTGGTATTACTTTATTTTTAGAATTTTGGGGATTATTTCAAAATTCTTCTTTATATATCATCTTCTAAAATGTTTCTTCTCAAATAAATTGTATGTAGTTGTCTTACATTGTTATTAGATTTAGAGGAATTTATTCTAACTTCTCTTATATTACTGCCACATAGACTTTTCATAAATGATTGTAATAGTTTTCATAATTATATGGTAAACATATCGTATTGGTTTCATAAATATTGTATGACTCTTTTCTTGTCTTTATTCAAACGTATTTCTTATTATTATTTTTTCTTTATACCCAGGTGGATGCTTTTTATTATAGTGCATTGTTGCTCATAGTTCCTTTATAAGGTGTAGTTTCTTAATTAACTTATTTCTTAAATTCCCATTTTGGTTCTTTGTCCCTTCTTCTTCTCATTTTTCCTCAGTGGTAATTATTTTTATCTTCTTTGTGGTGGTTTTGCCGTTGTCGGTTATCATGACATCCACCCCTTTTACCACCTCATTATGTATCCGTATGGATCCTTATCAGATCCAAACTTATCAATGTTAATCTTGGAGTAATCATTCTCCTTCCTTTCCTTTTTAGGTTTTTGACTACCTTCTGCTTTGATATGGTTGACTTGAGCTATTCGGGGTCCTCCGTCGTTTTTTGGTTCGTTATGCAGTATTTTGTGACTAGGATATTCCCCGACTACTACCCAATTTTCATTCTCACTGTTATCTCGGTTTGGTCCGACCGGAGTGTTGGTCGGTAAACCTTGAGTGGTTGCTGTCCGCTCCGTATAAGGGTTAGATGGTTGATTTCGGTTCATGTTCCGTTCAGGTTCATCTAAGCTGTTACTCCTTCGTGCCGGATAGTACCTTGGTTGGTCCCGTTCTAGGCTTCTCCAACGATCCTCCTCCTCATGGAAACTGTTACGCCGTTGATAGTAGTTTCTTCGTTGACGATTGTCTTCAGCTCGTATAAAGTTCACTCTAGGGCGAGGAAACCTATTATTATTAAAATTACCATTATTGGGACCCGTACGATTGGTATTATTATGGTAAGGACTATTACCATAATTGGGGCTTCTCTGACTATTTACGTTATTAGGGTAGGGATTGCGGTTACCCTGATAACCATTAGAGGGTCGATTCGGGTTTTGCTGGTTGGGACCCGTATTATTATTATCATTGTAATTAGTATTGTTCCCATTATTATATTGTCTTATATTCCAATATGTCTCTGGTCCATATGCTTTATGACCTGAAAAATATCTGTGAGGGTCTTCATCTGGTTTATCAATTATTTGCTTCTCTGAAGCCCCATAATCTGGTTCACCATCATGTATCCATCCGGAAGGTATACGTTTTTGTGTAATTGTACACTGGAATAGTCCTGGATGGCGTACTAATGGAACACACTCTGGTGATTCACCAGTGCCATCGTCACAGTCTGATAAGATGTTATATTTCCATCTTTCTGAAATACACTGTCCAGTCCAGCACTGAAACTGATCTGGTCCACATATCGTATTCCGTTTCCCTCTGGTCCTTCCCCATTGGTAAACTATTGTCTGTAGATACTTTATTTCTGAGATTACTTTTAATCTCCTTCCGTAATTTCTGGAATTCCTGATTTCTTCATGGTCGGTTATTGGAATATTATTGACATCCATTAAACCATGGTTCATCATTTCCATTTCTTCCTTTGTTTTCATTAATTTCTTTGGAAGCGTTGTCCTCCTTCCCCTTGGTTCCACTTCCCTATTTTTAGTATTTTCTGTACTCCCGTTAGTTTTCTTTTCGGGTAATACTACTATTTGTTCCCAGGTTTTTTCGTTTGGTACTTCTTCTGGTTCTGGTTTGCTATCATTTTTTATTTCTTCAGTCTTCTCATCTCTTAATTCTTCTCCTTTTAATCTGTCCTCTCTCCTTTCTTCGGCCCAATCATCCAGTTTCTTGTTAGTGGAATCTATTTTCTTCTCCATCCTTTGATGGGACCGTCTGTTCTCGTCCATAATCTGTTGGAATGTTTCTATTAACTTGTCCCACTTCTCTTCTCGTGTAAGTTCTGAGAACATTTCCAATATCCTCTCCGTGCTCGTATCTTCTTTCTCGGCCTCTGCCGCCCTCTTTTTCAATGTAGCTCGTCTTTGCATCTTTCTCTGTCTCTATTTATTAATCGCTGCCAAGCTTAGATTATTAAGCCCTCTAAGTTGGACGCCACTTTGTAAGAAGACCGCTGTATGCCGGTCGTTACAAAAGAATAAAATGTATATGGAAAATTCAATAAAAATAGAATTTTCAAATAATAGAATAATTTTGTTATGTTAATAAATGTGTTTAAATGAGAAATACATCTGTTTTAAAAGGTTCTTGTAAAATTTTAATAACAGGCAGGTATTTATTGACGGGCGAGCACTTCTTGAAGATTTGAACAAGTCTGGAGTTAAATGGATTAACTCCAGTTAATAATCGATTGGTGACTTTTCTGACTGGTCCAATATCTTGTTCAAATAGAATATATTCTTCTTACTTAAGTCCTTCAGCCTTATAAATACCCTTAAATTACCCTGTGAAATAAGTAACAGATACGAAATAATGGAAATATAAAGATTTATTGACAATTTTAAATAAATAATCGATATTTTATCGATGGAGAGCAATTATCGACTCTGTCTCGGGAATTATCGATTGTGTCATACAGAACAAATTTATGATATATTATATTAAAAGACAGGTTCTTTGAGCGATTAGAATTAATAGTCAGAGAAGGGTGACGAGAAAGTATAACATTAACAATTAAAAATAAATACAATAATTACTATTCAATAGTATTTAAATAATTCCAGTATATAATATTGTAATAAATGTTTTGTCAAACCAATGAAGACTGACGTCACTGTGATGTAGGAAGCAGACTCCGTTTTCAAGATGGCCGCTACTCGGGTTGGACTAAGTTACAGCAAATGCGTCGTGTCAGAAAATCACTATAAAATTACCTTCATCAAGGTTTAAAATGTCTCCGCACTGGTGTAATATGTCTGTTAAGTTATTTGGTGTATTCTGGCGAAGTGTTCTGTGTAAACTTGTGTTAGTTAGTTTATTTTGAATGTGTTCTCTTCTGTGGGTTAAAATTCTCAAGATGTGGTTAGGATTGTAGAATGAATCAGTTTAAATATAATGTTTTATTTGTTTCTATCACTCGTATTATGGAGTTAAGTGTTTGTTTTCACTATTGTCGTGAATGTATTAACAGCTTTAGCTTTAAAAAGTGTCTAATCCGTCTAACTCTCGTTCACTTATTTCAATGGCTAAACGCTAGTACCATATTCAACTCGATTTTAAAGAAACGTTCTTTACACAACTGTCCAGCTTGATATTCAACAAAAGACTAATTAACTTGGTCATAAATCTGGCCCAGTTAACCCTTGAAAAAGTATTGTTAACATATTTCGACTTCCCATACACATTAGAAAATATTACATTATATATGGAATTTATCTATTTTATTCCTTACTTTTATGAATTATTAACCTTATTATTGGTTTAATCATCTCATTCCCTTTAAATTGATGTATTATAGTCCATATCTGTGGACATTTTGTGGAAATTAACAAATTTTGTTCACACTTTGGAAATATAGGCTCAAAATTGGATTTCCGTCTTTATATAAAATTCCTCCATTTTAAATATTATTAATACTATTATAATAAATTTTAATTAGTCATATTCCTCTTCCTTTCCTTAAATACATATTAATTACACCTTTGAACTGGTTTTTCGTGTTAATCTGTAAATTTGACATTGCTCTTTAAAATTAATTAATTTATATATTTTGAAAATTTACAATGTTTTAAGGTATATTTCCTTATTATCATTTTAACTCATAGGATCATTTCCAGTAGTGGTTAATTGAGTTATCTTATATAAATCTTGGTAGTTTACAGGATTTATAAGTGAATTATACTATTTTATATTGGTTCTGTGATTTCACCAAATGGCCTAGATTTTAGAATTTTATATTTCTTTCTTTCTCAAATAATTTAAATTTAATTCCTTCTCTGACTTTACATAATTACAATTATATGAAAATAACATGGTTTATAACTTATTGTGTGGTGTAGTAGTTAATTAACACTACAGTTATTAAAATAATTAATTATGAACATTATTTAGCAATCTGCACAATTTAACATATTGCAGATATGGCTTGAACATATATCTTTTAACTATTCTTGAGCTAACATAGCATACCTATTAGAACATTATTAATGGTATGTAGGTTATTATTTATCAAACATAATTTTTTTTTTTTAAACACATAACATAAATCTTATTTTCATATAAACCTTACAAATACATTTATCAACACATTGATTTTATGACTGTGAATAAACAGTCTATTCAAACATTTTACACTTATTAATACTATATTAATGTCAGTCCTTTCTAGTTTAAACCATTATTATTGTGATCCCCTACATCAGTAAACATTAACTCCCATACTCTATTTATTATCATTTTTTACAAATGTCTTGTAAATAAAGATTTACATTAAAATAATAAAATACTGGAAATTTTCCATTTTATTATTTTATTATGCTGTTTATTATTAGATATCAAAGTTGTGATATAGCATACTACTAAGTTATAGTATCACCAACTTTAAGTTTATTGCATTTTTTAAAAAACACTTACACAAATTCACTTTCACTGTTGGTTCTGATATTTTGAGTCTTATTATCTCAGACCAGACCTTTAGTAATCATGGACTGTTAAGACTAGTTTATTTTCTTTATTACACAATAGCTTTAGTCGGTTCACTTCTTATAACGCTATACAGCACTTTAGTTTTCTCAATAATTACATTTTATAGGATTTTGGGTATGTTATACTTTCTTTTGCATAGTTTTTGCTGGTTTGGGGTTGATTGTAGTTTATATAATAATAGGTTTTACTACGGTGTTTCTTTCATACTATTTCTTCCTCTCCTCCTGTCTTCTTTCATGTCCTTCTTCGTATCTTCCTTCTGGTCTTCATTCTTGTCCCTCTTCTAGTCTTCATTCTTGTCCCTCTTCTAGTCTTTATTCTTGTCCCTCATCTAGTCTTCACTCTTCTGGTCTTCCTTCCTCATTCTTGGGTAAACCAAGGTACTTGGTGTATCTCGACTGAGGTTTAGTTTGGAGCATTTAATTTATTCACTGAACTGACTTTATTCTTCTATACAGGTTTCAGGGTATTGTTTTCTTTCTGATCACAAACTTTATTCTTCCCTCTTCTTGTTTTTGGGGTATTTTGGTATTCACCACTCTTTAATTGAGTCTCTTTTTTCTTGATATGGTCTTATATAACTGGTTTACTGCTCTGAGCTTCCTGGGTAACTTACTGATATTATACTATGAGTTGATGAGTTGCTTCGATACTTTCTTTGGTTTTTAAAACAGTGGTTTTTATATATAATGTAGTGAGGATTTTTATTTTATTGTGGTTCATTCCTCTGATTTATTTAAATGTCATTCAATATTATTATAACATTTGTTGGTGTAATTAAACTTTATGATTTCACCTGACTTAAAATGTAGTGGATTTTGTGTCACGCTATAATATTTATAGTAATAATTAAGTATACCATGAATATGATGATATATAATGATATTTAGTTAATAAATTAACTACTAGAATGTACTGAAGCATTGATTTTATTGAATTGAACCCTGAGATAAACAAAAACAGTAAAGTAAATGTATTATTATATTTGTCCCACACAACCACGGGCAAACTAAATTATAGTTATATTTGGCACCACAACAAGGTGGGGCTTCATTAATTAAAAAGAGTTGTAACAAAAAATTATTATATTTGGTGTCCACCGCTGGGCGTAAACGGGTACAACTCGTTCAATTATTATATATTGGCGCCGCACCACATGGCTTGATAGACAAATTAATGTCATTAGGCTAGGGCAGTGACAGACAGTGTGGTTATAAATTTGTCTAGGATTAAGTAGCATAAGATAGTTGTAAGTCACTAGGTCCCTGAATGATAACGCGGAGGAAAGCGAAAATGGCAACGAGGGACGCAAATTCAGAAGAGTTTGATGTAAATAACCAGATGGGGGTGGAGCAATCCGAAAGTAGCAGTAGAGGGAAAATGAGGGTTCTGACTCACAAACGAATGCCGCCTTTCTTAAAAAACATAAAAAACGCTAAAAAAACAAGATCAAAGATATGCCGCCGCCACCGCTGGACCCGCAGCATCCCAAAGGACCACAGCATCCACGAATTTCCCGGAATAAAATTTTTTATTTTTTTAATATGATTTTTTATTTTTTTAATTAAATTGATTTGCATATCAAGGGGGCGGGTGGGGTTGGGGAGGGGTTCAATGGACCACCCGCATCCGTGAATATAATTTTTTATTTTTTTAATAAAGCTGATTTGCATATCAGTGGGTGGGTGGTGGGTGGGGGGTTCCAACTTGATGCATTATAGTGTATATATTAAAATATATGATCAGAGTTACCAACCTTTGTGTGAGTTCAAATTTGTTGCGTGTTATAATGTATATTAAATCTATATGATCAGGTTTACCAACCTATGCATGGATCAAACTTGATATGTGTGTGTGTGTGTGTGTGTTATATAGTGTATATATTAAAATATATGATCAGGGTTACCAATCTTGCATTATTGTGTATAGAACAGATCTGCCAACATTTTTCTGTGTGGTGGGAAATTCAAACTATATGATCATGATTGTTGTCGATATCAATTCTCTCTTTGAATGTAAGTAACTCTCCCTCCCTCTCTCTCTCTCTGTCTCTAGACATAGTTATCCATCACGATATAAACTCTCTCTCTCTCTCTCTCTCTCTCTCTCTCTCTCTCTCTCTCTCTCTCTCTCTCTCTCTCTCTCTCTCTCTCTCTCTCTCTCTCTCTCTCTCACACTGTGTACATTGAGTAGAGTAGTCGGTGTGATGGTTAAATAATTTTAGCTCACAGCCTCTCTCTCACTCTCTCTCTCTCTCTCTCTCCTACTTACAAGCGTCCTCTCTCTCTCTCGTTAGTGGTCATTACCGCGCATGTATATGATTTTAGAAATTTTATATATTCGACAAATATTAACTGTGTACGTTGCCACAGAGTATTGAACTACTTACAAGCGTCCTCTCTCTCTCTCTCTCTCTCTCTCTCTCTCTCTCTCTCTCTCTCTCTCTCTCTCTCCTCTCTCTCTCTCTCTCTCTCTCTCACTCGTTGTCAAAACGTCGACTTCATTTTTCAATGTATTAAATAATTAATTAATAGTTTTATAATGCAGGATGTATCAGTCAGTGTGATTGATCCTTGTTAGGGGGGGGGGGGTCTGTATATGATTTTAGAAATATATATATTTGACAAATATTAACTGTGGGTGCGTATGTGTTGTTGTCACTGAGTATCGAACTACTTACATGTGTCCTCTCTCTCTCTCTCTCTCTCTCTCTCTGCGTCCATTGTACAGGTTTAATGTAATTGTATGTATATCGTTACAAATGACGAGTAGAAATCCAATCCTTGAAGTGTTTAATAAGTAAATTTTATGTATATATCACTGAATAATAATAATATAATCGTTCTAGTGTTAACGTTTGCTGCAACAGTTCCTGCACAGGTAACGCAGTTTACAAAATAATTACACCATAGGTTCAGAGGTGTATAGTGAAATAAATTAAAATTATACACGCATGTTGTTACAGATGAAAAAAATAGAAATTAATTTCTTCATGTCGTTGAGAGCTTCACAATAATGCTGGTCTATTGTGTACATGTGTTTAGTAAGTAAATTGTATGTATATATTGCTGCAGACAACGGTGGTTGAAATTCATACAAATCTTCTGATGTAACGGTTGCCACAAGTAATACAGTTCACAAAAAAAATAAAATTAATTGTACACATGTTCAGAGGTGTATAGTGAAATAAATTAAAATAAAGCCATAATTTGTTTAAATGATTAAATATATTAACAATATTTTAAAATTCACAATATAAAATTGATTTTTTGAAAAGTTTATAAATTCACAATTCATAAATAAATACATTATAAAATTGATATTTTTTCGAAAAGTTTATATAATAATTGTGTCGTACTTGTAGGAGAAGCAACCTGCACAAATCCTGTAACATACCAATACAATCAGCATAAAAAATCATGTTAAATATCACACACACACACACACACACACACACACACACACACGCACGCACGCACGCACGCACGCACGCACACATGTATAGTTGGCGGAATGCAAGAATCAACGCTTTACGTGAGTAACTTCTTAAATTATATGTCATTCTCTCTGTCTGTCTCTCTCTCTCTCTCTCTCTCTCTCTCTCTCTCTCTCTCTCTCTCTCTCTCTCTCTCTCTCTCTCATAAGTTAATGTCCTTTCAAATATTATTCATCAAAACTTTGTAAATTAGAATCTGCGCTACATTCAAACACACAAGCGCGTGCACACACACACACACACACACAGTGATAAAAATTGTTTATTAAAAGTAGTAATGTAGGTTGTTACCTTAACAAGGTACTATCTCCACCTGCGTTGTTTGGTTCCTCATTCCTCGAAACACGAGATGTAGGTCTTTAGGGTTTATATGACGGAGCACTTCATCTGTAAAGACGTCAGCATATCTCTTAGGTAGATATACACGATAGCGGTACTCGCCATCTTCCAGCGTTACAAGCACAGACTTCCCGTATGTCGTGTCCACATTCACCATGTTAACGATTGGATACTGCTTGTTCACTGTTAATTCTGCACAGCGTTTGTACTCAATAGCAGAAACTGCATTGAATTTTGTGATAAATGACATTATTAGAAGTGAAGACGTCTGTATCAAACGAGGTGGAACCAAACAATGACAGAATATTCGCTACAAAGAAGACCAGTGGAATGTAATGCTGGTGGTGGTCACAACACCATCAGGAAAGTTCACTTTCATCGCCTGAAGCTTTGCATGTACATACATGCAGAATTAGCGCTGTTACAAAAAATATATATTAGGAAAGTCCACGGCCTACTTTCATACAGAAATAGTTATCGCCTGCGGCCATGTACAAGTTTCCTAAACGAAATTAGCAATGCTAGTAGACACTCACATTAAAAATGTTCGTATAACAGAAAAATCTTTAATTATCCACTCTCTAAGTGCGTACACCTTATGGTTTGTACATCGTGTAGAAGAAGAATTGCAATGTGTAAGACATAACGTCCCGGGAAATAGATATGGTATGTTTTTAGGGCAGCCAATGTCATCAAGATTTATTATATGATGATGGATTATTTTCGATTCTAAAAAACGTTTTTTCTCAAGACCCTTCACAAACACATATTTATATATGTTCGTATACGTTGTTAACACTGAAACAAGATTGTCGTACGGTGTCTCTCCTTCACTCCATCTGAGATCATGATAATTTGTTGTTAACCAGTAGTTGGTTCTAGTGTATTTCGAATTCGTGACGGCTGTAGCAGGCGGGGCGAAAATCCAATCTCTGCTTGCAAAACGCGTTACGTCCATGACTGACAATTCCTTTACTATATAATTGCCGTTGTCATCATAAAAGCAGTGAAAGTCAATTATTACAGCAACGTTTTCCATTATACTATAAAAAAAAAGAAACCACACATTAAAAACTAATATGTATAAACACAAATATCGTTACGATAATAATAATACGCAAACTTACGTTTACTGCCGTCCGAACTGAAGCGTGGAGAGACAATAACTAACGGTAGAAACCAAAGTGTCTGTGGATATCACAGTGGGAATTTTTTTGTTTTTTTGTTTTTGTTTTTAACAGGTGATGGGGGCGGTGTAACGTGGAATTTTAGCAGGTGGGGGAGCGGAGTCGTCGTCGTCGTCGGCAATTAATTTGTCACGTATCCGATAATGACCGTACGCGAGTGTATCACGGCCATTGTCTAGTATATAGCGCTTATCATCATACGGTGACAACGCTTGCTTATTTACGCGCATCGTGTACAGCGTATGATGATCGCTACGTAAACAAAGCGCACTGACAGAAAACTGAAAATGATCAGTGAGACACTTGCGATTCATATCGTGTTGTAGACTCCTCTTAATAGCAACTCGAGGTACACCTTTCCACACACGTTTTTTGACACTCATTGCTAGGATCTTCGTGGGCCACAAGGAACGAATAACATTTCGCTCTGAGACCTACGAATTCTCTAATAGGACGACCACATGTTTCATCCTTGAACAGCCCGACAACCTTTTTGTTCTTAAGGCTATAACAAGGATGAGACGTAGGGTAATCCGATGTGTCAAAAACGTGTAGGTCCTTCTTCATGTCTGCATACAAGTCGGATGTTTGAATACTATACATCAGACTGTCTGTATCTGTCATTAACAATCTAACGTTACGGCCGTACTTGGCGACAGCATAACGATAATGAAAGTCGTACATTATTGTTTTGCTAACGTCAAGCACCGTGAAGCCGACATACACGGGACGGGAAAGAACGATGGATTTTTTACGGAGTGAGAGCCCCACCAGATCGTTCGTATAACGAATCATACGTTTTAGCCTAGGTGTGGAAACTAGTTTTTGAAGCCATCGTTCATCTGAGACTAGTTCAAAGTCTATATGTTTCCGTACGTTCTCCAGCGACTTGCCGTATACGGCGTTGTTCATCAGTTTGAAAAGGTCTTTTTCAAAGCTGTTGACGGCTGCTTGCCTCTTGCGGGTGTTGAAATCGATGAACGGTTTCAACCAAGCGCTTTGCTTAAAACACAACACCCTATGAGTCGCTTTCAGCTCTAAACCAAGACTTAAATACAATTTCAAATTTCGATAATGGAGAACATAATTTTGTTTGTCCTCCAAAGTCGTTAACAACTTCTCTACGGATGACCCTGATTCGTTATACGATGATCTGTATATACTCTCATGTAAACATTTGGAAAAGGGAGAAAGGATATCGGGTGTTACGCGCTGGCGCACAGGTGCAAGCGGGTAGTCGGAATGCAGGTCGTGTAGTGTATTAGGATAGTGTAGGTCGACTTCGAGGATGTACCCGATGTCGGAATCATCACTCACATTACGTACGTCCAAGGACTCGATTTCGTTATGATCGAGCCATCGGAAGTCTGCGTAAGGGAGTGGTTGCGACATGGCTGCACCGTATAGATTGTTACAGTCCGTATACAGAATGAAGGAGGTCGGTTTCGAAACATCGTACTGATCTGGGATCAAAGGGTTGTTAGCGACAGCATGACGGTTGGATATCATCGCGGTGCCTTCGCGGACCCCAGACTCTACAAACAGATGTTGATTTATCTCTGTCAACAGCTCTAATTCGACCCCTGTCATTTTTAGCATCGCGTTCCAAGCGAGTCCGGGAAGCGAGTAAAAATGACATGGGTCCAAGCAGTAATCACGTAAGGCCATGTCTCGAAAACTTTCAAAGACATCGGCCAGCAGCATTACGTCTGTCAACAAATACAAATCATGGTAATCTCCAAACGTACGCAGATTGAATGCACTCCACACGTTTTGTGCGTGCTCGTAATCTGCGTCCAAAATAGACGATTCCATCAACCGGTTATCAAAGTGTTCACGAGCGGGTAGACTTGTTTCGTTGAACCGATCAATACTGTCAACGTACGCGTAAGGGTATACCCCCTTGCGTACGAGCAGATTGGTCTGTCATCGAAACCTCGTCTAAGCATTTCCTCTCTAAGCAAAGGAAATTGGCTCCCGGACGTGGATAGATTGGTAACGAGTGTGTCCAGAGAGCGATTAAGAAATTGAAAGGAGTCTACGAAACGCAAGGGACCCAAGGAGAATGACACGTAACGCTCGCTGGATGTCGCGATGCAGGATACGCGTTGGTCGTTGTATTTCCCCAAACCCTGCATTAAATGGTGACAGTCGTAGCCACGAAGGTTATGAAAGAAGACGGGGATATGACGAGGCATCTTATAATTCAGATTGCAGCTATTGTGGGCTGCTCCCAAGAATTTCCCCGTAAGATGACAATGATTGCGTACCTTGTCATCGTCTGTCAAAGGGCGCTCACACAAATGACAAACGGTGGCGTTAGTGAACACAACATTGTCATCATCGGTCATAATTAATTGTACGTTATGTCGTACAACCTTCATCATATCCTCGACGTCTTTCATCAACCACGAGAAGAAAGTGTCTACGACGTTTTCACCCCGATAAACTTTAGCCTCTCTCCAGAGGCTGTGCGTGTGATCGACGATAGCATAGGAGAAACCTGATGGAATACGCATCGCTTCGTATGATGTGGACGATACAGGAGGAGAAGTTATTTTCTGACGGGCACCGCTGCTATCAACTGAGTAGAATTCACCTAACTCTTTCACTGTCGTCGGGACGTTGTTACCAGGTGAACACGATTGAAGCGGAGTGATGAGGGACTCGAAGTCGGCGTAGACGGTGAAGGGTACTTTAAGACAGTGTGTGTAATTTTTAAAGGACATAAACTTCTCCTCCTCCGTGGGCATTTTGGTTTTCTGCTCGCCGTAAGGTGTGCAGTAGGGGAGATGATTGGACAGACCATGTTCTGTGGTGAAACGATGCAGGCAGTAGTCGCAGTAAAATGATTTATTGCTGTGTTTTGTTAGGGATGATAACAATCTACTCATGTTACTGATAAGACAGTAATGTTTTCGGCTATTTGTATCGGACAGAAGCAAAAGATTAATGTGATGCGACCTGTCCTTATTCGAGGTAATTCTCAGATGGTAAACCTCATTTTTTGATTCATTTTTGATATTGTCTTCTATATCATAGCCGAAAACGTTTATAGAAATGTTAGGATTCTGTGCTTCAAATTTGGAAATGGACTTTAACGAAACAGGGTACTCGATACCGGTCATATTTAAGGTGTTTTTGAATAAGATGTAGTTTGAAGCACGTTCTTTATTACGTTCTTGAGGGTGTATGTGGGCTAGAACAGACCATAGAAAACACATTACATCTTGGGGGTTCTTGATGTTGACTACTGCCTTGGTGAGTGAGAGTTTTCGCGGGGTTGGAAGGTAGGAGGACGCTGCTAGAGGCTGGTACCGTCCAACAACCAGTTCCAGCTTCAGTACAGTGTCCACCGACCATCCGCTCCCGTCACGGGTAAAATTGGATATGCTATTGAAGATTTTATCGTAGGATTCATCGAGTAGACAATTCAACTCGTCGCTGTCGTCCGTGAGCAACGTGCGACAACATCCGTGGAAGACGGCGTCTTTCGTTACCTCTTTCTCTTCACCACTGTCACCATCTACCACGGTTTTAGTAAAACGTATCCTGCACGCAATATGCCACTTGATATTGCGTAAACGTGCCTGCTCTGCCTGAATATCCTCATGCAATAAAGGACGTGCCTCGGTCATTACGGATACTATGTCATGATCCGACGTGTCGACGTTCACTGGAAGGTAGTCGAAGGTTGTGATATATCCTCGGACACTACTGTTCCTCTCGATATAAAATCGAGTCACAACTGAAACAATAGAAACGTGAGTATTATTAACCAATAGGAATGATAAATAACGTGCACACAAATTCATGTTTGTAGTAAATAAATAAATACATAACACTCGTCGGGGTAATATGTCAGTTTATTACAAGCCGTGAAGATGTCGGCTACTCCTGATTTTAGTATTGAAAGTGAAAGAATAAAATCGTTTAAGTATTGGGAAGTGACGTTTATCAGCCCCGACGAGTTAGCGTTTGCAGGGTTCTACTTCTACCCTAGAAATTTCGATGTTTGCGGGCATAGTATGTCTGTCATTCGTAGACGATAGAGTTAAATGCTTTTGTTGTGGAATTGAATTAGTTGAATTGGAAAGAAGGTGACAAACCTATGAAGGAACATGAAAAATTTTCATCTACATGTCAATTTCTAAAACGATGTTAAGAGAGAGAGAGACTTTTCGTACACACCAATAGACATAGTATGACTCAAACGTTAATTCGCATCAGCAAGTTTGCTCGCTACATAATTACAAAAATAATTTCTTAACTGTGACAATTGGTATTGAACTTTACCTTGTTCAGTCTGTTCCTGCTGCTCCTGCCCACGTTCCTGCTGAAGGTTGGCCATGATCTTCAAGAGAGAGAGAATGAATACTGAAAAACAAAAGGAACTGTTATAACGCTGGTATTATGTTAGTGTATCTTAAACGCTTTATATCAATTTGTAACTTACAATTTGTAGCGCAGCAGTGTTCAGCAACATGAACGAGTGGTAAGTAAGACGCTGTTGCAAAGTTCACCGGTTTTATATATATATATATATATATAGAGTGCGAGTGTCGATGTGTGTGCAACTGTACTAAAAAAGCTGTTATGCGCATGCGCAAATAATTTAAATGCACTTACGTAGATGACTGAAAAAGAGATGATTTACATAATAAATGCATGCTTAGACCATCTGTTTGTTAGATCGAGAAAATTAAGTTTATTTTCTCATACACACACACACACACACACACACACACACACGCAATGCGCGCACACATTGGGTTGAAAGCAAATCCAATTAGGTTTGTTACACGTTGTGTCGCACTGACCTGATATTTATAGATGACCTCCATACAAAAACAGATAACAGATAACAGATTTAAATAATAATAATTTCATGCTTGCGATATACAACCTATGTACACAAACTTATAAAGCATCAAACTATATATCCTTCGTTGGGTTGTAATTATTACTAAACAGTAATACATGCTTAGAATGAAAATATTTGCTATGATTTTAGTAACATACAACACCGCAACAGCGTCTTACTTACCACTCGAATCTATATAACGTTCTGTTTCTGTTTCAGATAATAATAATAGTTTGAATATAAAAAGACTGTGTATGAATACAAAGAAATATCAAACACACAGATCAATTATTTGAGTGAACGTGATTGTGTATGTGAGCGCGCACGTGTGTGGTGTGTGTGTGTGGTGCATGCGCGTGCGCGTATGTATCATTGTATATGGTGAATTAGTTGAAGCAATACGAGGTAGAGGGAGAATGGAGGGTGATTGTTGAAATAGGCCTATACATAATTTTAAAATATTCTAATTTAAAATACTGTATAATTGTCTACGATTGACAAATAAGAGAAAGACGCGTACACGTTTGAAAGTTTGATGTAAGACATATACCGAGGGGGGACATTGTCTGTGTGTGGAATGTTTTTATTTTCATACATTAGTTAAATTAGGAAAACAAACGAACCGGTAAACATTATGAATTTCCATATGATTAAAACAACAGCTTAACTCAAGAAAAATTAGCGATATGAAAGTATTTCGTACATAGCTAAAATTATGAATCTTGTCACATATCAAATTGTTTCTTTCGTTTGTATTTTGTCTAAACCATGTTAACTTCACACACACACAGGACACATGTAAGTAGTTCGATACTCAGTGACAACAACACACGTGTATGCACACTGAAGGCTCGCACGCTTAAAATTCAGCTATACCTAAAATATATCTTCAATTAGAAGTGTAATATAAAAAGTACAGTAAGAATATATTTCAGAAATTGTAATTTGATCACACACGCACACACACATACACTTATTTGAATTAGTCATGTATTAAATCAATAAATAATGCACTTGATAATCTTTTTAATGCGAATAATTTTTTACGTTTAAATAAAATCTGTACATACAATAAAATTATGTTGTACACTTACCAAACTAGCGTACGTTGACTACGCACACTTAGAAAATGACGAACGTTGTGTATCTTGAAGCTCACACGCTAAAATTCAGCTATACCTAAAATATATATCTTCCATTAGAAGTGTAATATAAAAGTACGTTAAGAATATATTTCAGAAAATTGTAACAGACATAATAATTTGATCATACACACACGCACACACATGTATTAAATTCAAATATATATCTTCAATTAGAAGTGTAATATAAAAGTACAGTAAGAATATATTTCAGAAAATTGTAACAGACATAATAATATGATCATACACACACACACACACACACACACACACACACACACACACACACACACACACATGTATTAAATTCAATACATAATGTGCTTGATAATGTTTTAATGCAAATAATTTTTACGTTTAAATAAAATCTGTACATACAATAAAATTATGTAGTACACTTACCAAACTAGCGTACGTTGACTACACACACACTTAAAAAATGACGAATGTTGTGTATATTGAAGCTCACACGCTAAAATTCAGCTATACCTAAAATATATATCTTCAATTAGAAGTGTAATATAAAAGTACGTTAAGAATATATTTCAGAAAATTGTAACAGACATAATAATTTGATCATACACACACACACACACACATGTATTAAATTCAAATATATATCTTCAATTAGAAGTGTAATATAAAAGTACGGTAAGAATATATTTCAGAAAATTGTAACAGACATAATAATTTGATCATACACACACGCACACACATGTATTAAATTCAAATATATATCTTCAATTAGAAGTGTAATATAAAAGTACGGTAAGAATATATTTCAGAAAATTGTAACAGACATAATAATTTGATCATACACACACACATGTATTAAATTCAATAAATAATGTGCTTGATAATGTTTTAATGCAAATAATTTTTACGTTTAAATAAAATCTGCACATACAATAAAATTATGTTGTACACTTACCAAACTAGCGTACGTTGACTACACACACACTTAAAAAAATGACGAATGTTGTGTATATTGAAGCTCACACGCTAAAATTCAGCTATACCTAAAATATATATCTTCAATTAGAAGTGTAATATAAAAGTACGTTAAGAATATATTTCAGAAAATTGTAACAGACATAATAATTTGATCATACACACACGCACACACACACACATGTATTAAATTCAAATATATATCTTCAATTAGAAGTGTAATATAAAAAAATACGGTAAGAATATATTTCAGAAAATTGTAACAGACATAATAATATGATCATACACACACACACACACACACACACACACACACATACACATACATGTATTAAATTCAATAAATAATGCGCTTGATAATGTTTTAATGCAAATAATTTTTACGTTTAAATAAAATCTGTACATACAATAAATTATGTTCACTTACCAAACTAGCATGTGTTGTCTACACACCCTTAATGATGGAAGTTGCGTATACTGAGACGTACAATAATACAAACAGTCTTTCAACAATTAAAAATGCAGTGATAGATTTCACGATGTATCAGCACACGCAGGCGGTCAATGAGAAATTGCCGTTGATTTTCTTTGCGTATATATTGTACTCTGGTAGTGGGGAAAGCAAGTGTCTGTTTTTGGAGTAAATACTTTCTAATCCATAATTACTGTCAGCGCTGCTAATGATTGTCAGGTGTCAAATTAGAAAGTAGGATGCACCTATTTAGACTCCTGTTTAAGTTAGCGAATACACAATGGTTTATTTTTTAATTTATTTCGTTATAAACCTCTGAACATACATGCAATTATTTGTATAGTAATCAGAAATGTGTGAGAGAGAGAGCGAGAGAGAGACAATTTAATAGTTTGAATTTCCTACAACAACGGTAAACTATATTTTTTTAAGTCGCGGGTTGTATCTTGCAATCATGAAAATTATTATTTAAAACTGATAATTGTTTTATTAAAATCTTACAATGACGAAATATTATTATTTCATTGTTTACGATATATATTTAATTAATGCAAAAATGAATTTTTAAACTTACAATGGTCTGTAAGCCATATTTAAATTTGTGTACAGTGACACAGTAATCGCTTTGAATAAGGAACCCCCTCGGGTATATGTCTTACATCAACTTTCAAACGTGTACGCGAGCTACCCTACCGCCGTATGATATATATACACAAGAAGACTTGTCACTATTTCTCATTTGCATGATACACTACACTCATCGTGCAATCGACTATTGTGTGTGTATAACAACAACATTTAAGAGGTAAGTAAAAAGATTTGCATATGTTAATAAGTAAACATAATTTTATTGAATATTCAGATTTTATTTAAATTGAGCTTATAGTCGTCTATTTTTGATTTTTGGTCTGTTGCCTAATGAAGCACTTGTGCTTAGGTCAGTTACTGATGTCTCTCGATAAGAACGGGGTTTTTGTCGGGTACGATGTTTGATAGGGGTTTGACAGATATTTTTTGATGTGTTTGCGGATTTCCAATTCTAAGTGTTCTAAATACGCTGTCCTGTTTTTTAAAAATGTATTCAGGTATTAATCTGTTTGTTTAAACGTTTGATCTATGTACGTGACCATACGTACTTGTTTTCGTAATGTTTGTTATAATACCTTTCATGTTCTGGATTTATGGTATGTGCTGTGTGTGTGTGTGTGTGTGTGTGTGTGTGTGTGTGTGTGTGTGTGTGTGTGTGTGTGTGTTGAAAGCCTTATGTGTATATATAGCACATAATGTATATGATAATGAAGCAGGTACTATTATTATTATTATTATTATAGGAACAAGAAGATGAATTCTTATCAGAACATTGAATGGTTAACTGCATCCAAAAATACTGTCAGTAAACGAGAGGGAGGCGAGCAGATGAATATGTGTACTTCTCAGAACATTGAATTTAAATCGTTAATTGTACCCAAACACACTGCTAGTACATGCAAGGGTGATGAGGTGAAGACTAACTACAAAAAAAATTTCAAGAAATTCCGTAAAGTATGTCTTTTCTCTTATTTGTCAATCGTAGACAATTATACAGTATTTTAAATTAGAATATTTTAAAATTATGTATAGACCTATGTCAACAATCACACCCATTCTCCCTCTACCTCGTATTGCTTCAACTAATTCACATATACAATGATACACACGCGCACGCACACGCACACACACGCGCTCACATACACAATCACGTTCACTCAAATAATTGATCTGTTGTGTTTGATATTTCTTTGTATTCATACACAGTCTTGATGATAACAATAAATATGTCTTTTCTCTTATTTGTCAATCGTGGACAATTATACAGTATTTTAAATTAGAATATTTGTGTGTGTGTGTGTGTGTGTGTGTGTGTGTGTGTGTGTGTGTTTGTACGGATTTATTCTCAGTTGTATGGAGCGGTACAGTTATTTTTACACAATTAGAGCACGGTACAAATTGGTTGAAATGACAAACACGTTGAAAGCCTTTTGTATATATAGAGCACATAATGTATATGACTACTTTTACAACTGCTATGCAGAGAGAAAATTTATTAATTCAGCCACAACAGATTTTTTCTCAACGAATATATATATATGTTTCCTTTAATTGAAACAATTACAACAACAAAATGTTTATTAGTGTAAGACAATTAGTTATTGTTTGTAGCTATTGAAACACAAACAACTTTTGTTGTTGTTGTTGACGTGATTTTGTTCACCAAAAGTATGACTTTGTACTGTTTTGAGCTCTGGTAAATTTATCTTTAGGAGGACGTTGTTCTCTGGTAATGTTTATTCGATCACATAATTGTTTTCTGCCAACAAATTGGACTCTGACAAACTGATCAATAAGATCTTTTGCAAAACTTAATGATTTGTACGCGCGTGTGTGTGTGTGTGTGAGAGAGAGAGAGAGAGAGAGAGAGAGAGAGAGAGAGAGAGAGACCGCAATATGTTTGTATGTGTGTGTGTGTGTGTGTGTGTGTGTGTGTGTGTGTGTGTGTGTGTGTGTGTGTGTGTGTGTGTGTGTGTGTGTGTGTGTGTGATAAAACACTGAGAATGTCTTTGTTTCAGACAAGTATAATGTCTCCCGTTGACTGTTTTGAGAGTTACGCGTCGGATTGGCTAGAAAGGAGAGCGACTGAGGTGGTACGCAACAGGAGGCTGTTACAACATCGCACCGATTGTCAGTCTCATACTGAAAAAGAAGTTTAAAAAAATAAGGACTTATCAAATATTTACGGGAGGTTTATTAGCGATCATGCTGGGGGGGGGGTTAATTATGGCAGATTTATAGAGGATTGGGTGGATGACTATTATGTACCACTATTTCATAATATGTAATATATTTTATTTGTAAATATACAATTCATATATTCTGTATTTTTGTTTTACATATTTTTATTTTGAAACATTTGAACCCTTTGACGTTCACATAAAGTCATGTGATTTGTACATTTTACTAACAAAGACGCGTCTGTTCATACTAAATGTGTGTGTGTGTGAGAGAGAGAGAGAGAGAGAGAGAGAGAGAGAGAGAGAGAGAGAGAGAGAGAGAGAGAGAGAGAGAGAGAGAGAGAGTTTGTTAAGCCGTTAACGTATGGATTTGTCATCTGTAACAGCACACGCACAGGTAATTACATTATAAAATAGGAATTTCTTCCGACGTCTGCGAGCGAGAGATGTTGTACAACAGATTTTTGAGGAGTCATCTGTAACAGCACACACACAGGTAATTACATTATAAACTAGGAATTTCTTCCGACGTCTGCGAGCGAGAGAGAGAGAGACATGATATATCACTGTAAAACCGATGACATAAAGAGAGAGAGAGAGAGTGCTAGCACATATGTTGTGTATATTAATTTCTAAATCGCAGTCAATGACTGTCATGTGTCAAAATTAGAAGTACGCAACGATGTAGGCAATAAATATATTTCCTAGTGATTACATTTTAGTATCGCTAATTACAATAATCCATAAGTAGCACGACTTATAACGACATGTGTGTATAATTTTAATTTATTTCACTATACACCTCTGAACCTATGTGTGTAATTATTTTGTAAACTGCGTTACCTGTGGAGGAACTGTTGCGGCAACGTTAACACTAGAACGATTATATTATTATTATTATTATTATTCAGTGATATATATATATACAATTACATTAAACCTGTACAATGGACGCAGAGAGAGAGAGAGAGAGAGAGAGAGAGAGAGAGAGAGAGAGAGAGAGAGAGAGAGAGAGAGAGAGAGAGAGAGAGAGAGGACACATGTAAGTAGTTCGATACTCAGTGACAACAACACACGCACACACACACAGTTAATATTTGTCAAATATATATATTTCTAAAATCATATACAGACGGGGCAATGACCCCCCCTAACAAGGATCAATCACACTGACTGATACATCCTGCATTATAAAACTATTAATTAATTATTTAATACATTGAAAAATGAAGTCGACGTTTTGACAACGAGTGAGAGAGAGGACGCTTGTAAGTAGTTCAATACTCTGTGGCAACGTACACAGTTAATATTTGTTGAATATATAAAATTTCTAAAATCATATACATGCGCGGTAATGACCACTAACGAGAGAGAGAGAGAGAGAGAGGGAGAGAGAGAGAGAGAGAGAGAGAGGACGCTTGTAAGTAGGAGAGAGAGTGAGAGAGAGGCTGTGAGCTAAAATTATTTAACCATCACACCGACTACTCTACTCAATGTACACAGTGAGAGAGAGAGAGAGAGAGAGAGAGAGAGAGAGAGAGAGAGAGAGAGAGAGAGTTTTACTTACATTCAAATGTGAGAGAGAGAGAGAGAGAGTTTATATCGTGATGGATAACTATGTCTAGAGACAGAGAGAGAGAGAGAGGGAGGGAGAGTTACTTACATTCAAAGAGAGAATTGATATCGACAACAATCATGATCATATAGTTTGAATTTCCCACCTCAGAAAAATGTTGGCAGATCTGTTCTATACACAATAATGCAAGATTGGTAACCCTGATCATATATTTTAATATATACACTATATAACACACACACACATATCAAGTTTGATCCATGCATAGGTTGGTAAACCTGATCATATAGATTTAATATACATTATAACACGCAACAAATTTGAACTCATGCAAAGGTTGGTAACTCTGATCATATATTTTAATATATACACTATAATGCATCAAGTTGGAACCGCCCACCCACCACCCACCCCCTGATATGCAAATCAGCTTTATTAAAAAAATAAAAAATTATATTCACGGATGCGGGTGGTCCATTGAACCCCTCCCCACCACCCCATCTACCCCCTTGATATTCAAATCAATTTAATTAAAAAAATAAAAAATCATATTAAAAAAATAAAAAATTTTATTCGCGGAAATTCGCGGATGCTGTGGTCCTTTGGGATGCCGAGGGTCCAGCGGTGGCGGCGGCATCTCTTTGATCTTGTTTTTTTAGCGTTTTTTATGTTTTTTAAGAAAGACGGCATTCCTTTGTGAGTCAGAACCCTCATTTTCCCTCTACTAGTAGCGCAATAGAAAGTGCAACCAGTAGCGGAGAAAATATTGAAGGCAGGGCCCGGGGACAAGGATCAATGCCGCCCGAGATTAATCTCCACATGTTGATGACACTAATAAGAACAGGGGGAAGAAATGAGAAAGCAGAATGAAGAGAGAGATGAAAAACAAAGAAAATATATAGAAGAATTGGGTAAACAAATCACCACGAAATTAGACGAAAAGATAGAATTAATTAGAGGGGACCTACAAGGTCAAATCCACCAAGTAAACGCTGATTTAAAAAAACAATCAGAAAAGCTGGAAAAAGTACAAAAGAAGAATGAGAGCGGAATTAAAGAAATAAGTAAATAAATAAAGAAACAAGCAAAAGAAGGTAGAGAAATAGCGAGAAGGATCGTAAGGAATGGCAGGATGCCATAATCAATACGCAGAACCAGAATAAACAGCAGATAGAAATGATAAAGCAACAGGTAAAGAATCTAAAGGAAGCCCATCAAAATGCCGAAGAGAAGTTGAATGACGTCTCCACGGAAAAGGGTAGAAGACTGGACGAAATAGCAAACAACCTTACGACCGTACGGGAAAGTCAACAAAGAGTACAGCGTAGGTTGGAAGAAATGGAGCAGAGACCAGCCGTCGCCGTAAATGGGAAGAACATAAATAAAGATGTCACATTTGACGGAGAAGATAAACACCAATGGAATTCCTGAAGGATTTGCGAGAACTCCAGGAGACATACTACAGTGAAGATAACACAATATGGATAGGCCGACATTTGTCTGGTGAAGCAGCTATCTGGTGGAGAATAGTTCGTGAACAAATTAAAACATTCAAAGCATTCGAAGAGGTATTGATGGGTAAATATTGGAGCGCTATACAACAAGAGCTGGTCCGTGACCAGTTGGAATACGGACGCTTCAATCCAAATGGATCACTTAATATGATACAATATATGGAACGATGCGTAATGAAGAGCCGACAACTAATCCCCATACTCTCAGATAAACACATGATTACGAAATTAGCACGACACTATAATAGGGAACTACAGATTGCGGTAGTGACGAGGGGCGTAACAACAATAAATAGCTTCGAGGCTTTGCTGCGTGAATATATGAACATTAACACGAGAACTGAGAACAGTGGGCAGAAAATAAGTGAGCGCCCTGTCATAAAATATAAGGGTGACGCACCACCACCTCGACAAATGAACAATAATAAAAAACTGCGCCCCGGCTGGAGGGACAACTTTTTACAAAGAACCCTGGTGAGTGAAACCAGCAAGCCGCAGGCCATAAATAGTTTGGTCATTGAGCGCCACACGGATTCTAAACAAAACGAACAACCATCGACGTCAACACGCAATGACTTTTACCTACGAGTGCAATGAACTCAGAGGTTGGTCAAAACAACGAGATAACTAGAAATGGTGACTATATAAAAGCAATCTTTCCAGATATCAAAAAAGAATTGATGGAGAAAAACGAGCAAAACATAGAAATCAAAACAATTAAAAGCCCTGAAATATCAATTAAGATAAATCAAATACCGGTTAATGCCTTAATTCATACAGGAAGCGCTGTCAACGCACTATCCGAAAATTGGTATCATCACAATAAAAAGCTACTTGGAAACCACGAGATCCTAAGTGTTAATAATACGACGATAATTAGCGCGGTAGGAAACAAATCTAAACATTTAAAAAGGCAAGTATTTTGTGAAACAATCCTAAATAATAGCATAAGTGTGGATTGTGTGTTCTTGATCGTACCGGGGCTAGTAAGAGATTGTATACTCGGGATGAATTTTCTGCAACAATCAAAGAGTGTAATCAACATACCGGAACAATGGATTAAAATACAACCGGAATTAGGAACGACTGTGGAGGAAGGTCCCTGCGAAGTGGCTCTGTTAGTAATGAAAGAAGATATATGTAACATGGATGAGGAAATCCGTAAGAAACTTGATGAACTAGACGGGGTGGATCAAGCCAGACGAAGTCAGTTGGAACAACTTTTACATAAAAATAAAAGAGTATTTAATGAACGGCCAGGCCTCATAACGGGATACCAGCATTACTTCTATGTAGCCGACAGCACTCCTTACCTACAAAAGGGGTGGTCGTTCCTATCAAGTATCAGAGGGCAGTTCAGGATGAAGTTAGGAGAATGCTAGAGTACGGGATAATTGAAAGAGCCCAAAGCTCTCTAGTAACTGTCATTAAAAGGGACGGGAGGGTCCGATTGTGTCTTGATGCCCGGAAAGTAAACAGCACCACCATCCCGGATTATGAAGGACCGCCGCCGATAAATGAAATTCTAGCACGATGCAGTAACATACAAGTGATGTACACATAGACTTAACAAACAGCTTTTGGCAAATTCCGCTAAAGGAGAACTGTCGTAACTATACAGGTTTCTTATACGAAGGCAGATGTTACAGGTTCAAAGTGACGCCTTTTGGCATAAGTACAAGCCTGGCAAGGGGACTTGACCACATACTAACGGAGGAGGTTAAGAAGCACACAACCATATACGTTGATGATATTCTATGTTTCTCACAAAATGAAGAGGAGCACATTGTACATTTGAAAAACCTGTTGGATAACCTAAGTAGGGCCAACATAACCGTTAATTTAAAAAAGTCGCAATTTTTCCGAGAAGAGATACAGTATCTCGGTTACTGTTTAACGACCAATGGGATTAAACCGACAACAGATAAGGTATCAGCTATTTTAAATTTCCCAACACCGAGAAAGCCCAAACAATTAAAAGGTTTCTTGGGACTTACCAATTTTTATAATAAATTCAGAAGTAGATACGCAGAATATACCCAGCCATTACTAAAACTATTACAAAAAGGAAATAAATTCAACTGGGACACTACCATGAGCGAACAGTTTCAACGAGTGAAATAATTATTTGTAGACACCGTAGTACTTAAATTTCCCACGCAAGGACGCCGGTTTTACCTGCAATGTGATGCAAGTAATTATGCATACGGGGGCCAGATGTATCAGATTGATCAGGAAGGGGAGATCGCCGTCATCGCATACACAAGTAGAACCTTTAAAAACGCCGAAAGAAACTACTTTACTACAGAAAAAGAACTGCTTGCCATAGTCCAATGCTTAAAAATGTTCCGTATCTACATATTAGGTCAACCGCTAACTATAATAACGGACAACAAAGCACTAACCTTCATTCAGAAATGCCATTTAAACAACACCGGAATTACTAGATTGATACTCGCTATACAGGAGTACAATTTCAAAATTCTACACTACAAGGGGAAGGAGAACTTAGTTGCCGACATACTAAGCAGATATCCAGAAGATAACGACGTGAACGAAAGCGCCGACGAAAAACATGAATATTATATGTTTGCCATGGAAATCAAAATGAACAAAATTGTTGCCGCTAAATTGAAAACAATACATCAGTTACAACTCGAGAAAAATAAATTCAAACAAATAATAAACAAAATTAAGGAGGGAGGCGACGACCAGATAAATCAACATTTTAAGGTACTAAATAATAAATTATACCGAAGATGGAAAGACCAATGGAAACTGTATATTCCGGAAGAGCTTAGGACTGAATTAATCCAGGAGGTTCATCAAATGTACGGTCATCCTGGCACGAAAAAGACACTACAGCTACTGAAGGAACATTTTACGATCGACACGATGTGCAGAATTGTCAGCCAAATAATACGATGCTGTGACCTGTGCCAAAGATGTAAGGATAGCGGAAACCGAATCATCACAGGGGAAACGCGGCCAATACTACCTACACGGAAAGGAGAGTTAATAAGTTTGGATTATTATGATCACTACCTACATCCAGGGGGCTGGGTGAAGTATTTATTGGTTATCGTCAATAACTTTACGAAATATGTAGAGCTATACGCATTAAGAAGAACCACTACCAACGTGTCCCTTAAACGACTACAGCAATATATCACTACCCACGGAAAGCCTAACAGTGTATTAACGGATAATGGTACACAATTTACGTGACGTAAATGGACGCAAGGTCTGAAGGATTTAAAAATAAAACCAAAATATACAGCAATCAGAAATCCATGTACCAACATCGCAGAACGATGGAACCGACAGCTAGGCAACTTATTCCGAATCTTTGTACGAGAAAGGCACACAAAATGGGCTACATATATAAAAACAATAAAGGCATGTCTAAATGAGACGTATCAAGACACTACCAAAGTTACACCGTATGAAGCACAATTCGGAACCAAACCAGGTAGACATTGGGAAAAATATTTAGACTCCATTGTAATAAATAACGAAAGTGTGGACATAGAGAAATTACAATTAAGAACAAGGAGAGAGGAGAGAGACAGTCTGCTCGGATAAACAAACTAAGTAAAATTACCACATTTGAAGTAGGGGACCAGGTCCTAATTCGGACACATACACTTTCAGACGCTACGCAAAATATAATTGGGAAATTTTGCACATTATATGCAAGTCCCTAATTATGCAAGTCCCTATGTAAGGTGGAAAGCGCCACGTACCAATTACAGGACGACGTAAACAGCAATTCAATACGTGGGATTTTCAACACGAGGCAGCTGAAGAAATATCATTCAGATGCTTAGTTGACGCCAGATAAAAAGAAAAATTGTATACATTGTAAAATGATCAATGTGATGTCTAAAATGTAACTGAAAGAATTGTAAAAAAAAAGAAAAAACGTAATAACAATTATCTTAATAATGAGATATAAAATGACGAATTGTGTAATTGTAATTATTAATGCCTATTAGCAAATGTTGACTAAACTATTGACAATTATTGTTTACATAGATGCATAGATAAAATAAATGTCTCAAAATGTTGCTAGTGTAATAACAATTAGTAGGTTACGGATAGGAATGTTAAATGTATGATTACCACAAAAACTTTTAAATCTAAAAGAATAGTGAAGTGTTTGTGAAGTGTCAACTAATAAACTGTGAACTAACAGAACATCGATAGCAATTTAAAGTAGAAAATTGTGGCAATAAATTGATTAAGTACATTAAACTATCATTATAACGGAAACGTTTAAATTGTAGATTCGTAGAGATGTAGAGAAAATATTTTGTTAATTAATATTTCTATAATAATATTCTCAATTAACTATCTATTCAAGGAATATACATAAAATAGTGTACTGTTAAGTAATATTTGATATAAAAAAACCGAATGTACTAAATGTGTACGGGTGAGAGATAATTTAATTTTCAGGATTACTAATATTATTATCATGATGATTATTAAATGAAATGTTTAATTTTTTTCTGTGTATATTTGTGTGTCATGCGCAGGAATGAACAACAAAAGAGAATGTATGTAAAGAGTCGTATTGAAACATAGATAAAGTGTAGATTTTAAATTAAAGGACTAAATGTTATTTTGTAAACATAGATGAATGTTAAACATAGCAGAAAGATTAGAAAAACAAATATGGATTCATTTAAAGGGGCGAAAGTGAAAGTAGGTTACTAAGGGAGTGGGACCGTTACGTAGGGCGTTTAAACTTACGGCACCAGTTTTTTTTTCAGTAGGTCAAAATATGCCAACAGAAAACATACTACACTATGTTCAGGAAATGATGAGCCTGTACACGAAATGCGAAGAGTATATAATTGACGTGGTATCACAACGTCAGGGCCCAAATTTGGGGTCCCTTTTGATTCAAAAGAGTTCATCCAAATTGACCCAAATTGGGGACCGATATAACGCCAAAGTTAAAAAAAAAACTAATAATAAAATAAATTTCTTCTAGTTAAGGTAAATGTCATTGAACGTGGTGACAACTGATATATGAAGTTATTCGTAGGAGTGTAGCGAACAAAAAAAACTGGCGAAGCCATCCGCTGTCGTCTACGCAAGCCTAATTGACACGCCATAAATCTAGTGTAGCAAGCGGCTACGTGTTAGAAAGACAAGGTTATTGTGCTGGGTGTATCTAGAAGGGACGCCAATGAATAAAACCTACAATCCGGAGAAAAGCATACGAAGGAGTGAATAAACTCATCAAGTGAAAAATGTTTCGTCTGACAAAGGATGAAAGGTTACACGAACATAACAGCAGACAGAAAACAATGAAGGGTGTTCCTTGACTGAAACGCATAAACAGAGGATACGCGGGAACAATACTATGATACCAGGAAAGAAAGCGTACACGAGGTTAACTCAGGAACTAAAGGGATAGGGTTTGTTGGGAGCCAGACAAAAAGAAAATACTTATGGAGAGAGTAGGCGAGGCCTTTGTTCAAGAAAAGGTAATACCATAAGCGCAACTAATTGGACAGGCAGCTGTTGGAAGAGAAATCGAAGGGTTGTCTTTGTGAAGACTAAGAGATACGACAGCTAGATTTATTAGCACAGTATTCGGAAATGCCGTTGACCGAAGGGCAAAGGACCCATAAGAAAAGTTTGTTGGGAATCAGAAGGCCTATCAGAACTTACTTTGGAAAAAGTAGGTGGTCTCTGGAGTAGGTTGTACGAAAAAGAACCAATTAGGAAATGGCATCGCCGAAACAAGAAGTCTAGTGGGGAAATTCTCATGTTCGATATAGGCAAGCGACAGAGACGCGAAAAGGGGAGTCTTTACTAAATTTTCGAAGGGATCGGAAGTAAAAAGCGTGACAAAAGTGTTACGGGAGTTCGTAAAATGACTTAGAAAATATCGATACGATATGAACTGTTTAACATTTTCTAGCGTTCGAATTTGTGATCGTATAATAGTAAATGATAGTTAAACGCAATATAACGGCGGTATTAACAATTCTAACAATGTTGTATAATAATTAGTCATGAACGAATAACAGTAACTTACTGTCATGTGTATCAGTTAAACAAACCATAAAACCGAGTGCAATTTACATCTTTAAACAATATTGCGAGTAAATTAAATAATATATTTACAGAATGTCAGTGAATAACCGACGTAACAGCAACAATAATTTAGACTCGCAATAAATCCAATACGAACACGCGTTGTGTAATGGGCTGTATATGTGAAGTGCTTCAGTGACGTCCACGCAGACCACTCGAGATTCTGGAGGTGACATCACCAATACTACAAATGCTGATCCAGAAGCGTGGCTTACCACACCTGCGACCTCTACAAGATATGGATAATCGTACATCAAGTAATTTTGTTATGTACTAATTAAATTTTACACCCTCTTGTCTCTCACTAAAAGAACTCTCTAAAGAAATTTATATAAAGTACTAATTTAGAAACTTCATTATAAGTAAGGTCAAGTTGAACCATTAGAGAGAATCGTAGGAAATCTAGTAGTTCATAAAATATATAGCACAATCGCTTTGATTTTAAATGAATCCGGTATGATATAAAATGTTGTACTAAATTTAAGTTGATCAATTATTAAAAATGAATATAATAAGAAGTAAATTTTTTAGAGATTGAAGAATTATTAAATTTATTAAATATGCATTAATTAATATTTATAGTAATAATTAATTATACCATAAATATGATTATATATAATGATATTTAGTTAATAAATTAAGTACTAGAATGTAATGAAGCATTTACTTTATTGAATTGAACCCTGAGAGAAACAAAAACAGTAAAGTAAATGTATTATGATATTTGTCCCACACAACCACGGGCAAACTAAGTTATAGTTATATTTGGCACCACAACAAGGTGGGGCTTCATTAATTAAAAAGAGCTGTAACAAAAAATTTATGTATTTGGTGTCCACCGCTGGGCGTAAACGGGTACAACTCGTTCAATTATTATATATTAGCACCGCACCGCATGGCTTGATAGACAAATTAAGGTCATTAGGCTAGGGCAGTGACAGACAGTGTGGTTATAAATTTGTCTAGGATTAAGTAGCATAAGATAGTTGTAAGGCACTAGGTCCCTGAATGATAACGCGGAGGAAAGCGAAAATGGCAACGAGGGACGCAAATTCAGAAGCGTTTGATGTAAATAACCAGATGGGGGTGGAGCAATCCGAAAGTAGCGCAATAGAAAGTGCAACCAGTAGCGGAGAAAATATTGAAGGCAGGGCCCGGGGACAAGAATCAATGCCGCCCGGAATTAATCTCCACATGTTGATGACACTAATAAGACAACAGGGGGAAGAAATGAGAAAGCAGAATGAAGAGACAGATGAAAACCAAAGAAAATATATAGAAGAATTGGGTGAACAAATCACCACGAAATTAGACGAAAAGAGATAATTAATTAGAGAGGGCCTATGAGGTCAAATCCACCAAGTAAACGCTGATTTACAAAAACAATCAGAAAAGCTGGAAGAAGTACAAAAGAAGAATGAGAGCGGAATTAAAGAAATAAGTAAATAAATAAAGAAACAAGCAAAAGATAGTAGAGAAATAGCGAGAAGGATCGTAAGGAATGGCAGGATGCCATAATCAATACGCAGAACCAGAATAAACAGCAGATAGAAGGGATAAAGCAACAGGTAAGGAATCTAAAGGAAGTCCATCAAAATGCTGAAGAGAAGTTGAATGACGTCTCCACGGAAAAGGGTAGAAGACTGGACGAAATAGCAAACAACCTTACGACCATACGGGAAAGTCAACAAAGAGTACAGCGTAGGTTGGAAGAAATGGAGCAGAGACCAGCCGTCGCCGTAAATGGGAAGAACATAAATAAAGATGTCACATTTGACGGAGAAGATAAACACCAATGGAATTCCTGAAGGATTTGCGAGAACTCCAGGAGACATACTACAGTGAAGATAACACAATATGGATAGGCCGACATTTGTCTGGTGAAGCAGCTATCTGGTGGAGAATAGTTCGTGAACAAATTAAAACATTCAAAGCATTCGAAGAGGTATTGATGGGTAAATATTGGAGCGCTATACAACAAGAGCTGGTCCGTGACCAGTTGGAATACGGACGCTTCAATCCAAATGGATCACTTAATATGATACAATATATGGAACGATGCGTATTGAAGAGCCGACAACTAATCCCCATACTCTCAGATAAACACATGATTACGAAATTAGCACGACACTATAATAGGGAACTACAGATTGCGGTAGTGACGAGGGGCGTAACAACAATAAATAGCTTCGAGGCTTTGCTGCGTGAATATATGAACATTAACACGAGAACTGAGAACAGTGGGCAGAAAATAAGTGAGCGCCCTGTCATAAAATATAAGGGTGACGCACCACCACCTCGACAAATGAACAATAATAAAAAACTGCGCCCCGGCTGGAGGGACAACTTTTTACAAAGAACCCTGGTGAGTGAAACCAGCAAGCCGCAGGCCATAAATAGTTTGGTCATTGAGCGCCACACGGATTCTAAACAAAACGAACAACCATCGACGTCAACACGCAATGACTTTTACCTACGAGTGCAATGAACTCAGAGGTTGGTCAAAACAACGAGATAACTAGAAATGGTGACTATATAAAAGCAATCTTTCCAGATATCAAAAAAGAATTGATGGAGAAAAACGAGCAAAACATAGAAATCAAAACAATTAAAAGCCCTGAAATATCAATTAAGATAAATCAAATACCGGTTAATGCCTTAATTCATACAGGAAGCGCTGTCAACGCACTATCCGAAAATTGGTATCATCACAATAAAAAGCTACTTGGAAACCACGAGATCCTAAGTGTTAATAATACGACGATAATTAGCGCGGTAGGAAACAAATCTAAACATTTAAAAAGGCAAGTATTTTGTGAAACAATCCTAAATAATAGCATAAGTGTGGATTGTGTGTTCTTGATCGTACCGGGGCTAGTAAGAGATTGTATACTCGGGATGAATTTTCTGCAACAATCAAAGAGTGTAATCAACATACCGGAACAATGGATTAAAATACAACCGGAATTAGGAACGACTGTGGAGGAAGGTCCCTGCGAAGTGGCTCTGTTAGTAATGAAAGAAGATATATGTAACATGGATGAGGAAATCCGTAAGAAACTTGATGAACTAGACGGGGTGGATCAAGCCAGACGAAGTCAGTTGGAACAACTTTTACATAAAAATAAAAGAGTATTTAATGAACGGCCAGGCCTCATAACGGGATACCAGCATTACTTCTATGTAGCCGACAGCACTCCTTACCTACAAAAGGGGTGGTCGTTCCTATCAAGTATCAGAGGGCAGTTCAGGATGAAGTTAGGAGAATGCTAGAGTACGGGATAATTGAAAGAGCCCAAAGCCCTCTAGTAACTGTCATTAAAAGGGACGGGAGGGTGCGATTGTGTCTTGATGCCCGGAAAGTAAACAGCACCACCAACCCGGATTATGAAGGACCGCCGCCGATAAATGAAATTCTAGCACGATGCAGTAACATACAAGTGATGTACACATAGACTTAACAAACAGCTTTTGGCAAATTCCGCTAAAGGAGAACTGTCGTAACTATACAGGTTTCTTATACGAAGGCAGATGTTACAGGTTCAAAGTGACGCCTTTTGGCATAAGTACAAGCCTGGCAAGGGGACTTGACCACATACTAACGGAGGAGGTTAAGAAGCACACAACCATATACGTTGATGATATTCTATGTTTCTCACAAAATGAAGAGGAGCACATTGTACATTTGAAAAACCTGTTGGATAACCTAAGTAGGGCCAACATAACCGTTAATTTAAAAAAGTCGCAATTTTTCCGAGAAGAGATACAGTATCTCGGTTACTGTTTAACGACCAATGGGATTAAACCGACAACAGATAAGGTATCAGCTATTTTAAATTTCCCAACACCGAGAAAGCCCAAACAATTAAAAGGTTTCTTGGGACTTACCAATTTTTATAATAAATTCAGAAGTAGATACGCAGAATATACCCAGCCATTACTAAAACTATTACAAAAAGGAAATAAATTCAACTGGGACACTACCATGAGCGAACAGTTTCAACGAGTGAAATAATTATTTGTAGACACCGTAGTACTTAAATTTCCCACGCAAGGACGCCGGTTTTACCTGCAATGTGATGCAAGTAATTATGCATACGGGGGCCAGATGTATCAGATTGATCAGGAAGGGGAGATCGCCGTCATCGCATACACAAGTAGAACCTTTAAAAACGCCGAAAGAAACTACTTTACTACAGAAAAAGAACTGCTTGCCATAGTCCAATGCTTAAAAAAGTTCCGTATCTACATATTAGGTCAACCGCTAACTATAATAACGGACAACAAAGCACTAACCTTCATTCAGAAATGCCATTTAAACAACACCGGAATTACTAGATTGATACTCGCTATACAGGAGTACAATTTCAAAATTCTACACTACAAGGGGAAGGAGAACTTAGTTGCCGACATACTAAGCAGATATCCAGAAGATAACGACGTGAACGAAAGCGCCGACGAAAAACATGAATATTATATGTTTGCCATGGAAATCAAAATGAACAAAATTGTTGCCGCTAAATTGAAAACAATACATCAGTTACAACTCGAGAAAAATAAATTCAAACAAATAATAAACAAAATTAAGGAGGGAGGCGACGACCAGATAAATCAACATTTTAAGGTACTAAATAATAAATTATACCGAAGATGGAAAGACCAATGGAAACTGTATATTCCGGAAGAGCTTAGGACTGAATTAATCCAGGAGGTTCATCAAATGTACGGTCATCCTGGCACGAAAAAGACACTACAGCTACTGAAGGAACATTTTACGATCGACACGATGTGCAGAATTGTCAGCCAAATAATACGATGCTGTGACCTGTGCCAAAGATGTAAGGATAGCGGAAACCGAATCATCACAGGGGAAACGCGGCCAATACTACCTACACGGAAAGGAGAGTTAATAAGTTTGGATTATTATGATCACTACCTACATCCAGGGGGCTGGGTGAAGTATTTATTGGTTATCGTCAATAACTTTACGAAATATGTAGAGCTATACGCATTAAGAAGAACCACTACCAACGTGTCCCTTAAACGACTACAGCAATATATCACTACCCACGGAAAGCCTAACAGTGTATTAACGGATAATGGTACACAATTTACGTGACGTAAATGGACGCAAGGTCTGAAGGATTTAAAAATAAAACCAAAATATACAGCAATCAGAAATCCATGTACCAACATCGCAGAACGATGGAACCGACAGCTAGGCAACTTATTCCGAATCTTTGTACGAGAAAGGCACACAAAATGGGCTACATATATAAAAACAATAAAGGCATGTCTAAATGAGACGTATCAAGACACTACCAAAGTTACACCGTATGAAGCACAATTCGGAACCAAACCAGGTAGACATTGGGAAAAATATTTAGACTCCATTGTAATAAATAACGAAAGTGTGGACATAGAGAAATTACAATTAAGAACAAGGAGAGAGGAGAGAGACAGTCTGCTCGGATAAACAAACTAAGTAAAATTACCACATTTGAAGTAGGGGACCAGGTCCTAATTCGGACACATACACTTTCAGACGCTACGCAAAATATAATTGGGAAATTTTGCACATTATATGCAAGTCCCTAATTATGCAAGTCCCTATGTAAGGTGGAAAGCGCCACGTACCAATTACAGGACGACGTAAACAGCAATTCAATACGTGGGATTTTCAACACGAGGCAGCTGAAGAAATATCATTCAGATGCTTAGTTGACGCCAGATAAAAAGAAAAATTGTATACATTGTAAAATGATCAATGTGATGTCTAAAATGTAACTGAAAGAATTGTAAAAAAAAAAGAAAAAACGTAATAACAATTATCTTAATAATGAGATATAAAATGACGAATTGTGTAATTGTAATTATTAATGCCTATTAGCAAATGTTGACTAAACTATTGACAATTATTGTTTACATAGATGCATAGATAAAATAAATGTCTCAAAATGTTGCTAGTGTAATAACAATTAGTAGGTTACGGATAGTAATGTTAAATGTATGATTATCACAAAAACTTTTAAATCTAAAAGAATAGTGAAGTGTTTGTGAAGTGTCAACTAATAAACTGTGAACTAACAGAACATCGATAGCAATTTAAAGTAGAAAATTGTGGCAATAAATTGATTAAGTACATTAAACTATCATTATAACGGAAACGTTTAAATTGTAGATTCGTAGAGATGTAGAGAAAATATTTTGTTAATTAATATTTCTATAATAATATTCTCAATTAACTATCTATTCAAGGAATATACATAAAATAGTGTACTGTTAAGTAATATTTGATATAAAAAAACCGAATGTACTAAATGTGTACGGGTGAGAGATAATTTAATTTTCAGGATTACTAATATTATTATCATGATGATTATTAAATGAAATGTTTAATTTTTTCCTGTGTATATTTGTGTGTCATGCGCAGGAATGAACAACAAAAGAGAATATATGTAAAGAGTCGTATTGAAACATAGATAAAGTGTAGATTTTAAATTAAAGGACTAAATGTTATTTTGTAAACATAGATGAATGTTATACATAGCAGAAAGATTAGAAAAACAAATATGGATTCATTTAAAGGGGCGAAAGTGAAAGTAGGTTACTAAGGGAGTGGGACCGTTACGTAGGGCGTTTAAACTTACGGCACCAGTTTTTTTCAGTAGGTCAAAATATGCCAACAGAAAACATACTACACTATGTTCAGGAAATGATGAGCCTGTACACGAAATGCGAAGAGTATATAATTGACGTGGTATCACAACGTCAGGGCGCAAATTTGGGGTCCCTTTTGATTCAAAAGAGTTCATCCAAATTGACCCAAATTGGGGACCGATATAACACCAAAGTTCAAAAAAAAACTAATAATAAAATAAATTTCTTCTAGTTAAGGTAAATGTCATTGAACGTGGTGACAACTGATATATGAAGTTATTCGTAGGAGTGTAGCGAACAAAAAAAACTGGCGAAGCCATCCGCTGTCGTCTACGCAAGCCTAATTGACACGCCATAAATCTAGTGTAGCAAGCGGCTACGTGTTAGAAAGACAAGGTTATTGTGCTGGGTGTATCTAGAAGGGACGCCAATGAATAAAACCTACAATCCGGAGAAAAGCATACGAAGGAGTGAATAAACTCATCAAGTGAAAAATGTTTCGTCTGACAAAGGATGAAAGGTTACACGAACATAACAGCAGACAGAAAACAATGAAGGGTGTTCCTTGACTGAAACGCATAAACAGAGGATACGCGGGAACAATACTATGATACCAGGAAAGAAAGCGTACACGAGGTTAACTCAGGAACTAAAGGGATAGGGTTTGTTGGGAGCCAGACAAAAAGAAAATACTTATGGAGAGAGTAGGCGAGGCCTTTGTTCAAGAAAAGGTAATACCATAAGCACAACTAATTGGACAGGCAGCTGTTGGAAGAGAAATCGAAGGGTTGTCTTTGTGAAGACTAAGAGATACGACAGCTAGATTTATTAGCACAGTATTCGGAAATGCCGTTGACCGAAGGGCAAAGGACCCATAAGAAAAGTTTGTTGGGAATCAGAAGGCCTATCAGAACTTACTTTGGAAAAAGTAGGTGGTCTCTGGAGTAGGTTGTACGAAAAAGAACCAATTAGGAAATGGCATCGCCGAAACAAGAAGTCTAGTGGGGAAATTCTCATGTTCGATATAGGCAAGCGACAGAGACGCGAAAAGGAGAGTCTTTACTAAATTTTCGAAGGGATCGGAAGTAAAAGGCGTGACAAAAGTGTTACGGGAGTTCGTAAAATGACTTAGAAAATATCGATACGATATGAACTGTTTAACATTTTCTAGCGTTCGAATTTGTGATCGTATAATAGTAAATGATAGTTAAACGCAATATAACGGCGGTATTAACAATTCTAACAATGTTGTATAATAATTAGTCATGAACGAATAACAGTAACTTACTGTCATGTGTATCAGTTAAACAAACCATAAAACCGAGTGCAATTTACATCTTTAAACAATATTGCGAGAAAAATAAATAATATATTTACAGAATGTCAGTGAATAACCGACGTAACAGCAACAATAATTTAGACTCGCAATAAATCCAATACGAACACGCGTTGTGAAATGGGCTGTATATGTGAAGTGCTTCAGTGACGTCCACGCAGACCACTCGAGATTCTGAAGGTGACATCACCAATACTACAAATGCTGATCCAGAAGCGTGGCTTACCACACCTGCGACCTCTACAAGATATGGATAATCGTACATCAAGTAATTTTGTTATGTACTAATTAAATTTTACACCCACTTGTCTCTCACTAAAAGAACTCTCTAAAGAAATTTATAAAAAGTACTAATTTAGAAACTTCATTATAAGTAAGGTCAAGTTGAACCATTAGAGAGAATCGTAGGAAATCTAGTAGTTCATAAAATATATAGCACAATCGCTTTGATTTTAAATGAATTCGGTATGATATAAAATGTTGTACTAAACTTAAGTTGATCAATTATTAAAAATGAATATAATAAGAAGTAAATTTTTTAGAGGTTGAAGAATTATTAAATTTATTAAATATGCATTAATTAATATTTATAGTAATAATTAATTATACCATAAATATGATTATATATAATGATATTTAGTTAATAAATTAACTACTAGAATGTAATGAAGCATTTATTTTATTGAATTGAACCCTGAGATAAACAAAAACAGTAAAGTAAATGTATTATGATATTTGTCCCACACAACCACGGGCAAACTAAGTTATAGTTATATTTGGCACCACAACAAGGTGGGGCTTCATTAATTAAAAAGAGCTGTAACAAAAAATTTATGTATTTGGTGTCCACCGCTGGGCGTAAACGGGTACAACTCGTTCAATTTTTATATATTAGCACCGCACCGCATGGCTTGATAGGCAAATTAAGGTCATTAGGCTAGGGCAGTGACAGACAGTGTGGTTATAAATTTGTCTAGGATTAAGTAGCATAAGATAGTTGTAAGTCACTAGGTCCCTGAATGATAACGCGGAGGAAAGCGAAAATGGCAACGAGGGACGCAAATTCAGAAGCGTTTGATGTAAATAACCAGATGGGGGTGGAGCAATCCGAAAGTAGCGCAATAGAAAGTGCAACCAGTAGCGGAGAAAATATTGAAGGCAGGGCCCGGGGACAAGAATCAATGCCGCCCGGAATTAATCTCCACATGTTGATGACACTAATAAGACAACAGGGGGAAGAAATGAGAAAGCAGAATGAAGAGACAGATCAAAACCAAAGAAAATATATAGAAGAATTGGGTAAACAAATCACCACGAATTAGACGAAAAGATAGAATTAATTAGAGGGGACCTACAAGGTCAAATCCACCAAGTAAACGCTGATTTAAAAAAACAATCAGAAAAGCTGGAAAAAGTACAAAAGAAGAATGAGAGCGGAATTAAAGAAATAAGTAAATAAATAAAGAAACAAGCAAAAGAAGGTAGAGAAATAGCGAGAAGGATCGTAAGGAATGGCAGGATGCCATAATCAATACGCAGAACCAGAATAAACAGCAGATAGAAATGATAAAGCAACAGGTAAAGAATCTAAAGGAAGCCCATCAAAATGCCGAAAAGAAGTTGAATGACGTCTCCACGGAAAAGGGTAGAAGACTGGACGAAATAGCAAACAACCTTACGACCGTACGGGAAAGTCAACAAAGAGTACAGCGTAGGTTGGAAGAAATGGAGCAGAGACCAGCCGTCGCCGTAAATGGGAAGAACATAAATAAAGATGTCACATTTGACGGAGAAGATAAACACCAATGGAATTCCTGAAGGATTTGCGAGAACTCCAGGAGACATACTACAGTGAAGATAACACAATATGGATAGGCCGACATTTGTCTGGTGAAGCAGCTATCTGGTGGAGAATAGTTCGTGAACAAATTAAAACATTCAAAGCATTCGAAGAGGTATTGATGGGTAAATATTGGAGCGCTATACAACAAGAGCTGGTCCGTGACCAGTTGGAATACGGACGCTTCAATCCAAATGGATCACTTAATATGATACAATATATGGAACGATGCGTAATGAAGAGCCGACAACTAATCCCCATACTCTCAGATAAACACATGATTACGAAATTAGCACGACACTATAATAGGGAACTACAGATTGCGGTAGTGACGAGGGGCGTAACAACAATAAATAGCTTCGAGGCTTTGCTGCGTGAATATATGAACATTAACACGAGAACTGAGAACAGTGGGCAGAAAATAAGTGAGCGCCCTGTCATAAAATATAAGGGTGATGCACCACCACCTCGACAAATGAACAATAATAAAAAACTGCGCCCCGGCTGGAGGGACAACTTTTTACAAAGAACCCTGGTGAGTGAAACCAGCAAGCCGCAGGCCATAAATAGTTTGGTCATTGAGCGCCACACGGATTCTAAACAAAACGAACAACCATCGACGTCAACACGCAATGACTTTTACCTACGAGTGCAATGAACTCAGAGGTTGGTCAAAACAACGAGATAACTAGAAATGGTGACTATATAAAAGCAATCTTTCCAGATATCAAAAAAGAATTGATGGAGAAAAACGAGCAAAACATAGAAATCAAAACAATTAAAAGCCCTGAAATATCAATTAAGATAAATCAAATACCGGTTAATGCCTTAATTCATACAGGAAGCGCTGTCAACGCACTATCCGAAAATTGGTATCATCACAATAAAAAGCTACTTGGAAACCACGAGATCCTAAGTGTTAATAATACGACGATAATTAGCGCGGTAGGAAACAAATCTAAACATTTAAAAAGGCAAGTATTTTGTGAAACAATCCTAAATAATAGCATAAGTGTGGATTGTGTGTTCTTGATCGTACCGGGGCTAGTAAGAGATTGTATACTCGGGATGAATTTTCTGCAACAATCAAAGAGTGTAATCAACATACCGGAACAATGGATTAAAATACAACCGGAATTAGGAACGACTGTGGAGGAAGGTCCCTGCGAAGTGGCTCTGTTAGTAATGAAAGAAGATATATGTAACATGGATGAGGAAATCCGTAAGAAACTTGATGAACTAGACGGGGTGGATCAAGCCAGACGAAGTCAGTTGGAACAACTTTTACATAAAAATAAAAGAGTATTTAATGAACGGCCAGGCCTCATAACGGGATACCAGCATTACTTCTATGTAGCCGACAGCACTCCTTACCTACAAAAGGGGTGGTCGTTCCTATCAAGTATCAGAGGGCAGTTCAGGATGAAGTTAGGAGAATGCTAGAGTACGGGATAATTGAAAGAGCCCAAAGCCCTCTAGTAACTGTCATTAAAAGGGACGGGAGGGTGCGATTGTGTCTTGATGCCCGGAAAGTAAACAGCACCACCATCCCGGATTATGAAGGACCGCCGCCGATAAATGAAATTCTAGCACGATGCAGTAACATACAAGTGATGTACACATAGACTTAACAAACAGCTTTTGGCAAATTCCGCTAAAGGAGAACTGTCGTAACTATACAGGTTTCTTATACGAAGGCAGATGTTACAGGTTCAAAGTGACGCCTTTTGGCATAAGTACAAGCCTGGCAAGGGGACTTGACCACATACTAACGGAGGAGGTTAAGAAGCACACAACCATATACGTTGATGATATTCTATGTTTCTCACAAAATGAAGAGGAGCACATTGTACATTTGAAAAACCTGTTGGATAACCTAAGTAGGGCCAACATAACCGTTAATTTAAAAAAGTCGCAATTTTTCCGAGAAGAGATACAGTATCTCGGTTACTGTTTAACGACCAATGGGATTAAACCGACAACAGATAAGGTATCAGCTATTTTAAATTTCCCAACACCGAGAAAGCCCAAACAATTAAAAGGTTTCTTGGGACTTACCAATTTTTATAATAAATTCAGAAGTAGATACGCAGAATATACCCAGCCATTACTAAAACTATTACAAAAAGGAAATAAATTCAACTGGGACACTACCATGAGCGAACAGTTTCAACGAGTGAAATAATTATTTGTAGACACCGTAGTACTTAAATTTCCCACGCAAGGACGCCGGTTTTACCTGCAATGTGATGCAAGTAATTATGCATACGGGGGCCAGATGTATCAGATTGATCAGGAAGGGGAGATCGCCGTCATCGCATACACAAGTAGAACCTTTAAAAACGCCGAAAGAAACTACTTTACTACAGAAAAAGAACTGCTTGCCATAGTCCAATGCTTAAAAAAGTTCCGTATCTACATATTAGGTCAACCGCTAACTATAATAACGGACAACAAAGCACTAACCTTCATTCAGAAATGCCATTTAAACAACACCGGAATTACTAGATTGATACTCGCTATACAGGAGTACAATTTCAAAATTCTACACTACAAGGGGAAGGAGAACTTAGTTGCCGACATACTAAGCAGATATCCAGAAGATAACGACGTGAACGAAAGCGCCGACGAAAAACATGAATATTATATGTTTGCCATGGAAATCAAAATGAACAAAATTGTTGCCGCTAAATTGAAAACAATACATCAGTTACAACTCGAGAAAAATAAATTCAAACAAATAATAAACAAAATTAAGGAGGGAGGCGACGACCAGATAAATCAACATTTTAAGGTACTAAATAATAAATTATACCGAAGATGGAAAGACCAATGGAAACTGTATATTCCGGAAGAGCTTAGGACTGAATTAATCCAGGAGGTTCATCAAATGTACGGTCATCCTGGCACGAAAAAGACACTACAGCTACTGAAGGAACATTTTACGATCGACACGATGTGCAGAATTGTCAGCCAAATAATACGATGCTGTGACCTGTGCCAAAGATGTAAGGATAGCGGAAACCGAATCATCACAGGGGAAACGCGGCCAATACTACCTACACGGAAAGGAGAGTTAATAAGTTTGGATTATTATGATCACTACCTACATCCAGGGGGCTGGGTGAAGTATTTATTGGTTATCGTCAATAACTTTACGAAATATGTAGAGCTATACGCATTAAGAAGAACCACTACCAACGTGTCCCTTAAACGACTACAGCAATATATCACTACCCACGGAAAGCCTAACAGTGTATTAACGGATAATGGTACACAATTTACGTGACGTAAATGGACGCAAGGTCTGAAGGATTTAAAAATAAAACCAAAATATACAGCAATCAGAAATCCATGTACCAACATCGCAGAACGATGGAACCGACAGCTAGGCAACTTATTCCGAATCTTTGTACGAGAAAGGCACACAAAATGGGCTACATATATAAAAACAATAAAGGCATGTCTAAATGAGACGTATCAAGACACTACCAAAGTTACACCGTATGAAGCACAATTCGGAACCAAACCAGGTAGACATTGGGAAAAATATTTAGACTCCATTGTAATAAATAACGAAAGTGTGGACATAGAGAAATTACAATTAAGAACAAGGAGAGAGGAGAGAGACAGTCTGCTCGGATAAACAAACTAAGTAAAATTACCACATTTGAAGTAGGGGACCAGGTCCTAATTCGGACACATACACTTTCAGACGCTACGCAAAATATAATTGGGAAATTTTGCACATTATATGCAAGTCCCTAATTATGCAAGTCCCTATGTAAGGTGGAAAGCGCCACGTACCAATTACAGGACGACGTAAACAGCAATTCAATACGTGGGATTTTCAACACGAGGCAGCTGAAGAAATATCATTCAGATGCTTAGTTGACGCCAGATAAAAAGAAAAATTGTATACATTGTAAAATGATCAATGTGATGTCTAAAATGTAACTGAAAGAATTGTAAAAAAAAAAGAAAAAACGTAATAACAATTATCTTAATAATGAGATATAAAATGACGAATTGTGTAATTGTAATTATTAATGCCTATTAGCAAATGTTGACTAAACTATTGACAATTATTGTTTACATAGATGCATAGATAAAATAAATGTCTCAAAATGTTGCTAGTGTAATAACAATTAGTAGGTTACGGATAGGAATGTTAAATGTATGATTACCACAAAAACTTTTAAATCTAAAAGAATAGTGAAGTGTTTGTGAAGTGTCAACTAATAAACTGTGAACTAACAGAACATCGATAGCAATTTAAAGTAGAAAATTGTGGCAATAAATTGATTAAGTACATTAAACTATCATTATAACGGAAACGTTTAAATTGTAGATTCGTAGAGATGTAGAGAAAATATTTTGTTAATTAATATTTCTATAATAATATTCTCAATTAACTATCTATTCAAGGAATATACATAAAATAGTGTACTGTTAAGTAATATTTGATATAAAAAAACCGAATGTACTAAATGTGTACGGGTGAGAGATAATTTAATTTTCAGGATTACTAATATTATTATCATGATGATTATTAAATGAAATGTTTAATTTTTTTCTGTGTATATTTGTGTGTCATGCGCAGGAATGAACAACAAAAGAGAATGTATGTAAAGAGTCGTATTGAAACATAGATAAAGTGTAGATTTTAAATTAAAGGACTAAATGTTATTTTGTAAACATAGATGAATGTTAAACATAGCAGAAAGATTAGAAAAACAAATATGGATTCATTTAAAGGGGCGAAAGTGAAAGTAGGTTACTAAGGGAGTGGGACCGTTACGTAGGGCGTTTAAACTTACGGCACCAGTTTTTTTTTCAGTAGGTCAAAATATGCCAACAGAAAACATACTACACTATGTTCAGGAAATGATGAGCCTGTACACGAAATGCGAAGAGTATATAATTGACGTGGTATCACAACGTCAGGGCCCAAATTTGGGGTCCCTTTTGATTCAAAAGAGTTCATCCAAATTGACCCAAATTGGGGACCGATATAACGCCAAAGTTAAAAAAAAAACTAATAATAAAATAAATTTCTTCTAGTTAAGGTAAATGTCATTGAACGTGGTGACAACTGATATATGAAGTTATTCGTAGGAGTGTAGCGAACAAAAAAAACTGGCGAAGCCATCCGCTGTCGTCTACGCAAGCCTAATTGACACGCCATAAATCTAGTGTAGCAAGCGGCTACGTGTTAGAAAGACAAGGTTATTGTGCTGGGTGTATCTAGAAGGGACGCCAATGAATAAAACCTACAATCCGGAGAAAAGCATACGAAGGAGTGAATAAACTCATCAAGTGAAAAATGTTTCGTCTGACAAAGGATGAAAGGTTACACGAACATAACAGCAGACAGAAAACAATGAAGGGTGTTCCTTGACTGAAACGCATAAACAGAGGATACGCGGGAACAATACTATGATACCAGGAAAGAAAGCGTACACGAGGTTAACTCAGGAACTAAAGGGATAGGGTTTGTTGGGAGCCAGACAAAAAGAAAATACTTATGGAGAGAGTAGGCGAGGCCTTTGTTCAAGAAAAGGTAATACCATAAGCGCAACTAATTGGACAGGCAGCTGTTGGAAGAGAAATCGAAGGGTTGTCTTTGTGAAGACTAAGAGATACGACAGCTAGATTTATTAGCACAGTATTCGGAAATGCCGTTGACCGAAGGGCAAAGGACCCATAAGAAAAGTTTGTTGGGAATCAGAAGGCCTATCAGAACTTACTTTGGAAAAAGTAGGTGGTCTCTGGAGTAGGTTGTACGAAAAAGAACCAATTAGGAAATGGCATCGCCGAAACAAGAAGTCTAGTGGGGAAATTCTCATGTTCGATATAGGCAAGCGACAGAGACGCGAAAAGGGGAGTCTTTACTAAATTTTCGAAGGGATCGGAAGTAAAAAGCGTGACAAAAGTGTTACGGGAGTTCGTAAAATGACTTAGAAAATATCGATACGATATGAACTGTTTAACATTTTCTAGCGTTCGAATTTGTGATCGTATAATACTAAATGATAGTTAAACGCAATATAACGGCGGTATTAACAATTCTAACAATGTTGTATAATAATTAGTCATGAACGAATAACAGTAACTTACTGTCATGTGTATCAGTTAAACAAACCATAAAACCGAGTGCAATTTACATCTTTAAACAATATTGCGAGTAAATTAAATAATATATTTACAGAATGTCAGTGAATAACCGACGTAACAGCAACAATAATTTAGACTCGCAATAAATCCAATACGAACACGCGTTGTGTAATGGGCTGTATATGTGAAGTGCTTCAGTGACGTCCACGCAGACCACTCGAGATTCTGGAGGTGACATCACCAATACTACAAATGCTGATCCAGATGCGTGGCTTACCACACCTGCGACCTCTACAAGATATGGATAATCGTACATCAAGTAATTTTGTTATGTACTAATTAAATTTTACACCCACTTGTCTCTCACTAAAAGAACTCTCTAAAGAAATTTATATAAAGTACTAATTTAGAAACTTCATTATAAGTAAGGTCAAGTTGAACCATTAGAGAGAATCGTAGGAAATCTAGTAGTTCATAAAATATATAGCACAATCGCTTTGATTTTAAATGAATCCGGTATGATATAAAATGTTGTACTAAACTTAAGTTGATCAATTATTAAAAATGAATATAATAAGAAGTAAATTTTTTAGAGATTGAAGAATTATTAAATTTATTAAATATGCATTAATTAATATTTATAGTAATAATTAATTATACCATAAATATGATTATATATAATGATATTTAGTTAATAAATTAAGTACTAGAATGTAATGAAGCATTTACTTTATTGAATTGAACCCTGAGAGAAACAAAAACAGTAAAGTAAATGTATTATGATATTTGTCCCACACAACCACGGGCAAACTAAGTTATAGTTATATTTGGCACCACAACAAGGTGGGGCTTCATTAATTAAAAAGAGCTGTAACAAAAAATTTATGTATTTGGTGTCCACCGCTGGGCGTAAACGGGTACAACTCGTTCAATTATTATATATTAGCACCGCACCGCATGGCTTGATAGACAAATTAAGGTCATTAGGCTAGGGCAGTGACAGACAGTGTGGTTATAAATTTGTCTAGGATTAAGTAGCATAAGATAGTTGTAAGGCACTAGGTCCCTGAATGATAACGCGGAGGAAAGCGAAAATGGCAACGAGGGACGCAAATTCAGAAGCGTTTGATGTAAATAACCAGATGGGGGTGGAGCAATCCGAAAGTAGCGCAATAGAAAGTGCAACCAGTAGCGGAGAAAATATTGAAGGCAGGGCCCGGGGACAAGAATCAATGCCGCCCGGAATTAATCTCCACATGTTGATGACACTAATAAGACAACAGGGGGAAGAAATGAGAAAGCAGAATGAAGAGACAGATGAAAACCAAAGAAAATATATAGAAGAATTGGGTGAACAAATCACCACGAAATTAGACGAAAAGAGATAATTAATTAGAGAGGGCCTATGAGGTCAAATCCACCAAGTAAACGCTGATTTACAAAAACAATCAGAAAAGCTGGAAGAAGTACAAAAGAAGAATGAGAGCGGAATTAAAGAAATAAGTAAATAAATAAAGAAACAAGCAAAAGATAGTAGAGAAATAGCGAGAAGGATCGTAAGGAATGGCAGGATGCCATAATCAATACGCAGAACCAGAATAAACAGCAGATAGAAGGGATAAAGCAACAGGTAAGGAATCTAAAGGAAGTCCATCAAAATGCTGAAGAGAAGTTGAATGACGTCTCCACGGAAAAGGGTAGAAGACTGGACGAAATAGCAAACAACCTTACGACCATACGGGAAAGTCAACAAAGAGTACAGCGTAGGTTGGAAGAAATGGAGCAGAGACCAGCCGTCGCCGTAAATGGGAAGAACATAAATAAAGATGTCACATTTGACGGAGAAGATAAACACCAATGGAATTCCTGAAGGATTTGCGAGAACTCCAGGAGACATACTACAGTGAAGATAACACAATATGGATAGGCCGACATTTGTCTGGTGAAGCAGCTATCTGGTGGAGAATAGTTCGTGAACAAATTAAAACATTCAAAGCATTCGAAGAGGTATTGATGGGTAAATATTGGAGCGCTATACAACAAGAGCTGGTCCGTGACCAGTTGGAATACGGACGCTTCAATCCAAATGGATCACTTAATATGATACAATATATGGAACGATGCGTATTGAAGAGCCGACAACTAATCCCCATACTCTCAGATAAACACATGATTACGAAATTAGCACGACACTATAATAGGGAACTACAGATTGCGGTAGTGACGAGGGGCGTAACAACAATAAATAGCTTCGAGGCTTTGCTGCGTGAATATATGAACATTAACACGAGAACTGAGAACAGTGGGCAGAAAATAAGTGAGCGCCCTGTCATAAAATATAAGGGTGACGCACCACCACCTCGACAAATGAACAATAATAAAAAACTGCGCCCCGGCTGGAGGGACAACTTTTTACAAAGAACCCTGGTGAGTGAAACCAGCAAGCCGCAGGCCATAAATAGTTTGGTCATTGAGCGCCACACGGATTCTAAACAAAACGAACAACCATCGACGTCAACACGCAATGACTTTTACCTACGAGTGCAATGAACTCAGAGGTTGGTCAAAACAACGAGATAACTAGAAATGGTGACTATATAAAAGCAATCTTTCCAGATATCAAAAAAGAATTGATGGAGAAAAACGAGCAAAACATAGAAATCAAAACAATTAAAAGCCCTGAAATATCAATTAAGATAAATCAAATACCGGTTAATGCCTTAATTCATACAGGAAGCGCTGTCAACGCACTATCCGAAAATTGGTATCATCACAATAAAAAGCTACTTGGAAACCACGAGATCCTAAGTGTTAATAATACGACGATAATTAGCGCGGTAGGAAACAAATCTAAACATTTAAAAAGGCAAGTATTTTGTGAAACAATCCTAAATAATAGCATAAGTGTGGATTGTGTGTTCTTGATCGTACCGGGGCTAGTAAGAGATTGTATACTCGGGATGAATTTTCTGCAACAATCAAAGAGTGTAATCAACATACCGGAACAATGGATTAAAATACAACCGGAATTAGGAACGACTGTGGAGGAAGGTCCCTGCGAAGTGGCTCTGTTAGTAATGAAAGAAGATATATGTAACATGGATGAGGAAATCCGTAAGAAACTTGATGAACTAGACGGGGTGGATCAAGCCAGACGAAGTCAGTTGGAACAACTTTTACATAAAAATAAAAGAGTATTTAATGAACGGCCAGGCCTCATAACGGGATACCAGCATTACTTCTATGTAGCCGACAGCACTCCTTACCTACAAAAGGGGTGGTCGTTCCTATCAAGTATCAGAGGGCAGTTCAGGATGAAGTTAGGAGAATGCTAGAGTACGGGATAATTGAAAGAGCCCAAAGCCCTCTAGTAACTGTCATTAAAAGGGACGGGAGGGTGCGATTGTGTCTTGATGCCCGGAAAGTAAACAGCACCACCAACCCGGATTATGAAGGACCGCCGCCGATAAATGAAATTCTAGCACGATGCAGTAACATACAAGTGATGTACACATAGACTTAACAAACAGCTTTTGGCAAATTCCGCTAAAGGAGAACTGTCGTAACTATACAGGTTTCTTATACGAAGGCAGATGTTACAGGTTCAAAGTGACGCCTTTTGGCATAAGTACAAGCCTGGCAAGGGGACTTGACCACATACTAACGGAGGAGGTTAAGAAGCACACAACCATATACGTTGATGATATTCTATGTTTCTCACAAAATGAAGAGGAGCACATTGTACATTTGAAAAACCTGTTGGATAACCTAAGTAGGGCCAACATAACCGTTAATTTAAAAAAGTCGCAATTTTTCCGAGAAGAGATACAGTATCTCGGTTACTGTTTAACGACCAATGGGATTAAACCGACAACAGATAAGGTATCAGCTATTTTAAATTTCCCAACACCGAGAAAGCCCAAACAATTAAAAGGTTTCTTGGGACTTACCAATTTTTATAATAAATTCAGAAGTAGATACGCAGAATATACCCAGCCATTACTAAAACTATTACAAAAAGGAAATAAATTCAACTGGGACACTACCATGAGCGAACAGTTTCAACGAGTGAAATAATTATTTGTAGACACCGTAGTACTTAAATTTCCCACGCAAGGACGCCGGTTTTACCTGCAATGTGATGCAAGTAATTATGCATACGGGGGCCAGATGTATCAGATTGATCAGGAAGGGGAGATCGCCGTCATCGCATACACAAGTAGAACCTTTAAAAACGCCGAAAGAAACTACTTTACTACAGAAAAAGAACTGCTTGCCATAGTCCAATGCTTAAAAATGTTCCGTATCTACATATTAGGTCAACCGCTAACTATAATAACGGACAACAAAGCACTAACCTTCATTCAGAAATGCCATTTAAACAACACCGGAATTACTAGATTGATACTCGCTATACAGGAGTACAATTTCAAAATTCTACACTACAAGGGGAAGGAGAACTTAGTTGCCGACATACTAAGCAGATATCCAGAAGATAACGACGTGAACGAAAGCGCCGACGAAAAACATGAATATTATATGTTTGCCATGGAAATCAAAATGAACAAAATTGTTGCCGCTAAATTGAAAACAATACATCAGTTACAACTCGAGAAAAATAAATTCAAACAAATAATAAACAAAATTAAGGAGGGAGGCGACGACCAGATAAATCAACATTTTAAGGTACTAAATAATAAATTATACCGAAGATGGAAAGACCAATGGAAACTGTATATTCCGGAAGAGCTTAGGACTGAATTAATCCAGGAGGTTCATCAAATGTACGGTCATCCTGGCACGAAAAAGACACTACAGCTACTGAAGGAACATTTTACGATCGACACGATGTGCAGAATTGTCAGCCAAATAATACGATGCTGTGACCTGTGCCAAAGATGTAAGGATAGCGGAAACCGAATCATCACAGGGGAAACGCGGCCAATACTACCTACACGGAAAGGAGAGTTAATAAGTTTGGATTATTATGATCACTACCTACATCCAGGGGGCTGGGTGAAGTATTTATTGGTTATCGTCAATAACTTTACGAAATATGTAGAGCTATACGCATTAAGAAGAACCACTACCAACGTGTCCCTTAAACGACTACAGCAATATATCACTACCCACGGAAAGCCTAACAGTGTATTAACGGATAATGGTACACAATTTACGTGACGTAAATGGACGCAAGGTCTGAAGGATTTAAAAATAAAACCAAAATATACAGCAATCAGAAATCCATGTACCAACATCGCAGAACGATGGAACCGACAGCTAGGCAACTTATTCCGAATCTTTGTACGAGAAAGGCACACAAAATGGGCTACATATATAAAAACAATAAAGGCATGTCTAAATGAGACGTATCAAGACACTACCAAAGTTACACCGTATGAAGCACAATTCGGAACCAAACCAGGTAGACATTGGGAAAAATATTTAGACTCCATTGTAATAAATAACGAAAGTGTGGACATAGAGAAATTACAATTAAGAACAAGGAGAGAGGAGAGAGACAGTCTGCTCGGATAAACAAACTAAGTAAAATTACCACATTTGAAGTAGGGGACCAGGTCCTAATTCGGACACATACACTTTCAGACGCTACGCAAAATATAATTGGGAAATTTTGCACATTATATGCAAGTCCCTAATTATGCAAGTCCCTATGTAAGGTGGAAAGCGCCACGTACCAATTACAGGACGACGTAAACAGCAATTCAATACGTGGGATTTTCAACACGAGGCAGCTGAAGAAATATCATTCAGATGCTTAGTTGACGCCAGATAAAAAGAAAAATTGTATACATTGTAAAATGATCAATGTGATGTCTAAAATGTAACTGAAAGAATTGTAAAAAAAAAGAAAAAACGTAATAACAATTATCTTAATAATGAGATATAAAATGACGAATTGTGTAATTGTAATTATTAATGCCTATTAGCAAATGTTGACTAAACTATTGACAATTATTGTTTACATAGATGCATAGATAAAATAAATGTCTCAAAATGTTGCTAGTGTAATAACAATTAGTAGGTTACGGATAGGAATGTTAAATGTATGATTACCACAAAAACTTTTAAATCTAAAAGAATAGTGAAGTGTTTGTGAAGTGTCAACTAATAAACTGTGAACTAACAGAACATCGATAGCAATTTAAAGTAGAAAATTGTGGCAATAAATTGATTAAGTACATTAAACTATCATTATAACGGAAACGTTTAAATTGTAGATTCGTAGAGATGTAGAGAAAATATTTTGTTAATTAATATTTCTATAATAATATTCTCAATTAACTATCTATTCAAGGAATATACATAAAATAGTGTACTGTTAAGTAATATTTGATATAAAAAAACCGAATGTACTAAATGTGTACGGGTGAGAGATAATTTAATTTTCAGGATTACTAATATTATTATCATGATGATTATTAAATGAAATGTTTAATTTTTTTCTGTGTATATTTGTGTGTCATGCGCAGGAATGAACAACAAAAGAGAATGTATGTAAAGAGTCGTATTGAAACATAGATAAAGTGTAGATTTTAAATTAAAGGACTAAATGTTATTTTGTAAACATAGATGAATGTTAAACATAGCAGAAAGATTAGAAAAACAAATATGGATTCATTTAAAGGGGCGAAAGTGAAAGTAGGTTACTAAGGGAGTGGGACCGTTACGTAGGGCGTTTAAACTTACGGCACCAGTTTTTTTTTCAGTAGGTCAAAATATGCCAACAGAAAACATACTACACTATGTTCAGGAAATGATGAGCCTGTACACGAAATGCGAAGAGTATATAATTGACGTGGTATCACAACGTCAGGGCCCAAATTTGGGGTCCCTTTTGATTCAAAAGAGTTCATCCAAATTGACCCAAATTGGGGACCGATATAACGCCAAAGTTAAAAAAAAAACTAATAATAAAATAAATTTCTTCTAGTTAAGGTAAATGTCATTGAACGTGGTGACAACTGATATATGAAGTTATTCGTAGGAGTGTAGCGAACAAAAAAAACTGGCGAAGCCATCCGCTGTCGTCTACGCAAGCCTAATTGACACGCCATAAATCTAGTGTAGCAAGCGGCTACGTGTTAGAAAGACAAGGTTATTGTGCTGGGTGTATCTAGAAGGGACGCCAATGAATAAAACCTACAATCCGGAGAAAAGCATACGAAGGAGTGAATAAACTCATCAAGTGAAAAATGTTTCGTCTGACAAAGGATGAAAGGTTACACGAACATAACAGCAGACAGAAAACAATGAAGGGTGTTCCTTGACTGAAACGCATAAACAGAGGATACGCGGGAACAATACTATGATACCAGGAAAGAAAGCGTACACGAGGTTAACTCAGGAACTAAAGGGATAGGGTTTGTTGGGAGCCAGACAAAAAGAAAATACTTATGGAGAGAGTAGGCGAGGCCTTTGTTCAAGAAAAGGTAATACCATAAGCGCAACTAATTGGACAGGCAGCTGTTGGAAGAGAAATCGAAGGGTTGTCTTTGTGAAGACTAAGAGATACGACAGCTAGATTTATTAGCACAGTATTCGGAAATGCCGTTGACCGAAGGGCAAAGGACCCATAAGAAAAGTTTGTTGGGAATCAGAAGGCCTATCAGAACTTACTTTGGAAAAAGTAGGTGGTCTCTGGAGTAGGTTGTACGAAAAAGAACCAATTAGGAAATGGCATCGCCGAAACAAGAAGTCTAGTGGGGAAATTCTCATGTTCGATATAGGCAAGCGACAGAGACGCGAAAAGGGGAGTCTTTACTAAATTTTCGAAGGGATCGGAAGTAAAAAGCGTGACAAAAGTGTTACGGGAGTTCGTAAAATGACTTAGAAAATATCGATACGATATGAACTGTTTAACATTTTCTAGCGTTCGAATTTGTGATCGTATAATACTAAATGATAGTTAAACGCAATATAACGGCGGTATTAACAATTCTAACAATGTTGTATAATAATTAGTCATGAACGAATAACAGTAACTTACTGTCATGTGTATCAGTTAAACAAACCATAAAACCGAGTGCAATTTACATCTTTAAACAATATTGCGAGTAAATTAAATAATATATTTACAGAATGTCAGTGAATAACCGACGTAACAGCAACAATAATTTAGACTCGCAATAAATCCAATACGAACACGCGTTGTGTAATGGGCTGTATATGTGAAGTGCTTCAGTGACGTCCACGCAGACCACTCGAGATTCTGGAGGTGACATCACCAATACTACAAATGCTGATCCAGAAGCGTGGCTTACCACACCTGCGACCTCTACAAGATATGGATAATCGTACATCAAGTAATTTTGTTATGTACTAATTAAATTTTACACCCACTTGTCTCTCACTAAAAGAACTCTCTAAAGAAATTTATATAAAGTACTAATTTAGAAACTTCATTATAAGTAAGGTCAAGTTGAACCATTAGAGAGAATCGTAGGAAATCTAGTAGTTCATAAAATATATAGCACAATCGCTTTGATTTTAAATGAATCCGGTATGATATAAAATGTTGTACTAAACTTAAGTTGATCAATTATTAAAAATGAATATAATAAGAAGTAAATTTTTTAGAGATTGAAGAATTATTAAATTTATTAAATATGCATTAATTAATATTTATAGTAATAATTAATTATACCATAAATATGATTATATATAATGATATTTAGTTAATAAATTAAGTACTAGAATGTAATGAAGCATTTACTTTATTGAATTGAACCCTGAGAGAAACAAAAACAGTAAAGTAAATGTATTATGATATTTGTCCCACACAACCACGGGCAAACTAAGTTATAGTTATATTTGGCACCACAACAAGGTGGGGCTTCATTAATTAAAAAGAGCTGTAACAAAAAATTTATGTATTTGGTGTCCACCGCTGGGCGTAAACGGGTACAACTCGTTCAATTATTATATATTAGCACCGCACCGCATGGCTTGATAGACAAATTAAGGTCATTAGGCTAGGGCAGTGACAGACAGTGTGGTTATAAATTTGTCTAGGATTAAGTAGCATAAGATAGTTGTAAGGCACTAGGTCCCTGAATGATAACGCGGAGGAAAGCGAAAATGGCAACGAGGGACGCAAATTCAGAAGCGTTTGATGTAAATAACCAGATGGGGGTGGAGCAATCCGAAAGTAGCGCAATAGAAAGTGCAACCAGTAGCGGAGAAAATATTGAAGGCAGGGCCCGGGGACAAGAATCAATGCCGCCCGGAATTAATCTCCACATGTTGATGACACTAATAAGACAACAGGGGGAAGAAATGAGAAAGCAGAATGAAGAGACAGATGAAAACCAAAGAAAATATATAGAAGAATTGGGTGAACAAATCACCACGAAATTAGACGAAAAGAGATAATTAATTACAGAGGGCCTATGAGGTCAAATCCACCAAGTAAACGCTGATTTACAAAAACAATCAGAAAAGCTGGAAGAAGTACAAAAGAAGAATGAGAGCGGAATTAAAGAAATAAGTAAATAAATAAAGAAACAAGCAAAAGATAGTAGAGAAATAGCGAGAAGGATCGTAAGGAATGGCAGGATGCCATAATCAATACGCAGAACCAGAATAAACAGCAGATAGAAGGGATAAAGCAACAGGTAAGGAATCTAAAGGAAGTCCATCAAAATGCTGAAGAGAAGTTGAATGACGTCTCCACGGAAAAGGGTAGAAGACTGGACGAAATAGCAAACAACCTTACGACCATACGGGAAAGTCAACAAAGAGTACAGCGTAGGTTGGAAGAAATGGAGCAGAGACCAGCCGTCGCCGTAAATGGGAAGAACATAAATAAAGATGTCACATTTGACGGAGAAGATAAACACCAATGGAATTCCTGAAGGATTTGCGAGAACTCCAGGAGACATACTACAGTGAAGATAACACAATATGGATAGGCCGACATTTGTCTGGTGAAGCAGCTATCTGGTGGAGAATAGTTCGTGAACAAATTAAAACATTCAAAGCATTCGAAGAGGTATTGATGGGTAAATATTGGAGCGCTATACAACAAGAGCTGGTCCGTGACCAGTTGGAATACGGACGCTTCAATCCAAATGGATCACTTAATATGATACAATATATGGAACGATGCGTATTGAAGAGCCGACAACTAATCCCCATACTCTCAGATAAACACATGATTACGAAATTAGCACGACACTATAATAGGGAACTACAGATTGCGGTAGTGACGAGGGGCGTAACAACAATAAATAGCTTCGAGGCTTTGCTGCGTGAATATATGAACATTAACACGAGAACTGAGAACAGTGGGCAGAAAATAAGTGAGCGCCCTGTCATAAAATATAAGGGTGACGCACCACCACCTCGACAAATGAACAATAATAAAAAACTGCGCCCCGGCTGGAGGGACAACTTTTTACAAAGAACCCTGGTGAGTGAAACCAGCAAGCCGCAGGCCATAAATAGTTTGGTCATTGAGCGCCACACGGATTCTAAACAAAACGAACAACCATCGACGTCAACACGCAATGACTTTTACCTACGAGTGCAATGAACTCAGAGGTTGGTCAAAACAACGAGATAACTAGAAATGGTGACTATATAAAAGCAATCTTTCCAGATATCAAAAAAGAATTGATGGAGAAAAACGAGCAAAACATAGAAATCAAAACAATTAAAAGCCCTGAAATATCAATTAAGATAAATCAAATACCGGTTAATGCCTTAATTCATACAGGAAGCGCTGTCAACGCACTATCCGAAAATTGGTATCATCACAATAAAAAGCTACTTGGAAACCACGAGATCCTAAGTGTTAATAATACGACGATAATTAGCGCGGTAGGAAACAAATCTAAACATTTAAAAAGGCAAGTATTTTGTGAAACAATCCTAAATAATAGCATAAGTGTGGATTGTGTGTTCTTGATCGTACCGGGGCTAGTAAGAGATTGTATACTCGGGATGAATTTTCTGCAACAATCAAAGAGTGTAATCAACATACCGGAACAATGGATTAAAATACAACCGGAATTAGGAACGACTGTGGAGGAAGGTCCCTGCGAAGTGGCTCTGTTAGTAATGAAAGAAGATATATGTAACATGGATGAGGAAATCCGTAAGAAACTTGATGAACTAGACGGGGTGGATCAAGCCAGACGAAGTCAGTTGGAACAACTTTTACATAAAAATAAAAGAGTATTTAATGAACGGCCAGGCCTCATAACGGGATACCAGCATTACTTCTATGTAGCCGACAGCACTCCTTACCTACAAAAGGGGTGGTCGTTCCTATCAAGTATCAGAGGGCAGTTCAGGATGAAGTTAGGAGAATGCTAGAGTACGGGATAATTGAAAGAGCCCAAAGCCCTCTAGTAACTGTCATTAAAAGGGACGGGAGGGTGCGATTGTGTCTTGATGCCCGGAAAGTAAACAGCACCACCAACCCGGATTATGAAGGACCGCCGCCGATAAATGAAATTCTAGCACGATGCAGTAACATACAAGTGATGTACACATAGACTTAACAAACAGCTTTTGGCAAATTCCGCTAAAGGAGAACTGTCGTAACTATACAGGTTTCTTATACGAAGGCAGATGTTACAGGTTCAAAGTGACGCCTTTTGGCATAAGTACAAGCCTGGCAAGGGGACTTGACCACATACTAACGGAGGAGGTTAAGAAGCACACAACCATATACGTTGATGATATTCTATGTTTCTCACAAAATGAAGAGGAGCACATTGTACATTTGAAAAACCTGTTGGATAACCTAAGTAGGGCCAACATAACCGTTAATTTAAAAAAGTCGCAATTTTTCCGAGAAGAGATACAGTATCTCGGTTACTGTTTAACGACCAATGGGATTAAACCGACAACAGATAAGGTATCAGCTATTTTAAATTTCCCAACACCGAGAAAGCCCAAACAATTAAAAGGTTTCTTGGGACTTACCAATTTTTATAATAAATTCAGAAGTAGATACGCAGAATATACCCAGCCATTACTAAAACTATTACAAAAAGGAAATAAATTCAACTGGGACACTACCATGAGCGAACAGTTTCAACGAGTGAAATAATTATTTGTAGACACCGTAGTACTTAAATTTCCCACGCAAGGACGCCGGTTTTACCTGCAATGTGATGCAAGTAATTATGCATACGGGGGCCAGATGTATCAGATTGATCAGGAAGGGGAGATCGCCGTCATCGCATACACAAGTAGAACCTTTAAAAACGCCGAAAGAAACTACTTTACTACAGAAAAAGAACTGCTTGCCATAGTCCAATGCTTAAAAATGTTCCGTATCTACATATTAGGTCAACCGCTAACTATAATAACGGACAACAAAGCACTAACCTTCATTCAGAAATGCCATTTAAACAACACCGGAATTACTAGATTGATACTCGCTATACAGGAGTACAATTTCAAAATTCTACACTACAAGGGGAAGGAGAACTTAGTTGCCGACATACTAAGCAGATATCCAGAAGATAACGACGTGAACGAAAGCGCCGACGAAAAACATGAATATTATATGTTTGCCATGGAAATCAAAATGAACAAAATTGTTGCCGCTAAATTGAAAACAATACATCAGTTACAACTCGAGAAAAATAAATTCAAACAAATAATAAACAAAATTAAGGAGGGAGGCGACGACCAGATAAATCAACATTTTAAGGTACTAAATAATAAATTATACCGAAGATGGAAAGACCAATGGAAACTGTATATTCCGGAAGAGCTTAGGACTGAATTAATCCAGGAGGTTCATCAAATGTACGGTCATCCTGGCACGAAAAAGACACTACAGCTACTGAAGGAACATTTTACGATCGACACGATGTGCAGAATTGTCAGCCAAATAATACGATGCTGTGACCTGTGCCAAAGATGTAAGGATAGCGGAAACCGAATCATCACAGGGGAAACGCGGCCAATACTACCTACACGGAAAGGAGAGTTAATAAGTTTGGATTATTATGATCACTACCTACATCCAGGGGGCTGGGTGAAGTATTTATTGGTTATCGTCAATAACTTTACGAAATATGTAGAGCTATACGCATTAAGAAGAACCACTACCAACGTGTCCCTTAAACGACTACAGCAATATATCACTACCCACGGAAAGCCTAACAGTGTATTAACGGATAATGGTACACAATTTACGTGACATAAATGGACGCAAGGTCTGAAGGATTTAAATATAAAATCAAAATATACAGCAATCAGAAATCCATGTACCAACATCGCAGAACGATGGAACCGACAGCTAGGCAACTTATTCCGAATCTTTGTACGAGAAAGGCACACAAAATGGGCTACATATATAAAAACAATAAAGGCATGTCTAAATGAGACGTATCAAGACACTACCAAAGTTACACCATATGAAGCACAATTCGGAACCAAACCAGGTAGACATTGGGAAAAATATTTAGACTCCATTGTAATAAATAACGAAAGTGTGGACATAGAGAAATTACAATTAAGAACAAGGAGAGAGGAGAGAGACAGTCTGCTCGGATAAACAAACTAAGTAAAATTACCACATTTGAAGTAGGGGACCAGGTCCTAATTCGGACACATACACTTTCAGACGCTATGCAAAATATAATTGGGAAATTTTGCGCATTATATGCAAGTCCCTAATTATGCAAGTCCCTATGTAAGGTGGAAAGCGCCACGTACCAATTACAGGACGACGTAAACAGCAATTCAATACGTGGGATTTTCAACACGAGGCAGCTGAAGAAATATCATTCAGATGCTTAGTTGACGCCAGATAAAAAGAAAAATTGTATACATTGTAAAATGATCAATGTGATGTCTAAAATGTAACTGAAAGAATTGTAAAAAAAAAGAAAAAACGTAATAACAATTATCTTAATAATGAGATATAAAATGATGAATTGTGTAATTGTAATTATTAATCCCTATTAGCAAATGTTGACTAAACTATTGACAATTATTGTTTACATAGATGCATAGATAAAATAAATGTCTCAAAATGTTGCTAGTGTAATAACAATTAGTAGGTTACGGATAGGAATGTTAAATGTATGATTATCACAAAAACTTTTAAATCTAAAAGAATAGTGAAGTGTTTGTGAAGTGTCAACTAATAAACTGTGAACTAACAGAACATCGATAGCAATTTAAAGTAGAAAATTGTGGCAATAAATTGATTAAGTACATTAAACTATCATTATAACGGAAACGTTTAAATTGTAGATTCGTAGAGATGTAGAGAAAATATTTTGTTAATTAATATTTCTATAATAATATTCTCAATTAACTATCTATTCAAGGAATATACATAAAATAGTGTACTGTTAAGTAATATTTGATATAAAAAAACCGAATGTACTAAATGTGTACGGGTGAGAGATAATTTAATTTTCAGGATTACTAATATTATTATCATGATGATTATTAAATGAAATGTTTAATTTTTTTCTGTGTATATTTGTGTGTCATGCGCAGGAATGAACAACAAAAGAGAATGTATGTAAAGAGTCGTATTGAAACATAGATAAAGTGTAGATTTTAAATTAAAGGACTAAATGTTATTTTGTAAACATAGATGAATGTTAAACATAGCAGAAAGATTAGAAAAACAAATATGGATTCATTTAAAGGGGCGAAAGTGAAAGTAGGTTACTAAGGGAGTGGGACCGTTACGTAGGGCGTTTAAACTTACGGCACCAGTTTTTTTTTCAGTAGGTCAAAATATGCCAACAGAAAACATACTACACTATGTTCAGGAAATGATGAGCCTGTACACGAAATGCGAAGAGTATATAATTGACGTGGTATCACAACGTCAGGGCCCAAATTTGGGGTCCCTTTTGATTCAAAAGAGTTCATCCAAATTGACCCAAATTGGGGACCGATATAACGCCAAAGTTAAAAAAAAAACTAATAATAAAATAAATTTCTTCTAGTTAAGGTAAATGTCATTGAACGTGGTGACAACTGATATATGAAGTTATTCGTAGGAGTGTAGCGAACAAAAAAAACTGGCGAAGCCATCCGCTGTCGTCTACGCAAGCCTAATTGACACGCCATAAATCTAGTGTAGCAAGCGGCTACGTGTTAGAAAGACAAGGTTATTGTGCTGGGTGTATCTAGAAGGGACGCCAATGAATAAAACCTACAATCCGGAGAAAAGCATACGAAGGAGTGAATAAACTCATCAAGTGAAAAATGTTTCGTCTGACAAAGGATGAAAGGTTACACGAACATAACAGCAGACAGAAAACAATGAAGGGTGTTCCTTGACTGAAACGCATAAACAGAGGATACGCGGGAACAATACTATGATACCAGGAAAGAAAGCGTACACGAGGTTAACTCAGGAACTAAAGGGATAGGGTTTGTTGGGAGCCAGACAAAAAGAAAATACTTATGGAGAGAGTAGGCGAGGCCTTCGTTCAAGAAAAGGTAATACCATAAGCACAACTAATTGGACAGGCAGCTGTTGGAAGAGAAATCGAAGGGTTGTCTTTGTGAAGACTAAGAGATACGACAGCTAGATTTATTAGCACAGTATTCGGAAATGCCGTTGACCGAAGGGCAAAGGACCCATAAGAAAAGTTTGTTGGGAATCAGAAGGCCTATCAGAACTTACTTTGGAAAAAGTAGGTGGTCTCTGGAGTAGGTTGTACGAAAAAGAACCAATTAGGAAATGGCATCGCCGAAACAAGAAGTCTAGTGGGGAAATTCTCATGTTCGATATAGGCAAGCGACAGAGACGCGAAAAGGGGAGTCTTTACTAAATTTTCGAAGGGATCGGAAGTAAAAGGCGTGACAAAAGTGTTACGGGAGTTCGTAAAATGACTTAGAAAATATCGATACGATATGAACTGTTTAACATTTTCTAGCGTTCGAATTTGTGATCGTATAATAGTAAATGATAGTTAAACGCAATATAACGGCGGTATTAACAATTCTAACAATGTTGTATAATAATTAGTCATGAACGAATAACAGTAACTTACTGTCATGTGTATCAGTTAAACAAACCATAAAACCGAGTGCAATTTACATCTTTAAACAATATTGCGAGTAAATTAAATAATATATTTACAGAATGTCAGTGAATAACCGACGTAACAGCAACAATAATTTAGACTCGCAATAAATCCAATACGAACACGCGTTGTGAAATGGGCTGTATATGTGAAGTGCTTCAGTGACGTCCACGCAGACCACTCGAGATTCTGGAGGTGACATCACCAATACTACAAATGCTGATCCAGAAGCGTGGCTTACCACACCTGCGACCTCTACAAGATATGGATAATCGTACATCAAGTAATTTTGTTATGTACTAATTAAATTTTACACCCTCTTGTCTCTCACTAAAAGAACTCTCTAAAGAAATTTATAAAAAGTACTAATTTAGAAACTTCATTATAAGTAAGGTCAAGTTGAACCATTAGAGAGAATCGTAGGAAATCTAGTAGTTCATAAAATATATAGCACAATCGCTTTGATTTTAAATGAATTCGGTATGATATAAAATGTTGTACTAAACTTAAGTTGATCAATTATTAAAAATGAATATAATAAGAAGTAAATTTTTTAGAGGTTGAAGAATTATTAAATTTATTAAATATGCATTAATTAATATTTATAGTAATAATTAATTATACCATAAATATGATTATATATAATGATATTTAGTTAATAAATTAACTACTAGAATGTAATGAAGCATTTATTTTATTGAATTGAACCCTGAGATAAACAAAAACAGTAAAGTAAATGTATTATGATATTTGTCCCACACAACCACGGGCAAACTAAGTTATAGTTATATTTGGCACCACAACAAGGTGGGGCTTCATTAATTAAAAAGAGCTGTAACAAAAAATTTATGTATTTGGTGTCCACCGCTGGGCGTAAACGGGTACAACTCGTTCAATTTTTATATATTAGCACCGCACCGCATGGCTTGATAGGCAAATTAAGGTCATTAGGCTAGGGCAGTGACAGACAGTGTGGTTATAAATTTGTCTAGGATTAAGTAGCATAAGATAGTTGTAAGTCACTAGGTCCCTGAATGATAACGCGGAGGAAAGCGAAAATGGCAACGAGGGACGCAAATTCAGAAGCGTTTGATGTAAATAACCAGATGGGGGTGGAGCAATCCGAAAGTAGCGCAATAGAAAGTGCAACCAGTAGCGGAGAAAATATTGAAGGCAGGGCCCGGGGACAAGAATCAATGCCGCCCGGAATTAATCTCCACATGTTGATGACACTAATAAGACAACAGGGGGAAGAAATGAGAAAGCAGAATGAAGAGACAGATCAAAACCAAAGAAAATATATAGAAGAATTGGGTAAACAAATCACCACGAAATTAGACGAAAAGAGATAATTAATTAGAGAGGGCCTACGAGGTCAAATCCACCAAGTAAACGCTGATTTACAAAAACAATCAGAAAAGCTGGAAGAAGTACAAAAGAAGAATGAGAGCGGAATTAAAGAAATAAGTAAATAAATAAAGAAACAAGCAAAAGATAGTAGAGAAATAGTGAGAAGGATCGTAAGGAATGGCAGGATGCCATAATCAATACGCAGAACCAGGATAAACAGCAGATAGAAGGGATAAAGCAACAGGTAAGGAATCTAAAGGAAGTCCATCAAAATGCTGAAGAGAAGTTGAATGACGTCTCCACGGAAAAGGGTAGAAGACTGGACGAAATAGCAAACAACCTTACGACCATACGGGAAAGTCAACAAAGAGTACAGCGTAGGTTGGAAGAAATGGAGCAGAGACCAGCCGTCGCCGTAAATGGGAAGAACATAAATAAAGATGTCACATTTGACGGAGAAGATAAACACCAATGGAATTCCTGAAGGATTTGCGAGAACTCCAGGAGACATACTACAGTGAAGATAACACAATATGGATAGGCCGACATTTGTCTGGTGAAGCAGCTATCTGGTGGAGAATAGTTCGTGAACAAATTAAAACATTCAAAGCATTCGAAGAGGTATTGATGGGTAAATATTGGAGCGCTATACAACAAGAGCTGGTCCGTGACCAGTTGGAATACGGACGCTTCAATCCAAATGGATCACTTAATATGATACAATATATGGAACGATGCGTATTGAAGAGCCGACAACTAATCCCCATACTCTCAGATAAACACATGATTACGAAATTAGCACGACACTATAATAGGGAACTACAGATTGCGGTAGTGACGAGGGGCGTAACAACAATAAATAGCTTCGAGGCTTTGCTGCGTGAATATATGAACATTAACACGAGAACTGAGAACAGTGGGCAGAAAATAAGTGAGCGCCCTGTCATAAAATATAAGGGTGACGCACCACCACCTCGACAAATGAACAATAATAAAAAACTGCGCCCCGGCTGGAGGGACAACTTTTTACAAAGAACCCTGGTGAGTGAAACCAGCAAGCCGCAGGCCATAAATAGTTTGGTCATTGAGCGCCACACGGATTCTAAACAAAACGAACAACCATCGACGTCAACACGCAATGACTTTTACCTACGAGTGCAATGAACTCAGAGGTTGGTCAAAACAACGAGATAACTAGAAATGGTGACTATATAAAAGCAATCTTTCCAGATATCAAAAAAGAATTGATGGAGAAAAACGAGCAAAACATAGAAATCAAAACAATTAAAAGCCCTGAAATATCAATTAAGATAAATCAAATACCGGTTAATGCCTTAATTCATACAGGAAGCGCTGTCAACGCACTATCCGAAAATTGGTATCATCACAATAAAAAGCTACTTGGAAACCACGAGATCCTAAGTGTTAATAATACGACGATAATTAGCGCGGTAGGAAACAAATCTAAACATTTAAAAAGGCAAGTATTTTGTGAAACAATCCTAAATAATAGCATAAGTGTGGATTGTGTGTTCTTGATCGTACCGGGGCTAGTAAGAGATTGTATACTCGGGATGAATTTTCTGCAACAATCAAAGAGTGTAATCAACATACCGGAACAATGGATTAAAATACAACCGGAATTAGGAACGACTGTGGAGGAAGGTCCCTGCGAAGTGGCTCTGTTAGTAATGAAAGAAGATATATGTAACATGGATGAGGAAATCCGTAAGAAACTTGATGAACTAGACGGGGTGGATCAAGCCAGACGAAGTCAGTTGGAACAACTTTTACATAAAAATAAAAGAGTATTTAATGAACGGCCAGGCCTCATAACGGGATACCAGCATTACTTCTATGTAGCCGACAGCACTCCTTACCTACAAAAGGGGTGGTCGTTCCTATCAAGTATCAGAGGGCAGTTCAGGATGAAGTTAGGAGAATGCTAGAGTACGGGATAATTGAAAGAGCCCAAAGCTCTCTAGTAACTGTCATTAAAAGGGACGGGAGGGTCCGATTGTGTCTTGATGCCCGGAAAGTAAACAGCACCACCATCCCGGATTATGAAGGACCGCCGCCGATAAATGAAATTCTAGCACGATGCAGTAACATACAAGTGATGTACACATAGACTTAACAAACAGCTTTTGGCAAATTCCGCTAAAGGAGAACTGTCGTAACTATACAGGTTTCTTATACGAAGGCAGATGTTACAGGTTCAAAGTGACGCCTTTTGGCATAAGTACAAGCCTGGCAAGGGGACTTGACCACATACTAACGGAGGAGGTTAAGAAGCACACAACCATATACGTTGATGATATTCTATGTTTCTCACAAAATGAAGAGGAGCACATTGTACATTTGAAAAACCTGTTGGATAACCTAAGTAGGGCCAACATAACCGTTAATTTAAAAAAGTCGCAATTTTTCCGAGAAGAGATACAGTATCTCGGTTACTGTTTAACGACCAATGGGATTAAACCGACAACAGATAAGGTATCAGCTATTTTAAATTTCCCAACACCGAGAAAGCCCAAACAATTAAAAGGTTTCTTGGGACTTACCAATTTTTATAATAAATTCAGAAGTAGATACGCAGAATATACCCAGCCATTACTAAAACTATTACAAAAAGGAAATAAATTCAACTGGGACACTACCATGAGCGAACAGTTTCAACGAGTGAAATAATTATTTGTAGACACCGTAGTACTTAAATTTCCCACGCAAGGACGCCGGTTTTACCTGCAATGTGATGCAAGTAATTATGCATACGGGGGCCAGATGTATCAGATTGATCAGGAAGGGGAGATCGCCGTCATCGCATACACAAGTAGAACCTTTAAAAACGCCGAAAGAAACTACTTTACTACAGAAAAAGAACTGCTTGCCATAGTCCAATGCTTAAAAATGTTCCGTATCTACATATTAGGTCAACCGCTAACTATAATAACGGACAACAAAGCACTAACCTTCATTCAGAAATGCCATTTAAACAACACCGGAATTACTAGATTGATACTCGCTATACAGGAGTACAATTTCAAAATTCTACACTACAAGGGGAAGGAGAACTTAGTTGCCGACATACTAAGCAGATATCCAGAAGATAACGACGTGAACGAAAGCGCCGACGAAAAACATGAATATTATATGTTTGCCATGGAAATCAAAATGAACAAAATTGTTGCCGCTAAATTGAAAACAATACATCAGTTACAACTCGAGAAAAATAAATTCAAACAAATAATAAACAAAATTAAGGAGGGAGGCGACGACCAGATAAATCAACATTTTAAGGTACTAAATAATAAATTATACCGAAGATGGAAAGACCAATGGAAACTGTATATTCCGGAAGAGCTTAGGACTGAATTAATCCAGGAGGTTCATCAAATGTACGGTCATCCTGGCACGAAAAAGACACTACAGCTACTGAAGGAACATTTTACGATCGACACGATGTGCAGAATTGTCAGCCAAATAATACGATGCTGTGACCTGTGCCAAAGATGTAAGGATAGCGGAAACCGAATCATCACAGGGGAAACGCGGCCAATACTACCTACACGGAAAGGAGAGTTAATAAGTTTGGATTATTATGATCACTACCTACATCCAGGGGGCTGGGTGAAGTATTTATTGGTTATCGTCAATAACTTTACGAAATATGTAGAGCTATACGCATTAAGAAGAACCACTACCAACGTGTCCCTTAAACGACTACAGCAATATATCACTACCCACGGAAAGCCTAACAGTGTATTAACGGATAATGGTACACAATTTACGTGACGTAAATGGACGCAAGGTCTGAAGGATTTAAAAATAAAACCAAAATATACAGCAATCAGAAATCCATGTACCAACATCGCAGAACGATGGAACCGACAGCTAGGCAACTTATTCCGAATCTTTGTACGAGAAAGGCACACAAAATGGGCTACATATATAAAAACAATAAAGGCATGTCTAAATGAGACGTATCAAGACACTACCAAAGTTACACCGTATGAAGCACAATTCGGAACCAAACCAGGTAGACATTGGGAAAAATATTTAGACTCCATTGTAATAAATAACGAAAGTGTGGACATAGAGAAATTACAATTAAGAACAAGGAGAGAGGAGAGAGACAGTCTGCTCGGATAAACAAACTAAGTAAAATTACCACATTTGAAGTAGGGGACCAGGTCCTAATTCGGACACATACACTTTCAGACGCTACGCAAAATATAATTGGGAAATTTTGCACATTATATGCAAGTCCCTAATTATGCAAGTCCCTATGTAAGGTGGAAAGCGCCACGTACCAATTACAGGACGACGTAAACAGCAATTCAATACGTGGGATTTTCAACACGAGGCAGCTGAAGAAATATCATTCAGATGCTTAGTTGACGCCAGATAAAAAGAAAAATTGTATACATTGTAAAATGATCAATGTGATGTCTAAAATGTAACTGAAAGAATTGTAAAAAAAAAGAAAAAACGTAATAACAATTATCTTAATAATGAGATATAAAATGACGAATTGTGTAATTGTAATTATTAATGCCTATTAGCAAATGTTGACTAAACTATTGACAATTATTGTTTACATAGATGCATAGATAAAATAAATGTCTCAAAATGTTGCTAGTGTAATAACAATTAGTAGGTTACGGATAGGAATGTTAAATGTATGATTACCACAAAAACTTTTAAATCTAAAAGAATAGTGAAGTGTTTGTGAAGTGTCAACTAATAAACTGTGAACTAACAGAACATCGATAGCAATTTAAAGTAGAAAATTGTGGCAATAAATTGATTAAGTACATTAAACTATCATTATAACGGAAACGTTTAAATTGTAGATTCGTAGAGATGTAGAGAAAATATTTTGTTAATTAATATTTCTATAATAATATTCTCAATTAACTATCTATTCAAGGAATATACATAAAATAGTGTACTGTTAAGTAATATTTGATATAAAAAAACCGAATGTACTAAATGTGTACGGGTGAGAGATAATTTAATTTTCAGGATTACTAATATTATTATCATGATGATTATTAAATGAAATGTTTAATTTTTTTCTGTGTATATTTGTGTGTCATGCGCAGGAATGAACAACAAAAGAGAATGTATGTAAAGAGTCGTATTGAAACATAGATAAAGTGTAGATTTTAAATTAAAGGACTAAATGTTATTTTGTAAACATAGATGAATGTTAAACATAGCAGAAAGATTAGAAAAACAAATATGGATTCATTTAAAGGGGCGAAAGTGAAAGTAGGTTACTAAGGGAGTGGGACCGTTACGTAGGGCGTTTAAACTTACGGCACCAGTTTTTTTTTCAGTAGGTCAAAATATGCCAACAGAAAACATACTACACTATGTTCAGGAAATGATGAGCCTGTACACGAAATGCGAAGAGTATATAATTGACGTGGTATCACAACGTCAGGGCCCAAATTTGGGGTCCCTTTTGATTCAAAAGAGTTCATCCAAATTGACCCAAATTGGGGACCGATATAACGCCAAAGTTAAAAAAAAAACTAATAATAAAATAAATTTCTTCTAGTTAAGGTAAATGTCATTGAACGTGGTGACAACTGATATATGAAGTTATTCGTAGGAGTGTAGCGAACAAAAAAAACTGGCGAAGCCATCCGCTGTCGTCTACGCAAGCCTAATTGACACGCCATAAATCTAGTGTAGCAAGCGGCTACGTGTTAGAAAGACAAGGTTATTGTGCTGGGTGTATCTAGAAGGGACGCCAATGAATAAAACCTACAATCCGGAGAAAAGCATACGAAGGAGTGAATAAACTCATCAAGTGAAAAATGTTTCGTCTGACAAAGGATGAAAGGTTACACGAACATAACAGCAGACAGAAAACAATGAAGGGTGTTCCTTGACTGAAACGCATAAACAGAGGATACGCGGGAACAATACTATGATACCAGGAAAGAAAGCGTACACGAGGTTAACTCAGGAACTAAAGGGATAGGGTTTGTTGGGAGCCAGACAAAAAGAAAATACTTATGGAGAGAGTAGGCGAGGCCTTTGTTCAAGAAAAGGTAATACCATAAGCGCAACTAATTGGACAGGCAGCTGTTGGAAGAGAAATCGAAGGGTTGTCTTTGTGAAGACTAAGAGATACGACAGCTAGATTTATTAGCACAGTATTCGGAAATGCCGTTGACCGAAGGGCAAAGGACCCATAAGAAAAGTTTGTTGGGAATCAGAAGGCCTATCAGAACTTACTTTGGAAAAAGTAGGTGGTCTCTGGAGTAGGTTGTACGAAAAAGAACCAATTAGGAAATGGCATCGCCGAAACAAGAAGTCTAGTGGGGAAATTCTCATGTTCGATATAGGCAAGCGACAGAGACGCGAAAAGGGGAGTCTTTACTAAATTTTCGAAGGGATCGGAAGTAAAAAGCGTGACAAAAGTGTTACGGGAGTTCGTAAAATGACTTAGAAAATATCGATACGATATGAACTGTTTAACATTTTCTAGCGTTCGAATTTGTGATCGTATAATAGTAAATGATAGTTAAACGCAATATAACGGCGGTATTAACAATTCTAACAATGTTGTATAATAATTAGTCATGAACGAATAACAGTAACTTACTGTCATGTGTATCAGTTAAACAAACCATAAAACCGAGTGCAATTTACATCTTTAAACAATATTGCGAGTAAATTAAATAATATATTTACAGAATGTCAGTGAATAACCGACGTAACAGCAACAATAATTTAGACTCGCAATAAATCCAATACGAACACGCGTTGTGTAATGGGCTGTATATGTGAAGTGCTTCAGTGACGTCCACGCAGACCACTCGAGATTCTGGAGGTGACATCACCAATACTACAAATGCTGATCCAGAAGCGTGGCTTACCACACCTGCGACCTCTACAAGATATGGATAATCGTACATCAAGTAATTTTGTTATGTACTAATTAAATTTTACACCCTCTTGTCTCTCACTAAAAGAACTCTCTAAAGAAATTTATATAAAGTACTAATTTAGAAACTTCATTATAAGTAAGGTCAAGTTGAACCATTAGAGAGAATCGTAGGAAATCTAGTAGTTCATAAAATATATAGCACAATCGCTTTGATTTTAAATGAATCCGGTATGATATAAAATGTTGTACTAAATTTAAGTTGATCAATTATTAAAAATGAATATAATAAGAAGTAAATTTTTTAGAGATTGAAGAATTATTAAATTTATTAAATATGCATTAATTAATATTTATAGTAATAATTAATTATACCATAAATATGATTATATATAATGATATTTAGTTAATAAATTAAGTACTAGAATGTAATGAAGCATTTACTTTATTGAATTGAACCCTGAGAGAAACAAAAACAGTAAAGTAAATGTATTATGATATTTGTCCCACACAACCACGGGCAAACTAAGTTATAGTTATATTTGGCACCACAACAAGGTGGGGCTTCATTAATTAAAAAGAGCTGTAACAAAAAATTTATGTATTTGGTGTCCACCGCTGGGCGTAAACGGGTACAACTCGTTCAATTATTATATATTAGCACCGCACCGCATGGCTTGATAGACAAATTAAGGTCATTAGGCTAGGGCAGTGACAGACAGTGTGGTTATAAATTTGTCTAGGATTAAGTAGCATAAGATAGTTGTAAGGCACTAGGTCCCTGAATGATAACGCGGAGGAAAGCGAAAATGGCAACGAGGGACGCAAATTCAGAAGCGTTTGATGTAAATAACCAGATGGGGGTGGAGCAATCCGAAAGTAGCGCAATAGAAAGTGCAACCAGTAGCGGAGAAAATATTGAAGGCAGGGCCCGGGGACAAGAATCAATGCCGCCCGGAATTAATCTCCACATGTTGATGACACTAATAAGACAACAGGGGGAAGAAATGAGAAAGCAGAATGAAGAGACAGATGAAAACCAAAGAAAATATATAGAAGAATTGGGTGAACAAATCACCACGAAATTAGACGAAAAGAGATAATTAATTAGAGAGGGCCTATGAGGTCAAATCCACCAAGTAAACGCTGATTTACAAAAACAATCAGAAAAGCTGGAAGAAGTACAAAAGAAGAATGAGAGCGGAATTAAAGAAATAAGTAAATAAATAAAGAAACAAGCAAAAGATAGTAGAGAAATAGCGAGAAGGATCGTAAGGAATGGCAGGATGCCATAATCAATACGCAGAACCAGAATAAACAGCAGATAGAAGGGATAAAGCAACAGGTAAGGAATCTAAAGGAAGTCCATCAAAATGCTGAAGAGAAGTTGAATGACGTCTCCACGGAAAAGGGTAGAAGACTGGACGAAATAGCAAACAACCTTACGACCATACGGGAAAGTCAACAAAGAGTACAGCGTAGGTTGGAAGAAATGGAGCAGAGACCAGCCGTCGCCGTAAATGGGAAGAACATAAATAAAGATGTCACATTTGACGGAGAAGATAAACACCAATGGAATTCCTGAAGGATTTGCGAGAACTCCAGGAGACATACTACAGTGAAGATAACACAATATGGATAGGCCGACATTTGTCTGGTGAAGCAGCTATCTGGTGGAGAATAGTTCGTGAACAAATTAAAACATTCAAAGCATTCGAAGAGGTATTGATGGGTAAATATTGGAGCGCTATACAACAAGAGCTGGTCCGTGACCAGTTGGAATACGGACGCTTCAATCCAAATGGATCACTTAATATGATACAATATATGGAACGATGCGTATTGAAGAGCCGACAACTAATCCCCATACTCTCAGATAAACACATGATTACGAAATTAGCACGACACTATAATAGGGAACTACAGATTGCGGTAGTGACGAGGGGCGTAACAACAATAAATAGCTTCGAGGCTTTGCTGCGTGAATATATGAACATTAACACGAGAACTGAGAACAGTGGGCAGAAAATAAGTGAGCGCCCTGTCATAAAATATAAGGGTGACGCACCACCACCTCGACAAATGAACAATAATAAAAAACTGCGCCCCGGCTGGAGGGACAACTTTTTACAAAGAACCCTGGTGAGTGAAACCAGCAAGCCGCAGGCCATAAATAGTTTGGTCATTGAGCGCCACACGGATTCTAAACAAAACGAACAACCATCGACGTCAACACGCAATGACTTTTACCTACGAGTGCAATGAACTCAGAGGTTGGTCAAAACAACGAGATAACTAGAAATGGTGACTATATAAAAGCAATCTTTCCAGATATCAAAAAAGAATTGATGGAGAAAAACGAGCAAAACATAGAAATCAAAACAATTAAAAGCCCTGAAATATCAATTAAGATAAATCAAATACCGGTTAATGCCTTAATTCATACAGGAAGCGCTGTCAACGCACTATCCGAAAATTGGTATCATCACAATAAAAAGCTACTTGGAAACCACGAGATCCTAAGTGTTAATAATACGACGATAATTAGCGCGGTAGGAAACAAATCTAAACATTTAAAAAGGCAAGTATTTTGTGAAACAATCCTAAATAATAGCATAAGTGTGGATTGTGTGTTCTTGATCGTACCGGGGCTAGTAAGAGATTGTATACTCGGGATGAATTTTCTGCAACAATCAAAGAGTGTAATCAACATACCGGAACAATGGATTAAAATACAACCGGAATTAGGAACGACTGTGGAGGAAGGTCCCTGCGAAGTGGCTCTGTTAGTAATGAAAGAAGATATATGTAACATGGATGAGGAAATCCGTAAGAAACTTGATGAACTAGACGGGGTGGATCAAGCCAGACGAAGTCAGTTGGAACAACTTTTACATAAAAATAAAAGAGTATTTAATGAACGGCCAGGCCTCATAACGGGATACCAGCATTACTTCTATGTAGCCGACAGCACTCCTTACCTACAAAAGGGGTGGTCGTTCCTATCAAGTATCAGAGGGCAGTTCAGGATGAAGTTAGGAGAATGCTAGAGTACGGGATAATTGAAAGAGCCCAAAGCCCTCTAGTAACTGTCATTAAAAGGGACGGGAGGGTGCGATTGTGTCTTGATGCCCGGAAAGTAAACAGCACCACCATCCCGGATTATGAAGGACCGCCGCCGATAAATGAAATTCTAGCACGATGCAGTAACATACAAGTGATGTACACATAGACTTAACAAACAGCTTTTGGCAAATTCCGCTAAAGGAGAACTGTCGTAACTATACAGGTTTCTTATACGAAGGCAGATGTTACAGGTTCAAAGTGACGCCTTTTGGCATAAGTACAAGCCTGGCAAGGGGACTTGACCACATACTAACGGAGGAGGTTAAGAAGCACACAACCATATACGTTGATGATATTCTATGTTTCTCACAAAATGAAGAGGAGCACATTGTACATTTGAAAAACCTGTTGGATAACCTAAGTAGGGCCAACATAACCGTTAATTTAAAAAAGTCGCAATTTTTCCGAGAAGAGATACAGTATCTCGGTTACTGTTTAACGACCAATGGGATTAAACCGACAACAGATAAGGTATCAGCTATTTTAAATTTCCCAACACCGAGAAAGCCCAAACAATTAAAAGGTTTCTTGGGACTTACCAATTTTTATAATAAATTCAGAAGTAGATACGCAGAATATACCCAGCCATTACTAAAACTATTACAAAAAGGAAATAAATTCAACTGGGACACTACCATGAGCGAACAGTTTCAACGAGTGAAATAATTATTTGTAGACACCGTAGTACTTAAATTTCCCACGCAAGGACGCCGGTTTTACCTGCAATGTGATGCAAGTAATTATGCATACGGGGGCCAGATGTATCAGATTGATCAGGAAGGGGAGATCGCCGTCATCGCATACACAAGTAGAACCTTTAAAAACGCCGAAAGAAACTACTTTACTACAGAAAAAGAACTGCTTGCCATAGTCCAATGCTTAAAAAAGTTCCGTATCTACATATTAGGTCAACCGCTAACTATAATAACGGACAACAAAGCACTAACCTTCATTCAGAAATGCCATTTAAACAACACCGGAATTACTAGATTGATACTCGCTATACAGGAGTACAATTTCAAAATTCTACACTACAAGGGGAAGGAGAACTTAGTTGCCGACATACTAAGCAGATATCCAGAAGATAACGACGTGAACGAAAGCGCCGACGAAAAACATGAATATTATATGTTTGCCATGGAAATCAAAATGAACAAAATTGTTGCCGCTAAATTGAAAACAATACATCAGTTACAACTCGAGAAAAATAAATTCAAACAAATAATAAACAAAATTAAGGAGGGAGGCGACGACCAGATAAATCAACATTTTAAGGTACTAAATAATAAATTATACCGAAGATGGAAAGACCAATGGAAACTGTATATTCCGGAAGAGCTTAGGACTGAATTAATCCAGGAGGTTCATCAAATGTACGGTCATCCTGGCACGAAAAAGACACTACAGCTACTGAAGGAACATTTTACGATCGACACGATGTGCAGAATTGTCAGCCAAATAATACGATGCTGTGACCTGTGCCAAAGATGTAAGGATAGCGGAAACCGAATCATCACAGGGGAAACGCGGCCAATACTACCTACACGGAAAGGAGAGTTAATAAGTTTGGATTATTATGATCACTACCTACATCCAGGGGGCTGGGTGAAGTATTTATTGGTTATCGTCAATAACTTTACGAAATATGTAGAGCTATACGCATTAAGAAGAACCACTACCAACGTGTCCCTTAAACGACTACAGCAATATATCACTACCCACGGAAAGCCTAACAGTGTATTAACGGATAATGGTACACAATTTACGTGACGTAAATGGACGCAAGGTCTGAAGGATTTAAAAATAAAACCAAAATATACAGCAATCAGAAATCCATGTACCAACATCGCAGAACGATGGAACCGACAGCTAGGCAACTTATTCCGAATCTTTGTACGAGAAAGGCACACAAAATGGGCTACATATATAAAAACAATAAAGGCATGTCTAAATGAGACGTATCAAGACACTACCAAAGTTACACCGTATGAAGCACAATTCGGAACCAAACCAGGTAGACATTGGGAAAAATATTTAGACTCCATTGTAATAAATAACGAAAGTGTGGACATAGAGAAATTACAATTAAGAACAAGGAGAGAGGAGAGAGACAGTCTGCTCGGATAAACAAACTAAGTAAAATTACCACATTTGAAGTAGGGGACCAGGTCCTAATTCGGACACATACACTTTCAGACGCTACGCAAAATATAATTGGGAAATTTTGCACATTATATGCAAGTCCCTAATTATGCAAGTCCCTATGTAAGGTGGAAAGCGCCACGTACCAATTACAGGACGACGTAAACAGCAATTCAATACGTGGGATTTTCAACACGAGGCAGCTGAAGAAATATCATTCAGATGCTTAGTTGACGCCAGATAAAAAGAAAAATTGTATACATTGTAAAATGATCAATGTGATGTCTAAAATGTAACTGAAAGAATTGTAAAAAAAAAAGAAAAAACGTAATAACAATTATCTTAATAATGAGATATAAAATGACGAATTGTGTAATTGTAATTATTAATGCCTATTAGCAAATGTTGACTAAACTATTGACAATTATTGTTTACATAGATGCATAGATAAAATAAATGTCTCAAAATGTTGCTAGTGTAATAACAATTAGTAGGTTACGGATAGGAATGTTAAATGTATGATTATCACAAAAACTTTTAAATCTAAAAGAATAGTGAAGTGTTTGTGAAGTGTCAACTAATAAACTGTGAACTAACAGAACATCGATAGCAATTTAAAGTAGAAAATTGTGGCAATAAATTGATTAAGTACATTAAACTATCATTATAACGGAAACGTTTAAATTGTAGATTCGTAGAGATGTAGAGAAAATATTTTGTTAATTAATATTTCTATAATAATATTCTCAATTAACTATCTATTCAAGGAATATACATAAAATAGTGTACTGTTAAGTAATATTTGATATAAAAAAACCGAATGTACTAAATGTGTACGGGTGAGAGATAATTTAATTTTCAGGATTACTAATATTATTATCATGATGATTATTAAATGAAATGTTTAATTTTTTTCTGTGTATATTTGTGTGTCATGCGCAGGAATGAACAACAAAAGAGAATATATGTAAAGAGTCGTATTGAAACATAGATAAAGTGTAGATTTTAAATTAAAGGACTAAATGTTATTTTGTAAACATAGATGAATGTTATACATAGCAGAAAGATTAGAAAAACAAATATGGATTCATTTAAAGGGGCGAAAGTGAAAGTAGGTTACTAAGGGAGTGGGACCGTTACGTAGGGCGTTTAAACTTACGGCACCAGTTTTTTTCAGTAGGTCAAAATATGCCAACAGAAAACATACTACACTATGTTCAGGAAATGATGAGCCTGTACACGAAATGCGAAGAGTATATAATTGACGTGGTATCACAACGTCAGGGCGCAAATTTGGGGTCCCTTTTGATTCAAAAGAGTTCATCCAAATTGACCCAAATTGGGGACCGATATAACACCAAAGTTCAAAAAAAAACTAATAATAAAATAAATTTCTTCTAGTTAAGGTAAATGTCATTGAACGTGGTGACAACTGATATATGAAGTTATTCGTAGGAGTGTAGCGAACAAAAAAAACTGGCGAAGCCATCCGCTGTCGTCTACGCAAGCCTAATTGACACGCCATAAATCTAGTGTAGCAAGCGGCTACGTGTTAGAAAGACAAGGTTATTGTGCTGGGTGTATCTAGAAGGGACGCCAATGAATAAAACCTACAATCCGGAGAAAAGCATACGAAGGAGTGAATAAACTCATCAAGTGAAAAATGTTTCGTCTGACAAAGGATGAAAGGTTACACGAACATAACAGCAGACAGAAAACAATGAAGGGTGTTCCTTGACTGAAACGCATAAACAGAGGATACGCGGGAACAATACTATGATACCAGGAAAGAAAGCGTACACGAGGTTAACTCAGGAACTAAAGGGATAGGGTTTGTTGGGAGCCAGACAAAAAGAAAATACTTACGGAGAGAGTAGGCAAGGCCTTTGTTCAAGAAAAGGTAATACCATAGGCGCAACTAATTGGACAGGCAGCTGTTGGAGGAGAAATCGAACGGTTTTCTTTGTGAAGACTAAGAGATACGACAGCTAGATTTATTAGCACAGTATTCGGAAATGCCGTTGACCGAAGGGTAAAGGACCAATAAGAAAAGTTTGGTGGGAATCAGAAGGCCTATCAGAACTTACTTTGGAAAAAGTAGGTGGTCTCTGGAGTAGCTTATACGAAAAAGAACCAATTAGGAAATGGCATCGCCGAGACCAGAAGTCTAGTGGGAAAATTCTCATGTTCGATATAGGCAAGCGACAGAGACGCGAAAAGGGGAGTCTTTACTAAATTTTCGAAGGGATCGGAAGTAAAAGGCACGACAAAAGTGTTACGGGAGTTCGTAAAATGACTTATAAAATATCGATACGATATGAACTGTTTAACATTTTCTAGCGTTCGAGTTTGTGATCGTATAATAGTAAATGATGGTTAAACGCAATATAATGGCGGTATTAACAATTCTAACAATGTTGTATAATAATTAGTCATGAACGAATAACAGTAACTTACCGTCATGTGTATCAGTTAAACAAACCATAAAACCGAGTGCAATTTACATCTTTAAACAATATCGCGAGTAAATTAAATAATATATTTACAGAATGTCAGTGAATAACGGAAGTAATAGCAACAATAATTTAGACTCGCAATAAATCCAATACGAACACGCATTGTGTAATGTGCTGTATATGTGAAGTGCTACAGTGACGTCCACACAGACCACTCGAGATTCTGGAGGTGACTTATCATCAGTACTCCAAATGCTGATCCAGAAGTGTCGCTTACCACACCTGCGACCTCTACAAGATATGGATAATCGTACATCAAGTAATTTTGTTATGTACTAATTAAATTTTACACCCACTTGTCTGTCACTAAAAGAACTCACTAAAGAAATGTATGTAAAGTACTAATTTAGAAACTTCATTATAAGTAAGGTCAAGTTGAACCATTAGAGAGAATCGTAGGAAATCTAGTAGTTCATAAAATATATATCACAATCGCTTTGATATTAAATGAATCCGGTATGATATAAAATGTTGTACTAAACTTAAGTTGATCAATTATTAAAAATGAATATAGTAAGAAGTAAATTTTTTAGAGATTGAAGAATTATTAAATTTATTAAATGTGCATTAATTAATATTTGTAGTAATAATTAAATATACCATGAATATGATGATATATAATGATATTTAGTTAATAAATTAACTACTAGAATGTAATGAAGCATTGATTTTATTGAATTCAACCCTGAGATAAACAAAAACAGTAAAGTAAATGTATTATTATTATATTTGTCCCACACAACCACGGGCAAACTAAGTTATAGTTATATTTGGCACCACAACAAGATGGGGCTTCATTAATTAAAAGAGCTGTAACAAAAAATTATTATATATTGGCGCCGCACCGCACGGCTTGATAGACAAATTAATGTCATTAGACTAGGGCAGTTACAGACAGTGTGGTTATAAATTTGTCTAGGATTAAGTAGCATAAGATAGTTGTTAGTCACTATGTCCCTGAATGATAACGCGGAGGAAAGCGAAAATGGCAACGAGGGACGCAGATTCAGAAGAGTTTGATGTAAATAACCAGATGGGGGTGGAGCAATCCGAAAGTAGTGCAATAGAAAGTGCAACCAGTAGTGGAGAAAATATTGAAGGCAGGGCCCGGGGACAAGAATTAATGCCGCCCGAGATTAATCTCCACATGTTGATGACACTAATAAGACAACAGGGGGAATAAATGAGAAAGCAGAATGAAGAGAGAGATGAAAAACAAAGAAAATATATAGAAGAATTGGGTACACAAATCACCACGAAATTAGACGAAAAGATAGAATTAATTCAAGGTCAAATCCACCAAGTATACGCTGATTTACAAAAACAATCAGAAAAGCTGGAAGAAGTACAAAAGAAGAATGAGAGCGGAATTAAAAGAAATAAGTACAGAAACAAGCAAAAGAAAGTAGAGAAATAGCGAGAAGGATTGTAATGAATGGCAGGATGCCATAATCAATAAGCAGAACCAGAATAAACAGCAGATAGATGGGACAGAGCAACAGGTAAGGAATCTAAAGGAAGCCCTTCAAAATGCTGAAGAGAAGTTGAATGACGTCTCCACGGAAAAGGGTAGAAGACTGGACGAAATAGCAAACAACCTTACGACCGTACGGGAAAGTCAACAAAGAGTACAGCGTAGGTTGGAAGAAATGGAGGAGAGACCAGCCGTCGCCGTAAATGGGACTAACATAAGTAAAGATGTCACATTTGACGGAGAAGATATCTTCCCAATCGAATTCCTGAAGGAGTTGCGAGAACTCCAGGAGACATACTACAGTGAAGATGACACAAGATGGATAGGCCGATATTTGACTGGTGAAGCAGCTATCTGGTGGAGAATAGTTCGTGAACAAATTAAAACATTCAAAGAATTCGAAGAGGTATTTATGGGTAAATATTGGAGCGCTACACAACAAGAGCGGGCCTTGAGCAGTTGGAATACGGACACTTCAATCTAAATGTATCATTTAATATGATACAATATATGGAACGATGCGTATTGAAGAGCCGACAAATAATCCCCATACTCTCAGATAAACACATGATTACGAAATTAGCACTACACTATAATAAGGAACTACAGATTGCGGTAGTGACGAGGGGCGTAACAACAATAAATAGCTTCGAGGCGTTGCTGCGTGAATATATGAACATTAACACGAGAACTGAGAACAGTGGGCAGAAAATAGGTGAGCGCCCTGTCATAAAATATAAGGGTGACGCAACACCACCTCGACAAATGAACAACAATAATAAAAAACCGCGCCCCGGCTGGAGGGACAACTTTGTACAAAGAACCCTGGTGAGTGAAACTACCAAGCCGCAGGCCATAAATAGTTTGGTCATTGAGCGTCACACGGATTCTAAACAAAACGAACGACCGTCGACGTCAACACAGCAATGACTTTTACCTACGAGTGCAATGAACTCAGAGGTTGGTCAAAACAACGAGATAACTAGAAATGATGACTATATAAAAACAATCTTTCCAGATAACAAAAAAGAATTGGTGGAGGAAAACGAGCAAAACATAGAAATCAAAACAATTAAAAGCCCTGAAATATCAATTAAGATAAATCAAGTACCGGTTAATGCCTTAATTGATACAGGAAGCGCTGTCAACGCACTATCCGAAAATTGGTATCATCACAATAAAAAGCTACTTGGAAACCACGAGATCCTAAGTGTTAATAATACGACGATAATTAGCACGGTAGGAAACAAATCTAAACACATTAAAAGGCAAGTATTTTGTGAAACAATCCTAAATAATAGCATAAGTGTGGATTGTGTGTTCTTGATCGTACCAGGTCTAGTAAGAGATTGTATACTCGGGATGAATTTTCTGCAACAATCAAAGAGTGTAATCAACATACCGGAAAAATGGATTAAAATACAACCGGAATTAGGAACGACTGTGGAGGAAGGTCCCTGCGAAGTGCCTCTGTTAGTAATGAAATAAGATATATGTAACATGGATGAGGAAATCCGTAAGAAACTTGATGAACTAGACGGGGTGGATCAAGCCAGACGAAGTCAGTTGGAACAACTTTTACATAAAAATAAAAGAGTATTTAATGAACGGCCAGGCCTCATAACGGGATACCAGCATTACTTCCAGGTAAGCGACAGCACTCCTTACCTACAAAAGGGGTGGCCAGAATGCTAGAATACGGGATAATTGAAAGAGCCCAAAGCCTTTACATCCAGCCTCTAGTAACTGTCATTAAAAGGGGGACGAGAGGGTGCGATTGTTGTGCCGTGTTTTTGGGAAAAACTCGGCGTGTCTATAAGGGGCTTTATATTAATATATTTGTCAGCCGTTTTCGTTCTTGCTAATGCGTAAATAGGCGTCGTTAAGATGTACTATTGCGTGTCCTACCGGATGTCAACACACTCTGGTGACTAATTAGCGTATTCAGCTTTCTCAGCGCAAGGACTGGTCAGTCCAGATTTGGCCGGCGGCGTATAAGCAGCTATCTGCCTGGCGGTGCGTGTCGTTTTGATCATTGTATATTCGCTATCCTCATGCATACTTAAGGTCTAAGTGATCTCCCGGTAAGTCTGTTGAATATATTTTGGTCATTTTAGTGTAAAAGATTTATATTTAACCTAAAATTAAAGTGGATGCGTGTTGATAATGTTTTAAAAGTGGCCACGTGGCGGATAGGTTAAGGGCTGATTATTCAAGTAATTTCAAATATTAATGCAGACTAAAATATTGTATTTCATTAGCTACATACAATAATTTCAATTGTACAAAAGGGGCGTAAAGAAAGTTATTCTGTTATTTTATGGCGAACTTTACAAACTGTGGGTGAGCACGTGCTGCGGTATGGCACATGCCTGTTTGAGTTTGTTAAATTGAGCATACCCTCGTTATTTTGTGATTTACAATATCTACATAATTCTATAATTATGTAGCGTTGAGGCCTTGAGTGTGTCATAGCGTTTTAAATGAGAAACTAATTGTGAAAATGTTAGAACGAGTTATGGTGAACGGTTGGAGTTTGATATGCTGTGGCATGCCTTTATTATGAATTGAAGGCCAGTGAATTAATTATTATTACGCATGTATAGGGTTCCTGACCTAGTTGAAAGCTTGATTCGCTCCGTTCGGGGGCCATACATCTGCCACCATGCCTTAAAGAAAAATAAGACTGAGCTCTCGTGATTCTGGCCGCCAGGGAGAAGCTGCCGTTCAGCATGTCGCAGTAGACCCGAGACATCTTCTGGACGAAAGCATGTGACATTTAAGCCTTCAAACCACACTAGGCCATTGAAGAAGACTCCATGTGCTGTGCCATTCACCAGTAAAAAACATATTCACTCAAATTCAGTTAACAATTGTGCTCACGTCCATCGGGACATAAGTCGGTTACGAACTTTATCCGTTTAACACTCATTATGTAATTACGCCTCAAGAGAATTGTGAACCCGGGGGCAGGCAATGTGTCTGGCCATCATTAATTTTATTTTTTACGGTATGAGTTGCACTGGTGATTTTAGCAGAATTATGTGGGTACAGTTTATATATGCTGGTGCTTAACCGGCAGGTTGAGTCCCTATAACATGTGGATACTTTTGATATGTATGTATATATTATAATATAAAAAGGGGTTGGCTTTTTTTAAAGGGTTTTAAGGGTTCCGTTATTCTGTAACTTGAGGCCGTCACCTGTTGATGCAGTTGCCTGCAGGCATTCGACATGTCATTATGTGTTGTATCTGGTGCGGGCACATGTCTGCGCCCGGGGCGATTCAGCCCTCTGTGAATTCTTTTATATTTTGTTGTAAAGCTTAAATCATAGATTCTACAATTTTATAAAATTATTCCGGCTCTTTAATAATTAAATCCATGATGGTTTATTTTTAATGCCATAGTCAGTTCAGGATCTCTTAAGTTTTTAATATAAAGTTATTATTCTAGTTCTTACTATTCCATTTTACAATTGTAAGGTTATAATATCCTCCTCAGTTTATAGTTTATTTACTGGTGATTATGTTCCAATTGGATTTTCTTGAAAAATCTGTATTCTCATAAAAGCATAAAAGAAAGTGAAAGTCTACTGTTTTATAGACCATACAGACACGTTAATCTTGTGAGGGTAGTTACCATCAGGGGACAAGCCCAAAATTTTTAATTATAAATTTGTAACTCGAGAGTTGTACAGGCTGCGGTGCCAGTTGAAATTGGCAAATTCTAGTCCTTATAATTAGTCCAGATTTTGAATTCGATTATACTCTTATGGGTTAATGGGTTTTTTTTTTGTAAGAATTCATATAAGGCTGTCTGCCGGGTTGAATCTGTTATCTTTTATTTGTAATTTATATGAATTTGAGTGTCTATGTCCGATTATGTGTTGCATGTCAAGGGTTTTAAAAGAGTATTATATTATTTATATGTCATGTTTATACAATTCCTATGATGATTGATGTTATGTGCTTTTCTTAAATTATATGAATATTGTAAATAAACAGTTTAAATGTGTACTGGGGTTTAATCAAGCTCCACGTTGGTATGCGCCAATTTGTAAAGAAACTCTATTTATAAGGAAATGGTTTATTATATTATCGTAGAGGTGATCTCCTGTAACTCACTATTAATAAAAATTTTATTTATTATATCGTTGCGGCAACCTTTATGTAGACCATAGTCCTGTGTTAATCAATTACTAAATGTTTACCAGATGATAACTCTATATTACATGTATTTTAGTTAATAATTCGATAATTCTCTCCAACCCTATTCAGTCCGTATTATTTAAATTAATTCATAAGTTGCGAAGGAAACACGTTAGTTCGGCAATCTCACGTTCCACCAGCTGTCTACAGCAAGCGCTGCTATTATTATTATTGTTATTGTTATTGACTCACACTTATAGGTTAGTTTGTTTCACCTGATAGTTAATCACCTTCTTTACCTGTAAATTACTCCCCCATCAAAATACAATACCTATTCTACAATAATACAAAACATCATTACATACAAGAAGGATTCTTTATTTGTATTACTTTTTAAATTCCAACAGTGTTCTTCACGGTTATATGATCGTTATATCGATTGTACAATGTTGAATCGATTTGTCAATGGACTAGTCCTGTATAATACAATTTAAATATAATTTATTTATCTCTTATCCCAGGGTACGTGTGATTCTTTTAACGATTAGTAAGGCCAGGTAATGCAAAATTAAGGTTACTAAGTATTACAAATTGTTATTAATTCTTAATGTATAAAATTAAATATAAGCTGGTGTTACCGTACAATGCGATTCTCAAGTTAGCCGTGTCTGTTTACAAACGCTTGAAGACTTACAGATGAGGTTACTTTGGTCCAGAAAATGTGTCCAGATTATTAATAAAGATGGAAAGGTGATGTCCCGGAGTGCAACAGGAATTCTTCTATTCTTCGTTCTTCTTCACGATCCTCGTGGTTGTCAGTCCCGGTGGAATTGGTGTCGTAATATAATTTCTTCCTTCTTGGAAGTGAGGTTTATGTCTCCAGTACCAAAGGTTCTTGTGTATATTTGGTTTATAATTTCATTAATTCCGACTTCTTGTTCATTCAATAAGTATCCTGGTTCAATGGGAAATCGGGTTCATCATTAATTCCAATGGAATTAAACTGAAGAAGGAAATAGTAATTCCGCTACCTTTTGGATGTGTATGAGTATATTTCTGGAACTCTAGTTTAGTAATTATTCATCAATTTGGTTTGAAGGAATTGGTTTTGATACTTTTAATGTATTAAGTTTAATTCATTTTATTTTAATTTATTTTTTCGTTTAAATTTGTCAATTGAACTGAACTCAACAGCATATAACAATCGAATAATGAAAATCAACAAGCTTTTTTACATTTTAGTTACCCTAACAACCATTACTTTCTGTCATTGGATAATATTTGATATCCTAGAGCCAGAATTAGAAAATATTACTACTCTTTTTTAATAAAATACTCCATGCTTGGAATTATACCAAATTACATAAAACTCTCACTTAATCTACCTTATTAAACCGTATATATTTTACTATAGTTTCATCTGACTGGACTTATTAAAAAGGTATTAATTTCCTTTTACAAATATTAAATTTAGGCCTATTGGTTTTCTTACACCTGTTATAATATTGCTTTGTTTTTAACTTAATTTTTCTTTACCTGACCTACTGTACAAATAGTCACTGGCTTATGGCCACTTACATCAATTTTAATTTCCTGGTTTCAATTCATTATATTATTTAGTTCATCATTGAACCCTTCATTATTTTTTAACATAACTATAAGAACTACTTGCCAACTTTTTAACACTTTTTGCTTTCTTGGCCAAGTTTACAAACATTATTTCAAACATCTTCATTAATCAATTACAGTAAATACATTTAACATAATATAATACCTAACACATGTACTTATACTTAATTATTTAAATACAATTTTAACATAAATAAAAGGAGTACCACTGACTAAGTACTTCTTTAAAGCAACAGCTCCACTCTTACTGTCCACAAAACATAAAATAAATATCCTGTAAACACTATATCATGCTACATCATAACACCCAGTACATTTTATAACACATTAAATATTAATTTGAATAGTATTTTATACTTAATTCCTACACATTAAACTCCTCCCATTAGACACAATGTTTATGTTTACATCTCATATTATTCATTACATATTTTAGATTTAGGTACACCTTTGATGTTTTAATTACTTAGTAACCTTACTATGTACCTCTAATGCATTCTTCAGGGCCCTCTTGTATTTAATTATAACCGGCTTTGGGCATTGTTCTAAACCATATTTACATAGTTTTTTATGTAACGTCGGGGACCTCAACTCTGTTACGTTACAATATATATATATTGTAGCGTGACAGATAATCCACACAAATACATTACTCAATGATCATTAATAAAGCTCTAATATATGGAATATCCAGATGAGAATCAATTAAAATGCACTATTTAATAATATATTCACAAGAAAGGTTGAATAAAGAAAATTTCTGCAAATAATATAATGTAATACAAATTTTAAAACCCAGAAGACTAAAAATGATAATAACAAAATTACCCAGGTAAGATAGAAGCAGGCAATTAATATACCCCGACAAGGAAACCAGACCAGAAGAAACAAAGGCATACACAGTGAAAAACTACAGAAGAAGGAAGAATAGTCAAAACTACCACTACTGAAGAAGGAAGAAAGAAGAAGAACCAAACTCAAAGAAGAAAGAAGAAGAATTAAAATCAGAACTACTACTGAAGAAAGAAGAAAGAAGAATAACCAAATTTACTGAAGAAAGAAGAAAGAAGACTAATTAAAACTAGAGAAGAAAGAAGAACTAATTAAAACTACTACTACTGAAGAAAGAATAAGGAAGACTAATTAAAACTACTGAAGAAAGAAGAATAAACCAAAACTACCACTACTGAAGAAAGAAGAATAAACCAAAACTACCATTACTGAAGAAAGAAGAAAGAAGACTAAATTAAAACTAGAGAAGAAGGAAGAATAACCAAAACTAAAGAAGAAAGAAGAACAATCCAAAACTAAAGAAGAAAGAGGAATAATAAAATCTACTGAAGAAAGAAGAATAATCAAATCTACTGAAGATTAGAGAAGAAAGAAGAACAATCAAAACTAAAGAAGAAAGAAGAACAATCAAAGCTACTGAAGAAGGAAGAAAGAAGAATAATCAAAATAAAAACCAAAGAAGAAAGAAGAAAGAAGAATAAACCAAAACTACTACTACTGAAGAAAGAAGAAGGAAGACTAATTAAAACTACTGAAGAAAGAAGAAAGAAGAACAATCAAAGCTACTGAAGAGAGAAGAAGGAAGAAAACCAAAACTACTACTACTGAAGAAAGAAGAAAGAAGAATAATCCAAAACCAAATCTACTGAAGAAGGAAGAAAGAAGAATAATTAAGACGACCCATATAAAACAAAAACCCCATAGGGATAGAACCCCAAAAAACCCCAAAATCAATGAATGTCCAAAAAGAAAGTATAACACCCTAAAAAACCATATCACTGTAAAACTGACAAAAAACTAAAAGTGTTAGTAGTATTACATATTAGTGCATTCAAAAAGTTATTGTTTAGTTTGTATAAACAAATCTTCACAGTTCCCCCCAATGGTTGAATATTTCATGTTAAAAACTAGAAAAAGACTAGTAAATATATTGATAGTTCACCATAGACAAGTGTAAGTGATCAAATTATAACTAATAAACTTTAAAAGGTGCATGAGTTACAGTACAAAGTAATAAACTTTAAGTTTTGTGAACAGTGTCTACTTTGATAATAAAATAGTAATGTTACTAATAAAAAGCTACTAAAGCTGTATGACATTCCATAGAATGGAATATAACTTAGATAGCCAGGGTTATACTTAAGGAGGGGGCATAAATCCTGTAAAATGGGGAATTACAAAACAAACTGTTAATGTTGAGTAGTAAAAGATGATAACCATTATATGTAACCAGGATGTCAGATTCCTATTACATATAGTAATTAGATGAGTAAGGATTATCCATAAGAAATGTTAGTGTTATAATTTTTATTTTATTGTTCATTTTAATTTAGGAATGCAATATCTAAAAATAGATACCATTCCAATGTTATAGAATATTTTTTATTTATGTTATTAGGTGATATACAAAACAATGTTATTCAGAACACCAGTTTTGATATAGAGAGATGTTATATGTTAATTATATAATCAATAATTACTGTTATACCAGTCAGAGAAGGATATAAAATAACTACATTAATAAAACATTTGGAAATTAGCCACACATCAGATCTAGGCCAAAGTATGAATTTAAACTGCAGTATAATTAACAAACCTAGTCTTATAAACCAGATAAAATGACAATATTTAGGCAAGATAAACTCAACATATTAAATACTATGTAAATAAGGCTTCTAAAGATATGGTCATTATATGAGTAAAATTATTTATTTGTCTAATAAAATACTATTAAAACTGAAATGGATTCACTGACATTATCCTAGGGGGAGTCATATACAAATGAATTATATTAAAAAACCATCATTAATATACTAAATTGCAATAAAATAAGTGAGAATTGATAATTATACCAATTTCAGATTTAATAGAATAATAATTATATTAGGGAAAATGGCTATTATTTACTTAGAAGACAGGAAGTATAATTTTAGGCCTACCTCCCAAAAATTATAAGAAATATAATTTTCAGATAAAACTTTGTAATACTAACTTAATTACTATCAAAATGAGTAGAATAGAATAGTGAAAACGAATATGTATTTAATATTTCAAACAGTTAAATAATAACGAAATTACATTCTGAGCATAATGTACGTTTTTAAAGTGTGTCGGAAGTTATGACAATTTGAAACAATGTATGAGATATATTATATAGGCTAAGATTTTCATGAGACGAAGGAAATACAGACAGTTCAATATTATACCTCGAAGAGAGCACTTCATGCGAATATTTGATAGAACCAACCTGTAATGGCTGTTACGTTATAACAGAGTACGGAATCAGTTTATGTACAATTAAATTTTTGAACTATTTTAATTAAAGTGAAGTGGTGAAGTTGACCCATGAACTACATAACACCAATAAACGAAATCACATATAACTAATTAAATGAAATAACACTGAAATCGCACCAAACACCAAGTGAAAATTCGAGGTTAAACGGACACGCATAAACACCAGTAGATATACCCATTTGACAACATTTTTACACAAGTGAACTATTCCATTATACACCAGTGACTATAAACTATACCCCAGAAGATCATATACAATTGTGAAGAACATTTAACCGAAGAAAGGACATATCATCTCAACAAGTACTTTGTCAACATTAGAAGCTATCAACGCGCATGCGTCAGGCGGCCATTTTGATCCAATATTGTCACCTCAATAAGACACGACTGTAGACTGCATTCTGGTTCGAATAAAATTATATATAAACTTTTATTATTAATAACTACCATTATATTGTTTAAATTTAAGACATTTTTTGAATTGTAAGTGTTATACTTTCATGTCCCTGACCTTCTCTGGCTTTTTATATTAATAACCGTTCAAAGAACCTGTTTTTATAATACAACTGTAAAACTTCTAATATCGACCGACCCTGAGCGAGTCGATACGGCATTGTAACCTCGATTAATTAATCGACCAACTTTATTATTGTGTTTAATAAACGTTTTTGTTTGTTTTTTGGTAAATTGAAGTTGATTTCTCTTATAAAAGGACATAATCATTAATTAACCAAGAAAACTAGATAATCTTTAAAGGCAGTATATGCGAAACTACAACATTTCAAGAATAAGAAGAAGAGAGCCGTTTTCGCCTAACTTGAAGTTAATTGGATTGTCTTTTTTAACAAATTTACAGAACAAAAATTTATTACCAAAATAAACACCATACCATTATAATTATAATTACAATCCACAACCTCGATTTATTCCTAAATATTAAGCACATAAATACACCGAAAACATTTTTTCCGAAATTATTTTTTTTTATAAATATAAATTTTAAATTTATATTTTATTTCAAATTGCTACCACAGCAATATACACCGAGTTTATTTAATAACAACAAAGACCAGGAACTTTACCAATTCGACGATTCCCAGAGCGGAACGTCACTACTACACATACACACCATAAAAATTATTCTGGGTAATATTATACCAGAACACTATACAATTACAATTATAGTATGGTTTTATTACAAAAGTGAAGATCAACAGTGAGAGCATAACGAAGACTAGAAGACATTAGCTACGTTACTACACACATTCTAACATTGTAATAATCTCGTATTATTACAAATTTGGCTTCAATCGAAGGGCTTGAAGGAGGCGGACTGACAGTATTATTACAAAGTTGACGTATCCAACGTGGGACAGAATAACACGACAGAAATCTTATTTATCACTTATTAGCACAATTCAAAGATTTTTTACAAAATTGGCGTCCAACTAAAGGGCTGTAATTAGGGGTTGAAATTACTGTAATTACTTACCCAATTCCTAATTCAGCTTGGCAGCGGTTAGTCAGCCAAGGAATCAGGGTAGATGATGCGTCGTGCCACATCAAAGAAGAGAGCGGCGGAGGCCGAGAAAGAACTCGATATGGAGGATAAGGAGGCGACCCCAGTGGAGGACGTGGAAAAGATATTAGAACGGGTGGAACGTAAAAAACCAGCACCACCACAGGAACAACCCGAAGCGCACACACAAACAGGGGAAATCGATGTCCGGGAGGAACGAATAGAACAACCCGAGAAACCACCACGAGCAGAGAATAGTAACATACAGGAGATGTTCAGGATAATGATGGAGAGGATGGAAGAAAACAGCAAGAAGATGGAAGAAAGCTTAAGGAAGGACAACCAAGCAACAAAAGAAGAGTTGAAGAATGATAACCAATCGTTAAAAGAAGAATTGAAGAAGGACAACCAAGCAACCAAGGAAGAATTAAGCAAGAAAATGGATTCTACTACAGAAGAAAATAATAAAAAATTAGAAGATTTGAAGAATGATAACCAGTCCACTAAGGAAAGTTTGAGTGATATAAATAAGAGCATAGAAGCAACAAAGGAAGAATTGAAGAAGGACAACCAAGCAACAAAGGAAGAATTGAGTAAAAAGATTGAAAACACCAATAGAAGAATTGAGGAAACCAGTAAAAAGGTGGAAAAGAAAATGGAAGAAAATAAGAAGAATTTGGAAGACAAGATGGAAGAAACCAACAAGGAAATGAAGAAAGACAACCGATCTTTAAGCCGGAAAATTGATGAAACTAATCAGAAAATGGAGGAAACCAGCAAAAAAATGGAAGAAAAATTGGAGGAGAATAACAAGAAAATGTGTATAAAAACTCACTTATTTATACATTTAATTCACTTATACTTACCATTTTTCCTAAGGGTCCCCCCAGAGTTCTATAAGCGAGATCAGAAACAGTGCGAGGTTACGAAATAATTAACTCTACACATTGTTAAGAAGAGAATTGATAATTTTAATTTTGTCAAATCATTTAAGCAAACGGTTTATAAACTTCAACTTTGAAATTAATTAGTTATAACATATATAGATATTGGTTGTTACATGATCATCCTAACTTACTCTACGCTTACCTTATCATTGACAATTATACAACTTCATTCACACACAAACATAGGTCAGCCCAGCATTGCGCATTCATCACTCACATTCCGTTCTTAAACCCCAATTACCCGATTGAATACATAATTTTTATATCACTACCGATCACGCGTTCTTCGGTGACCTCGTGGCCAGCCCGCGGTAGATCGAAAATGTCTCGGAAAAAGACGAAACTGAATTCCAAATTTAAAAGTTAGTGTTCTACAACTCTCCTCCCATCCTGTCACTGTTTTTGAAAAGAATTACTTTACTTTCATTATTGAAAACTAATGAAATTATACGAGCATATTTAGCTCGCGTGTCGGCGCCGATACCGTCAGAGACGAACTGGGCAATGTGCTTCGTTGAGTCGCGGGAAATGAGCAGTCACGGCCATCAGGTTTTAGTCGCCGTTTGTGCTTAATTGTGGTGGCGTAACCACTTTATGCATGGACTATAGCTGGTATATGTGTGGTACCAGAGGACGATATTGGCATCTTTGATATTAATGTCACTAGCAGTAGGCGTGGTTTAATTGCGTTTCCGGTAGCCGGTCACTTGGAGCTACTAACTTTTCGTCCCATCGCCATGTTTCATAGCGTGGGTTGTGTTTCTCAAGCGTCTTTCAGGCGCGCCGCCCATCAATGTTGCATACGGGCGTGATCATACACACGCAAAGTTCTGCGAAAAATTGGGGTGGTAAATTCTTCGCCGCATTACTCAACAACAACCTGCGTCTCGCTTTGTTTCCAACTGTTTCTCAACACTGGTCTGTTATTCTGACAAATACGTTGCACAATAATACATTTTTACATTATTTTATACAAGCCCGCCCGAAAATGAAATAAGTAAAAATATAAATGCCCCAAACCGTTAAAATAAAAACACCCAAAATTTGACCCGCTACAATACCCCCTCGATGAGAATTCTGCTGTTCATGACAGAAGAAATCTCATCGATAACCCCGAAGAGGACCGGTGAGGAACTGGGGCCAACAACCCCCTGGTTCTTAATCTCATGGGTACATGACCCCCCTGGCTCAGCGACCATGGACTCATCTGAACGAGATCACTGGACTTCTCCGTAAGAGATCCCAACACCGAGAAATCGAACAGCTGAGTACCACAGAGCACCTCACCTTCTAACATGCTACCCCCAAAATCCTCAATCCCTGGCTTAAATTATTCCAGATCCTCTACCGATATGTTTCCCCTTGTATGCAAGCTGGGCTGCCTTTAGCAGATACTGGGCTCACACACACTAACATTAATGTTACCATAACACATTAAAAATAAAAGATTTCTTTTCAAATTTATTAAAAATTCAAAAAATCCGAAATTCAAAAAAAATATTTTATCAAAAAATTCTCTTCCTTGTTTTCTAAATTTTTTGTTTCACATGACTTAACCTAGACATTTCTACTAATCTAAACACATCCTTACTCTAACATGAGAACCACTTATAGTCTACCAATACAATGCAATACAATAAAATAAACATGGTTAATGCACACATAATAAAATAATCATTACTCAAAAATATTCACTCGCTGGCAGGCGAAAAATCAAGTTTTTTTTTTCTCAAAAAAAATTTAAAATTTTCAAAATTTTAAAATTCAAAAAAAAATTTAAATTTATTCATTAAAAAATTTTATTAAATTTATTTATTAAATAACATTTATTAAAATTATTCAAATATTGGTTTGACTTAATTAAACAAACAAATTAAAATTGACTTCCTACTATACAAGCTTAGTAGGTGTATGACCTCATCAGCTGATCGAAACTAGGTCAAGTCCAAAACCCTTGACCTACATATGTTATATATAAGTTCTGAAAACACATTGAACATTTGTAATATCCTAACTTGAAATACAAAACATAATAAAATAAAATATTTAAAATGAACAAAATATTAATACAATAATCAAGTTGACATTTAAATTATTTAAAATAAACAATTCTTGACTTTACATCATTTTCGATTCTATCCAAATTTTGTCACTGGCAAAAAAAAATGTAAATTTTATATCTTTATCATAAATCACTCTCTCTATTTAACAGTTTAACTCTGCATTACTGTGGGTGATGTCAACTATTTATCTCATTGAATGTACTACTTGAGCTGGATACCTATATAATCTTTCTCCCTCTGACTCTACTATTAACTTTTACTACATGACACCCATCTCTATCAAAATATCTATCAAACACTCTAAACTCAATTTACCCCTGGCACCGCTCATCTTTGTACTAGGATGTGTGTTCCCTACCTGGCTATAACCATACGAGCCAATGCCCCTCCAAAATATCAGCAAACACTCACGCGAACTACTCTATTCTCGCCACAACGCCACACGTTGCTCACACCTTACCACCTCACCCTTACTACAAAATATCATCAACAAATATGTTTATATCTCATTCACATTACTCATCTCTACATATACTCACTACTACTGTGTCAACATCAATACTTCTCAAAAAATACTATAACATGTATAAACCAAACAACATTACCTTATATCATCTCTACTAATTCAACTTTAACTTTGACAGATCTATATGTCACATAAAATATTTATCACCCCAAAAACTCTCTTTTATTTGCTTTCACAACTCGTTACTTCATTTCTCATTATCAAATTATTTTTTATCATTACATTAAAACGTCTGTAATACCTCAAACATTACATTGAGCATCAATTACTTAAAACATTTATAACTAATATACCGGTGACATGTTATTGCTGATCAGCGATATCCTAACATAATGAAAACACATCTCAAATTTGAACAACTTATATGAAATATATTTTTATTTATCAATACTCACTCCTATTATATTAATTGCCTGCCAGGCGTTTAATTATTGGCTTAATTTAAAGCATACACGTATCATGAAAACACATATTCTTATCAATGCCTATACCTAACATACAACAATAAAATAATACATTTAAAATCATAGCATGTAATGAACACCTTATATTACATATCTGATCAGCTAGTTAATTGAACAGAGCATAAGCAGTTTTATTGAATCCAACATTGAATAAAAAAAATGTTATGTTATTAAACTTTACATTCGTGACTCCTTTGCGTCACCTCCCAGCCACACACACTATTTCAGATTATGGTGGACTGTGGCGCCCATTCGCTTCCACAGAGACGGTATATTTTGGAGCAGGTTTTACCTCTCCGTGTTTCTGCTTCCGCTGTTAAGTTTTAAAGTTCTGAACATCATCATGTTCTTGTTCTATAATCATACACCCTTAAAACGGATCTGCCACCGGTCTTGCTACCCCAAATCGGGCAGAGTGGCAGCCGCTGTTCCATAGTTTCCGGGGAGATTTCCTCTAATATAACCCCCCAATGAATTTCAAATCTGTACCAATTTCAAGTCAGCTATGGTCAAGGGACTTGATATGACCATAGCTGGCCGCTAGCCGAAACCACGGTTAGTGCTGGTAAGACAGTAACCGCCCGAAAAGTCGAGGAAATCTAAACTTTCATTTCACTGCCTGTTATGCATCAATACTATTATGTGCGACACGGTCATTTAGTAAGGTGTGTAAACTTTAATTTACACGGATAAGGTGTGCCGCACATTTATCGCCAGTTTGGCCTCCGATGGAGGTAACACTCACTGCTACCCCCAACCCATTTCGCTATTTAAGAGAGCACAGGCCACCCCCTTAATAGCCACTTAATAACTAACTAATTACTTAACAATTGAAAATTAAACTTTCTACAAATGCAGTTCAACACTCCATTGTTTCATCACTTCATTGAGCACCAATCAACCCCCTAAAATTACCCTTTAATCTTGTATAATAACAAGTTCTTTTATTTACTTTTTAAAAGTTTTCACATAGACACTTCTGCAAGTCCAATCTTTCACTCTTCACTAACATTTTCTTTCTGACAAAATAATAAGTACCACAATGAATCATCTTATACAGTTACATCAAAATAAAATACATTTGTGTTGTTTTCTGAGGGAAAACAATTATTTGAAAATTTAAGTATTCAAATTACAAATTTTTTGTTGTTTCATTTTACAATTTCTAAAATAAAACTAAAATATTTCGTGAAAAGAGGAAAGAAAAATATATATATATACTACCTTTCCACGAAACTATGGGTCCCCCTCCCCGTTCAAAGTGTTGTGAGTTTTCTAATTTTAACCAATTTTGGTGGAGCCGGACCATCGTTGCGTTCACCGCCCGAAGGAAGATCCTCCAACCATGGCCCGCCTCCAAGTTCCGAATACCACGGCCAGGACTGGTAAGATCGTGACCGCCCGAAAATGGGGGAGACTCCCTTCTGTAAACATATAAAATCAGATTAAATTTCATTCACTCAATAACAATTAATAACAATCATGGTAAAATTCCTATGCTGACCAATACAATTTCAAATTTGTAGCATTGTGTGTCCCTACTATCTCCCTTGTCTCTCTGTTCCGCAACACATACGAATTCTTCATCTTAACTTCTATTACCTCATACGGTCCTTCATAGAGTAAGAAAAATTTCTTAATCTCCTTGTCCTGAGCGCTCGACAAATCATGTCTCCTCACCAATACCAATTGTCCTACTTCGTACTTCATCCACTTACCTTTTGCGTCGTGCCTACGTTTTCTTTGTTCTCCTTTACTTAATAAACTCTCATTTGCCAACCTGATTTTTATACTCACATCCGCTTTCTCACTCTCAGGTGGGTAATCAAACAACTGTTCCAAAATTCTCGGGGGGCGTGTTCCTTTGATCAACTCGTGAGGTGTATAGCCGGTGGACTCGTGGGTGGTACTGTTCAGCCAAGTCTCTACTCTTCGGACGTACAACGGCCACTCGCTGTGTTTAGCGTGACAATAGGCTCTAAAGATCCTGCCTATCTCTCTCATTACACGCTCAGCCTGGTTGGACTGGGGATGGTACACAGCCGTATGTTTCGTGATGATTCCTTCCCATCCTAGAGTCTGACGCCATTTCCCACTGATGAACTGCGGACCATGGTCTGATAGAATCACTTTCGGCTTACCCACGTGAATCATGTAGTCCTTTGTCACCTTCTCACTCAATACCTGACTGGTAGCTCTTTTAACGCTATACAATCTCACATATTTAGAAAAAGTATCAAGCATCACAAAAATATACATCACTCCGCCTCTACCCTTTGGCAATGGCCCAAACAAATCTACCGCAACTAAATCAAAAGGTCTATTCACTTTTATAAAATTCATCTCCCCTTCTACCCTATAATTTACTACCTTCGATTTCTGACATAAATCACAACCCCTTAACAATTTTCTAACCCTTCTTTCCATATTTTTAAAAACACATGACTCCTTCAAAACATTAACACACTTCTTCGCCCCAAAATGACCATATCTTAAATGACAATCCCAAATAATCTTATCAACTAACCCCTCTGGCATAACTATTTTCCAATCACGCTCACCCCCTACTACTTTCTTAAATAATAACCCCTGATAAATCTGAAAATGCTGATTATATTCTGACTCTACTAATTCGGTTCCTAAACTATCCATAATCTTACCTGACTTACCATCTGCTCATTGCATGGTTCTGATGTCCTTCAACTCTTCACCAAAAATTCTGTCTTCCCTGCTAATCTGAAAAATTTCAATTTCCTTTAAATCCCTACCTGTCTTATTGTCTAACATGTCTACCCGTGAAAGAGTGTCAGGTATCTTGTTGTCTGTTCCCTTGATGTACTCCCATTCAAAATTATATTCCTGTAAAACAAGTACCCACCTGGTTAAACGGCTGTGAGCAAGTTTACATGTATTTAAGAAGGATAGTGCCTTGTGATCGGTGCGGATCACCGTCCTATTTCCCAAGATGTACGTGCGAAATTTGCTGACGGCGAACACAATACTTAATAGTTCCTTTTCAGTAGTGGTATAGTTCTTCTCGGCCATTAACAAGGATCTACTCGCAAATGCGATGGTTAGGTGTTCCCTCTCTTCGTCTTCTTGGTAGAGTTCCGCACCTACGGCCACGTTACTAGCATCTGTCTGTAAGAAAAATATTTTATTAAAATCAGGGTGGTTCATCATTATCATTTTGCTAAATTTCTGTTTAATTTCGTTGAACGCTTCTTGTTCCACTAATCCCCATCTCCATTGTTTATTTTTCTGGAGTACCGCACTCAATCTTGCTGTCACATGGGCGTAGTTCTTCTGAAATTTTCGATAAACATTACACAATCCCAGAAAACTCTGTAGCTGCTTGATGTTCTTCGGCTCAGGGAAGCGCATGATGGAGTCCACTTTATCCGGATTTGCGGAGATTCCTTCTGGTGTGATTATAAATCCTAAAAAATTTATTTGTGTTTGTAGAAATTTTGATTTGTCCCAATTTACAGTAAGTCCGCCTTCCTTTAATTTGGCTAGCACATATCCTAAATGATCTAAATGGTCCTCAAAAGTTCTTGACGCAATTAAAATATCATCTACATATACCGTTAAAAAATCTAAATCTTTGGGTTTTAAAATTTGGTCTAAGCACTTTATGAAACTGGCTACACTGGTATTTAATCCAAATGGCAATCTTTGAAATTGATAGTTCTTACCGTTAAATAGGAAAGCTGTATATTTCCTACTCACCTCCGCCAATGGTACCTGGCAATAACCTGCTGTTAGGTCCAGTGACGTCATATATCTCACCCCGCTGAATTTCTGAAATATTTCATTGATTGACTCTGGTGATTCACGGTCTGGTATTATTATCTGGTTGATTCTCCTGGCATCTAAACATAACCTAACTCTGCCATCTTTTTCAATTACTACAACTAATGGGTTCGAATAGTGTGATACTGACCTTTCTATTATCCCTCCTTCCAGCATCCTGTCCAGCTCCTCTTGCACCGCTCGTCTCTTGGAATAAGGCACGGGATAACTTCGCTGCATGAAAGGTGTGTGTTCCCGTATCTGCAATGTACATACATAATCCTTTGCCCTTCCTGGAATATCGGCAAACACTCCCTTAAACTCCTCGATCACTTGCCACAGCGCTGCACGCTGATCACTCCTTACCACCTCACCTCCACTACAAAATTCATCCGCCCTTATCTCCCATACTGCATTATTAATGTTACTCGTTTCATTCTCACAATCATCAATATATTCACTCTCTCTACATAAATTTACTCTAGTATCTGCACCACTTTCACCTACTCTCTTTTGTAATATTTTTACCCCCGTTGTTCTAACTTTATCTATTATTTGTTCAAAATTAACCTTTACCGACCGATCACCCCCGTCTAATTCTACTATTTTCTCCTTAAAGTTTACAATAGCTTTATTTCTTTGCAGGAAATCATTACCCAATATAATGTCTAAACTTAACCCTTTAACTACCAAAAATGTGTTCTCAAATTATATGTCATTTATCAAAAAACTTAAGTGTATCTGTTTTGTTATTCTCTTACTGCGTACGCCTGTAACTCCTACTACTGTAACCCCAGCTACTGGTAAAATTGGAATATTCTTTATACTTTCTTTTAACTCTCCTAAAATGTTTTCAGCAATAACAGAAATCTCACTACCTGTATCTACAAGTGTTCTATAATATTTATTAGCTACATTTACCTGTATTTCTGTTAGTCCCGCTCTCACCTCGATTGCCTTGTTTTCTTCCTCCAGTAGATCCGCAACTATATCTGTTCTAATTACATTACTCGTAACATCTTCTAATTGTTGGACCTCACTTGCTTCCCCGTACAGTGGTCTGGTCCGTGCTACCACTGTATGCTCTAGTTTTCCGGTTGTTGTCTATGGTTGCTTGTTGTGGGTATCTGGTGATCCCGCGGCGGTCCCTGGTGATAGTTATTTGTTCCTCGGTACGGCCTGTTTTCGTTTCTCCTCCTCTGCTCTTCTCTTGGTAAATTACATTTATAACACTGTTGTCTGCTGGTGAAATTCCCCCATTTGCACCTGGAACAACTCCACTCACCTGGTTTGTTTACATTATCTCTATGCACATTATTATGATACCCACGATAATTATTATTCTTATTTTGATTATGTTCAACATGATGATGGTTATTATTCTGTTGTGTTCGCCTACCCCCTTCTCGATCTCTAATACTCTGTAGTATATCTAGTATTCTCTCCAACTCGTTCATATCGTCAATTTCTTTTGTCATCAAAGTGGTATGTACATCTTTCGGTAAGTGTTTACTTACATGTCTAACAAAAGATTTAAATGGTATCTGCGGCTCTAAATATTTCGCTTCGTTATATAACTTGGTCACGTATATTGTTAAATTATTATTATTAGGGTGTCCTAAAAAATCGCCCGTTCCCATTATACGGCTTCTTAGTATTTCTTGTTCATCTTCGGTCCAATATTTCCCTTTAAATGCTCTTTCGAATGTCTCATAACAATCCCATTCTGACCGATGTGCTTCCGCCCACACTACTGAACTACCCCTAAAACATTTAATTATTTTGGTTAATTGTACCTCCCAATTACTGTTATTGAAACGGTTGTATTCCCGGGTTTGGTTTATAAATCTCATTGGATGTATTGTCCGGTTTTCATAGCTAAATGTTTCTAACTCAATTTCATTGTGTAAATCTCTCGTTATGATAACCCTTTCCGTAACCCCGGTAAATTTCTTGTTAATTTCCCCCCGTAATTCATTTTTTACACTCATTAAATTGTTCTCAATTACAGTACATTTGTCATAAATATTATTACTAGTTTGTAAACTGAACTCATCTATTTCTCTAAGCTTACTTTGTATTGTACTTATTTTACAGTTGGTATTATCTGCATGCTCTGAAATAGCTTTACTTACTGTTTCTATATTCTCTGCTATACTTATTACATTTGACTCAAAATTTTTTAACTGATCTTGTAAAACAGTTGTTTTAATGTCTATTTGTTTATTTATTTCAACTTTAGTTTTCATCTCTATCTGCTTATCTACTGTAGCTAAACATTTATTTTCTATCTCTTTACTTTGTGTCTCAATTTGGTTTTGAACTGTGCTAATTACTGTCTCATTGATTTTATTGACTCTGTCATCTAAATCGTTTATTTTAGTATCAAATTTCTCACTAACTACTTCTATGATCTGTTCTTGTATATTTTCATAACGTGTATGAATTTCATTTATTTGTTTGCTAAAATCAAAACTCTGTCGTTTAATTTCATCTTTCACTTCATCAAATTTGTCATTCAAGTTATTATATTTAACATTGGAATCACTTGTTTGCTCATCCAATTTTGCATTTTGTTTTTCATATTTACTATCTAGATTGTCACATTTCTTATCTATCTTTAACAGTATTTGCATCATTACACTAATCTCATCTGTTTTACTTTCGTACCGAGTCGAGATGGGTGTTACTTGTACTCTGTCTAACTCTATAGATTCGGTCACACTCGACTCGATCTGACTTATTGGTGTTGAGCAGACTCCCATCTCACTCGTAAACGTTTTGTCATTTACACTGATATCTATATTTTTATCTGCCATTTTAAAATTTTGTTTAAATATTTCTTTCAAAAAATTATTTCGTGTACTAAATATTACACCATCATATTATGCATAAAATTATTGTACTATTCTTTACCATGTGTAGTTACAACATAACCTTAATTTTACGTCTTTTTTATTCTTTCGCTACCCACTCTGTTTCTGAGTTCTGGCTTATTTATATAATTATTTTATATAATGTCCCTGTTCGGGCGCCATTTGTATAAAAACTCACTTATTTATACATTTAATTCACTTATACTTACCATTTTTCCTAAGGGTCCCCCCAGAGTTCTATAAGCGAGATCAGAAACAGTGCGAGGTTACGAAATAATTAACTCTACACATTGTTAAGAAGAGAATTGATAATTTTAATTTTGTCAGATCATTTAAGCAAACGGTTTATAAACTTCAACTTTGAAATTAATTAGTTATAACATATATAGATATTGGTTGTTACATGATCATCCTAACTTACTCTACGCTTACCTTATCATTGACAATTATACAACTTCATTCACACACAAACATAGGTCAGCCCAGCATTGCGCATTCATCACTCACATTCCGTTCTTAAACCCCAATTACCCGATTGAATACATAATTTTTATATCACTACCGATCACGCGTTCTTCGGTGACCTCGTGGCCAGCCCGCGGTAGATCGAAAATGTCTCGGAAAAAGACGAAACTGAATTCCAAATTTAAAAGTTAGTGTTCTACAACTCTCCTCCCATCCTGTCACTGTTTTTGAAAAGAATTACTTTACTTTCATTATTGAAAACTAATGAAATTATACGAGCATATTTAGCTCGCGTGTCAGCGCCGATACCGTCAGAGACGAACTGGGCAATGTGCTTCGTTGAGTCGCGGGAAATGAGCAGTCACGGCCATCAGGTTTTAGTCGCCGTTTGTGCTTAATTGTGGTGGCGTAACCACTTTATGCATGGACTATAGCTGGTATATGTGTGGTACCAGAGGACGATATTGGCATCTTTGATATTAATGTCACTAGCAGTAGGCGTGGTTTAATTGCGTTTCCGGTAGCCGGTCACTTGGAGCTACTAACTTTTCGTCCCATCGCCATGTTTCATAGCGTGGGTTGTGTTTCTCAAGCGTCTTTCAGGCGCGCCGCCCATCAATGTTGCATACGGGCGTGATCATACACACGCAAAGTTCTGCGAAAAATTGGGGTGGTAAATTCTTCGCCGCATTACTCAACAACAACCTGCGTCTCGCTTTGTTTCCAACTGTTTCTCAACACTGGTCTGTTATTCTGACAAATACGTTGCACAATAATACATTTTTACATTATTTTATACAAGCCCGCCCGAAAATGAAATAAGTAAAAATATAAATGCCCCAAACCGTTAAAATAAAAACACCCAAAATTTGACCCGCTACAAATGGAAGAGAAGATGGGGGAGAGGTTGGAAGAGTTAAGAGAGGACTACCAACGGTTAAGAGAAGAAATAAGGGAGGATAACCGATGATGGCATAAGGAAATGAAAGAAGACAGGGAAGAGGAAAGAAGGGATAGAAAAGAATACAGACAAATCTTGAAGGAAGGTTTGAGTGAAATAGATAAAAACATCACATCCTTGGATGAAGAATTGGATAAGACACTGGACAACAGCAAACCAGAACGAAAGGAAATACCAAACAATAAAACAATGGAGCCAGTGATAGTGTTACCTGAAAAGAAAACGAACGGGAACAAAGAAGATACTAAGGATATGGAAGTGAAACCAAAGGAAATGAGAAAGAGGCATCCAAAGAAATTAATGAAAACAAAGGAAGAAATGGAAATGATGAACCACGGTTTATTTGATAATGATAATATCCCTATTACCAACAATGAAGAAATCGTGAGTTCCAAAAATTATGGAAGTAGATTGATGGTAATCTCAGAGATGGTTTACCAGCAGACAGTAGTTTACCACTGGGAAGTGATCAGAGGTAAATGGAATACAACAGGGATGGAAATATATGGTAGATTGTCAATGGTATCATTGATCATTGAAGGACCAGAGACGTACTGGTGTATAAAACACTATGATAGAGGGAGCCGAATAAGCTTAGCAGCCAACAAAGGAATAGCAGCTAGAAAAATGAAATACAAGACAAAGGCCAGAGATGTCACTAGTACCGGAACGATGATGAAGACTATGGTCATCCGGACGATGAGCGCAACTGAAGTAACAGACTACAGTTAAGTCTAATACCATAACCTCCACAAAAAGGAAATGGATGTCATGAGAACCGACGACGACCAAAAACCTATGTCAAAGAAAAAGAAATTATGAGCAACTGTCCAACCTAATAAAAATCTTCAACCTGGGTATATAAAAGAAAAATAATAATAAGAAGTACATTTGAAGTAAAGAAAAGAAGAGAGCTAATACCATATTTAGGGTAATAATATGATATGTTAACCATATTTATGAAAAAATATTATGAGTAATTTATGAATCATAAAAAAGAAAATGAATTTTGAATTAAACCGCTAAATTCAAAAAAAAAGTAAGAACAACTTACTACCTACTATTTAGAAAACAATTTATGGACAAGAGAAAATGAATTTTGAATTAAACCGCTAAATTCAAAAATGAAGTAATGACTACTTACTACCTATTATTTAGGAAACCATTTATGAATCAAAAAGAAAATGAATTTTGAATTAAACCACTAAATTCAAAAATGAAGTAATGACTACTTACTACCTATTATTTAAAAAACAATTTATGGACAAGAGAAAATGAATTTTGAATTAAATCTCAAAATTCAAAAAAGAAGTAAGAACAACTTACTACCTATTATTTAGGAAACCATTTATGAATCAAAAAGAAAATGAATTTTGAATTAAACCACTAAATTCAAAAATGAAGTAATGACTACTTACTACCTATTATTTAAAAAACAATTTATGGACAAGAGAAAATGAATTTTGAATTAAATCACAAAATTCAAAAATGAAGTAATGACTACTTACTACCTATTATTTAGAAAACAATTTATGGACAAAAGAAAATGAATTTTGAATTAAACCACAACATTCAAAAACCCAAGTAAGAACAACTTACTACCTTATCTTAAAAACAACTTTTAGAAATGAACAAGAAGAAAAAGAATTTGGATAAAACATTACAAACAATTATATATGGGACCAATTCTGAAAAACTTTCAAGAATAAAGAAATGGCAGTACAAACCACTGATACAATTTAAATGAATAAACTTATTGTGAAGTAAAATTAATGAGAATTTTATGTCAAATAAACGGAGATATTAAACATATGGAATTAATAATTAAGGAGTGCATTTGGATAAAAAGCAAGAGCAGAATAAAATTTTGAAAAAGAAAGAAAAAACCATATATAAATAAATCCATAAGAAAAAGATGATCATATAATAAATGTCAGTTATAAGAAAGACAATTAAAAGAGTAATTGAAAAAACCTAATACTAGTGGAACGATTCACAAGAATTGAGAAAGGAACAAAAATATAATACAAAATATATGCTACCAATGACCAGAAAGAGATTGTGATAACAGTCAAAAAATGACAGAGAATTAAAAACTTTACTCTGAGTAATGAGTGATAATTATATTATACCAGCTTCCCACCACAAGGAGAAATAAAATGCCAGCAGAGCTAACCATTGAGAAAAATAACTGAGATAGAAATTAACTAAGATAGAAATGTTAATAGATCTGTTCGTATACGAAGTGAAATATCCAAAGATATTTAATTTTTTTTTATATACATAAGGTGGACTATTCTTATATAATTTTTATTAATGACTGTCTGAGATAAGTCCAGCAGTATTATTATGTATTGGTCAGAGATGATTTACCTCTGTTATCAATAAATGACGTAGTATGGCCAGCAGAGTGTGAAGCCTACAGAGCCCCTCTGGACACTGCCCCAGCTAACGTGTTAGGGAATTTTAGGGAATAAATATCCCAAGGATAAAGAAACAAGTTAAGAAGAAAATGGAAAAATAAAAAATAACGAACCTCAGATGACTATTACTATCAGTAAGAATCCAGTTAATAATGAAATATAGATAAGGTCAAAAATATAGAAGAAAAAATTTTTAGAAATGTGAAGGAAGTAAAGAAATATAATTTATAATATAATGTCATAAGCAATTACTTCAGACAAACTAAGTATGATCTGAACTAATCACTTCTGGAAGAGAGCAATCTGTAGCGTGACAGATAATCCACACAAATACATTACTCAATGATCATTAATAAAACTCTAATATATGGAATATCCAGATGAGAATCAATTAAAATGCACTATTTAATAATATATTCACAAGAAAGGTTGAATAAAGAAAATTTCTGCAAATAATATAATGTAATACAAATTTAAAAACCCAGAAGACTAAAAATGATAATAACAAAATTACCCAGGTAAGATAGAAGCAGGCAATTAATATACCCCGACAAGGAAACCAGACCAGAAGAAACAAAGGCATACACAGTGAAAAACTACAGAAGAAGGAAGAATAGTCAAAACTACCACTACTGAAGAAGGAAGAAAGAAGAAGAACCAAACTCAAAGAAGAAAGAAGAAGAATTAAAATCAGAACTACTACTGAAGAAAGAAGAAAGAAGAATAACCAAATTTACTGAAGAAAGAAGAAAGAAGACTAATTAAAACTAGAGAAGAAAGAAGAACTAATTAAAACTACTACTACTGAAGAAAGAAGAAGGAAGACTAATTAAAACTACTGAAGAAAGAAGAATAAACCAAAACTACCACTACTGAAGAAAGAAGAATAAACCAAAACTACCATTACTGAAGAAAGAAGAAAGAAGACTAAATTAAAACTAGAGAAGAAGGAAGAATAACCAAAACTAAAGAAGAAAGAAGAACAATCCAAAACTAAAGAAGAAAGAGGAATAATAAAATCTACTGAAGAAAGAAGAATAATCAAATCTACTGAAGATTAGAGAAGAAAGAAGAACAATCAAAACTAAAGAAGAAAGAAGAACAATCAAAGCTACTGAAGAAGGAAGAAAGAAGAATAATCAAAATAAAAACCAAAGAAGAAAGAAGAAAGAAGAATAAACCAAAACTACTACTACTGAAGAAAGAAGAAGGAAGACTAATTAAAACTACTGAAGAAAGAAGAAAGAAGAACAATCAAAGCTACTGAAGAGAGAAGAAGGAAGAAAACCAAAACTACTACTACTGAAGAAAGAAGAAAGAAGAATAATCCAAAACCAAATCTACTGAAGAAGGAAGAAAGAAGAATAATTAAGACGACCCATATAAAACAAAAACCCCATAGGGATAGAACCCCAAAAAACCCCAAAATCAATGAATGTCCAAAAAGAAAGTATAACACCCTAAAAAACCATATCACTGTAAAACTGACAAAAAACTAAAAGTGTTAGTAGTATTACATATTAGTGCATTCAAAAAGTTATTGTTTAGTTTGTATAAACAAATCATCACAGTTCCCCCCCATGGTTGAATATTTCATGTTAAAAACTAGAAAAAGACTAGTAAATATATTGATAGTTCACCATAGACAAGTGTAAGTGATCAAATTATAACTAATAAACTTTAAAAGGTGCATGAGTTACAGTACAAAGTAATAAACTTTAAGTTTTGTGAACAGTGTCTACTTTGATAATAAAATAGTAATGTTACTAATAAAAAGCTACTAAAGCTGTATGAACATTCCATAGAATGGAATATAACTTAGATAGCCAGGGTTATACTTAAGGAGGGGGCATAAATCCTGTAAAATGGGGAATTACAAAACAAACTGTTAATGTTGAGTAGTAAAAGATGATAACCATTATATGTAACCAGGATGTCAGATTCCTATTACATATAGTAATTAGATGAGTAAGGATTATCCATAAGAAATGTTAGTGTTATAATTTGTTATTTTATTGTTCATTTTAATTTAGGAATGCAATATCTAAAAATAGATACCATTCCAATGTTATAGAATATTTTTTATTTATGTTATTAGGTGATATACAAAACAATGTTATTCAGAACACCAGTTTTGATATAGAGAGATGTTATATGTTAATTATATAATCAATAATTACTGTTATACCAGTCAGAGAAGGATATAAAATAACTACATTAATAAAACATTTGGAAATTAGCCACACATCAGATCTAGGCCAAAGTATGAATTTAAACTGCAGTATAATTAACAAACCTAGTCTTATAAACCAGATAAAATGACAATATTTAGGCAAGATAAACTCAACATATTAAATACTATGTAAATAAGGCTTTCTAAAGATATGGTCATTATATGAGTAAAATTATTTATTTGTCTAATAAAATACTATTAAAACTGAAATGGATTCACTGACATTATCCTAGGGGGAGTCATATACAAATGAATTATATTAAAAAACCATCATTAATATACTAAATTGCAATAAAATAAGTGAGAATTGATAATTATACCAATTTCAGATTTAATAGAATAATAATTATATTAGGGAAAATGGCTATTATTTACTTAGAAGACAGGAAGTATAATTTTAGGCCTACCTCCCAAAAATTATAAGAAATATAATTTTCAGATAAAACTTTGTAATACTAACTTAATTACTATCAAAATGAGTAGAATAGAATAGTGAAAACGAATATGTATTTAATATTTCAAACAGTTAAATAATAACGAAATTACATTCTGAGCATAATGTACGTTTTTAAAGTGTGTCGGAAGTTATGACAATTTGAAACAATGTATGAGATATATTATATAGGCTAAGATTTTCATGAGACGAAGGAAATACAGACAGTTCATTATTATACCTCGAAGAGAGCACTTCATGTGAATATTTGATAGAACCAACCTGTAATGGCTGTTACGTTATAACAGAGTACGGAATCAGTTTATGTACAATTAAATTTTTGAACTATTTTAATTAAAGTGAAGTGGTGAAGTTGACCCATGAACTACATAACACCAATAAACGAAATCACATATAACTAATTAAATGAAATAACACTGAAATCGCACCAAACACCAAGTGAAAATTCGAGGTTAAACGGACACGCATAAACACCAGTAGATATACCCATTTGACAACATTTTTACACAAGTGAACTATTCCATTATACACCAGTGACTATAAACTATACCCCAGAAGATCATATACAATTGTGAAGAACATTTAACCGAAGAAAGGACATATCATCTCAACAAGTACTTTGTCAACATTAGAAGCTATCAACGCGCATGCGTCAGGTGGCCATTTTGATCCAATATTGTCACCTCAATAAGACACGACTGTAGACTGCATTCTGGTTCGAATAAAATTATATATAAACTTTTATTATTAATAACTACCATTATATTGTTTAAATTTAAGACATTTTTTGAATTGTAAGTGTTATACTTTCATGTCCCTGACCTTCTCTGGCTTTTTATATTAATAACCGTTCAAAGAACCTGTTTTTATAATACAACTGTAAAACTTCTAATATCGACCGACCCTGAGCGAGTCGATACGGCATTGTAACCTCGATTAATTAATCGACCAACTTTATTATTGTGTTTAATAAACGTTTTTGTTTGTTTTTTGGTAAATTGAAGTTGATTTCTCTTATAAAAGGACATAATCATTAATTAACCAAGAAAACTAGATAATCTTTAAAGGCAGTATATGCGAAACTACAACATTTCAAGAATAAGAAGAAGAGAGCCGTTTTCGCCTAACTTGAAGTTAATTGGATTGTCTTTTTTAACAAATTTACAGAACAGAAATTTATTACCAAAATAAACACCATACCATTATAATTATAATTACAATCCACAACCTCGATTTATTCCTAAATATTAAGCACATAAATACACCGAAAACATTTTTTCCGAAATTATTTTTTTTTATAAATATAAATTTTAAATTTATATTTTATTTCAAATTGCTACCACAGCAATATACACCGAGTTTATTTAATAACAACAAAGACCAAGAACTTTACCAATTCGACGATTCCCAGAGCGGAACGTCACTACTACACATACACACCATAAAAATTATTCTGGGTAATATTATACCAGAACACTATACAATTACAATTATAGTATGGTTTTATTACAAAAGTGAAGATCAACAGTGAGAGCATAACGAAGACTAGAAGACATTAGCTACGTTACTACACACATTCTAACATTGTAATAATCTCGTATTATTACAAATTTGGCTTCAATCGAAGGGCTTGAAGGAGGCGGACTCACAGTATTATTACAAAGTTGACGTATCCAACGTGGGACAGAATAATACGACAGAAATCTTATTTATCACTTATTAGCACAATTCAAAGATTTATTACAAAATTGGCGTCCAACTAAAGGGCTGTAATTAGGGGTTGAAATTACTGTAATTACTTACCCAATTCCTAATTCAGCTTGGCAGCTGTTAGTCAGCCAGGGAATCAGGGAAGATGATGCGTCGTGCCACATCAAAGAAGAGAGCGGCGGAGGCCGAGAAAGAACTCGATATGGAGGATAAGGAGGCGACCCCAGTGGAGGACGTGGAAAAGATATTAGAATGGGTGGAACGTAAAAAACCAGCACCACCAGAGGAACAACCCGAAGCGCACACACAAACAGGGGAAATCGATGTCCGGGAGGAACGAATAGAACAACCCGAGAAACCACCACGAGCAGAGAATAGTAACATACAGGAGATGTTCAGGATAATGATGGAGAGGATGGAAGAAAACAGCAAGAAGATGGAAGAAAACTTAAGGAAGGACAACCAAGCAACAAAAGAAGAGTTGAAGAATGATAACCAATCGTTAAAAGAAGAATTGAAGAAGGACAACCAAGCAACCAAGGAAGAATTAAGCAAGAAAATGGATTCTACTACAGAAGAAAATAATAAAAAATTAGAAGATTTGAAGAATGATAACCAGTCCACTAAGGAAAATTTGAGTGATATAAATAAGAGCATAGAAGCAACAAAGGAAGAATTGAAGAAGGACAACCAAGCAACAAAGGAAGAATTGAGTAAAAAGATTGAAAACACCAATAGAAGAATTGAGGAAACCAGTAAAAAGGTGGAAAAGAAAATGGAAGAAAATAAGAAGAATTTGGAAGACAAGATGGAAGAAACCAACAAGGAAATGAAGAAAGACAACCGATCTTTAAGAAGGAAATTTGATGAAACTAATCAGAAATTGGAGGAAACCAGCAAAAAAATGGAAGAAAAATTGGAGGAGAATAACAAGAAAATGGAAGAGAAGATGGGGGAGAGGTTGGAAGAGTTAAGAGAGGACTACCAACGGTTAAGAGAAGAAATAAGGGAGGATAACCGATGATGGCATAAGGAAATGAAAGAAGACAGGGAAGAGGAAAGAAGGAATAGAAAAGAATACAGACAAATCTTGAAGGAAGGTTTGAATGAAAAATAGATAAAAACATCACATCCTTGGATGAAGAATTGGATAAGACACTGGACAACAGCAAACCAGAACGAAAGGAAATACCAAACAATAAAACAATGGAGCCAGTGATAGTGTTACCTGAAAAGAAAACGAACGGGAACAAAGAAGATACTAAGGATATGGAAGTGAAACCAAAGGAAATGAGAAAGAGGCATCCAAAGAAATTAATGAAAACAAAGGAAGAAATGGAAATGATGAACCATGGTTTATTTGATAATGATAATATCCCTATTACCAACAATGAAGAAATCGTGAGTTCCAAAAATTATGGAAGTAGATTGATGGTAATCTCAGAGATGGTTTACCAGCAGACAGTAGTTTACCACTGGGAAGTGATCAGAGGTAAATGGAATACAACAGGGATGGAAATATATGGTAGATTGTCAATGGTATCATATGTCAATGGTATTGAAGGACCAGAGATGTACTGGTGTATAAAACACTATGATAGAGGGAGCCGAATAAGCTTAGCAGCCAACAAAGGAATAGCAGCTAGAAAAATGAAATACAAGACAAAGGCCAGAGATGTCACTAGTACCGGAACGATGATGAAGACTATGGTCATCCGGACGATGAGCGCAACTGAAGTAACAGACTACAGTTAAGTCTAATACCATACACCTCCACAAAAAGGAAATGGATGTCATGAGAACTGACGACGACCAAAAACCTACGTCAAAGAAAAAGAAATTATGAGCAACTGTCCAACCTAATAAAAATCTTCAACCTGGGTATATAAAAGAAAAATAATAATAAGAAGTACATTTGAAGTAAAGAAAAGAAGAGAGCTAATACCATATTTAGGGTAATAATATGATATGTTAACCATATTTATGAAAAAATATTATGAGTAATTTATAAATCATAAAAAAGAAAATGAATTTTGAATTAAACCGCTAAATTCAAAAAAAAAGTAAGAACAACTTACTACCTACTATTTAGAAAACAATTTATGGACAAGAGAAAATGAATTTTGAATTAAACCGCTAAATTCAAAAATGAAGTAATGACTACTTACTACCTATTATTTAGGAAACCATTTATGAATCAAAAAGAAAATGAATTTTGAATTAAACCACTAAATTCAAAAATGAAGTAATGACTACTTACTACCTATTATTTAAAAAACAATTTATGGACAAGAGAAAATGAATTTTGAATTAAATCTCAAAATTCAAAAAAGAAGTAAGAACAACTTACTACCTATTATTTAGGAAACCATTTATGAATCAAAAAGAAAATGAATTTTGAATTAAACCACTAAATTCAAAAATGAAGTAATGACTACTTACTACCTATTATTTAAAAAACAATTTATGGACAAGAGAAAATGAATTTTGAATTAAATCACAAAATTCAAAAATGAAGTAATGACTACTTACTACCTATTATTTAGAAAACAATTTATGGACAAAAGAAAATGAATTTTGAATTAAACCACAACATTCAAAAACCCAAGTAAGAACAACTTACTACCTTATCTTAAAAACAACTTTTAGAAATGAACAAGAAGAAAAAGAATTTGGATAAAACATTACAAACAATTATATATGGGACCAATTCTGAAAAACTTTCAAGAATAAAGAAATGGCAGTACAAACCACTGATACAATTTAAATGAATAAACTTATTGTGAAGTAAAATTAATGAGAATTTTATGTCAAATAAACGGAGATATTAAACATATGGAATTAATAATTAAGGAGTGCATTTGGATAAAAAGCAAGAGCAGAATAAAATTTTGAAAAAGAAAGAAAAAACCATATATAAATAAATCCATAAGAAAAAGATGATCATATAATAAATGTCAGTTATAAGAAAGACAATTAAAAGAGTAATTGAAAAAACCTAATACTAGTGGAACGATTCACAAGAATTGAGAAAGGAACAAAAATATAATACAAAATATATGCTACCAATGACCAGAAAGAGATTGTGATAACAGTCAAAAAATGACAGAGAATTAAAAACTTTACTCTGAGTAATGAGTGATAATTATATTATACCAGCTTCCCACCACAAGGAGAAATAAAATGCCAGCAGAGCTAACCATTGAGAAAAATAACTGAGATAGAAATTAACTAAGATAGAAATGTTAATAGATCTGTTCGTATACGAAGTGAAATATCCAAAGATATTTAATTTTTTTTTATATACATAAGGTGGACTATTCTTATATAATTTTTATTAATGACTGTCTGAGATAAGTCCAGCAGTATTATTATGTATTGGTCAGAGATGATTTACCTCTGTTATCAATAAATGACGTAGTATGGCCAGCAGAGTGTGAAGCCTACAGAGCCCCTCTGGACACTGCCCCAGCTAACGTGTTAGGGAATTTTAGGGAATAAATATCCCAAGGATAAAGAAACAAGTTAAGAAGAAAATGGAAAAATAAAAAATAACGAACCTCAGATGACTATTACTATCAGTAAGAATCCAGTTAATAATGAAATATAGATAAGGTCAAAAATATAGAAGAAAAAATTTTTAGAAATGTGAAGGAAGTAAAGAAATATAATTTATAATATAATGTCATAAGCAATTACTTCAGACAAACTAAGTATGATCTGAACTAATCACTTCTGGAAGAGAGCAATCTGTAGCGTGACAGATAATCCACACAAATACATTACTCAATGATCATTAATAAAGCTCTAATATATGGAATATCCAGATGAGAATCAATTAAAATGCACTATTTAATAATATATTCACAAGAAAGGTTGAATAAAGAAAATTTCTGCAAATAATATAATGTAATACAAATTTAAAAACCCAGAAGACTAAAAATGATAATAACAAAATTACCCAGGTAAGATAGAAGCAGGCAATTAATATACCCCGACAAGGAAACCAGACCAGAAGAAACAAAGGCATACACAGTGAAAAACTACAGAAGAAGGAAGAATAGTCAAAACTACCACTACTGAAGAAGGAAGAAAGAAGAAGAACCAAACTCAAAGAAGAAAGAAGAAGAATTAAAATCAGAACTACTACTGAAGAAAGAAGAAAGAAGAATAACCAAATTTACTGAAGAAAGAAGAAAGAAGACTAATTAAAACTAGAGAAGAAAGAAGAACTAATTAAAACTACTACTACTGAAGAAAGAAGAAGGAAGACTAATTAAAACTACTGAAGAAAGAAGAATAAACCAAAACTACCACTACTGAAGAAAGAAGAATAAACCAAAACTACCATTACTGAAGAAAGAAGAAAGAAGACTAAATTAAAACTAGAGAAGAAGGAAGAATAACCAAAACTAAAGAAGAAAGAAGAACAATCCAAAACTAAAGAAGAAAGAGGAATAATAAAATCTACTGAAGAAAGAAGAATAATCAAATCTACTGAAGATTAGAGAAGAAAGAAGAACAATCAAAACTAAAGAAGAAAGAAGAACAATCAAAGCTACTGAAGAAGGAAGAAAGAAGAATAATCAAAATAAAAACCAAAGAAGAAAGAAGAAAGAAGAATAAACCAAAACTACTACTACTGAAGAAAGAAGAAGGAAGACTAATTAAAACTACTGAAGAAAGAAGAAAGAAGAACAATCAAAGCTACTGAAGAGAGAAGAAGGAAGAAAACCAAAACTACTACTACTGAAGAAAGAAGAAAGAAGAATAATCCAAAACCAAATCTACTGAAGAAGGAAGAAAGAAGAATAATTAAGACGACCCATATAAAACAAAAACCCCATAGGGATAGAACCCCAAAAAACCCCAAAATCAATTAATGTCCAAAAAGAAAGTATAACACCCTAAAAAACCATATCACTGTAAAACTGACAAAAAACTAAAAGTGTTAGTAGTATTACATATTAGTGCATTCCAAAAGTTATTGTTTAGTTTGTATAAACAAATCTTCACAGTTCCCCCCCATGGTTGAATATTTCATGTTAAAAACTAGAAAAAGACTAGTAAATATATTGATAGTTCACCATAGACAAGTGTAAGTGATCAAATTATAACTAATAAACTTTAAAAGGTGCATGAGTTACAATACAAAGTAATAAACTTTAAGTTTTGTGAACAGTGTCTACTTTGATAATAAAATAGTAATGTTACTAATAAAAAGCTACGAAAGCTGTATGAACATTCCATAGAATGGAATATAACTTAGATAGCCAGGGTTATACTTAAGGAGGGGGCATAAATCCTGTAAAATGGGGAATTACAAAACAAACTGTTAATGTTGAGTAGTAAAAGATGATAACCATTATATGTAACCAGGATGTCAGATTCCTATTACATATAGTAATTAGATGAGTAAGGATTATCCATAAGAAATGTTAGTGTTATAATTTGTTATTTTATTGTTCATTTTAATTTAGGAATGCAATATCTAAAAATAGATACCATTCCAATGTTATAGAATATTTTTTATTTATGTTATTAGGTGATATACAAAACAATGTTATTCAGAACACCAGTTTTGATATAGAGAGATGTTATATGTTAATTATATAATCAATAATTACTGTTATACCAGTCAGAGAAGGATATAAAATAACTACATTAATAAAACATTTGGAAATTAGCCACACATCAGATCTAGGCCAAAGTATGAATTTAAACTGCAGTATAATTAACAAACCTAGTCTTATAAACCAGATAAAATGACAATATTTAGGCAAGATAAACTCAACATATTAAATACTATGTAAATAAGGCTTTCTAAAGATATGGTCATTATATGAGTAAAATTATTTATTTGTCTAATAAAATACTATTAAAACTGAAATGGATTCACTGACATTATCCTAGGGGGAGTCATATACAAATGAATTATATTAAAAAACCATCATTAATATACTAAATTGCAATAAAATAAGTGAGAATTGATAATTATACCAATTTCAGATTTAATAGAATAATAATTATATTAGGGAAAATGGCTATTATTTACTTAGAAGACAGGAAGTATAATTTTAGGCCTACCTCCCAAAAATTATAAGAAATATAATTTTCAGATAAAACTTTGTAATACTAACTTAATTACTATCAAAATGAGTAGAATAGAATAGTGAAAACGAATATGTATTTAATATTTCAAACAGTTAAATAATAACGAAATTACATTCTGAGCATAATGTACGTTTTTAAAGTGTGTCGGAAGTTATGACAATTTGAAACAATGTATGAGATATATTATATAGGCTAAGATTTTCATGAGACGAAGGAAATACAGACAGTTCATTATTATACCTCGAAGAGAGCACTTCATGTGAATATTTGATAGAACCAACCTGTAATGGCTGTTACGTTATAACAGAGTACGGAATCAGTTTATGTAAAATTAAATTTTTGAACTATTTTAATTAAAGTGAAGTGGTGAAGTTGACCCATGAACTACATAACACCAATAAACGAAATCACATATAACTAATTAAATGAAATAACACTGAAATCGCACCAAACACCAAGTGAAAATTCGAGGTTTTTTGGTAAATTGAAGTTGATTTCTCTTATAAAAGGACATAATCATTAATTAACCAAGAAAACTAGATAATCTTTAAAGGCAGTATATGCGAAACTACAACATTTCAAGAATAAGAAGAAGAGAGCCGTTTTCGCCTAACTTGAAGTTAATTGGATTGTCTTTTTTAACAAATTTACAGAACAAAAATTTATTACCAAAATAAACACCATACCATTATAATTATAATTACAATCCACAACCTCGATTTATTCCTAAATATTAAGCACATAAATACACCGAAAACATTTTTTCCGAAATTATTTTTTTTTATAAATATAAATTTTAAATTTATATTTTATTTCAAATTGCTACCACAGCAATATACACCGAGTTTATTTAATAACAACAAAGACCAGGAACTTTACCAATTCGACGATTCCCAGAGCGGAACGTCACTACTACACATACACACCATAAAAATTATTCTGGGTAATATTATACCAGAACACTATACAATTACAATTATAGTATGGTTTTATTACAAAAGTGAAGATCAACAGTGAGAGCATAACGAAGACTAGAAGACATTAGCTACGTTACTACACACATTCTAACATTGTAATAATCTCGTATTATTACAAATTTGGCTTCAATCGAAGGGCTTGAAGGAGGCGGACTCACAGTAATATTACAATATATATATTGTAACATAACAAAATTATCACACTAAACATTTGAATTAATGTTACATAAATAAAAGAAAAAGTTCCATAGTGAGTGAGAAGAATAAATTGTTTAAGGATTACACTAGAAACTGTATAATTAAGTCTATAAAATGTTAATAAAAATGGAAGATAATAAAGAAAACCATTAATTAAAATAACCTACTATGAAAAAACCAGTTAAACCAGCAGTATACCCAGTAGATTGGGGAAGCAGTACAAAAAGGGAAGGACCATAAAAAAGGAAATAATCTGTCATGAAACCATTTTAATAAGGAAACTACTAATGTGATATTTGAAGAAGGGACAAAACATATCAAGATTCCCACAAAGAGACCAGAACCAGGAAGAGATATGCCAAAACAAAATGTTAGTCATATAATAAATACCATGAGACAAAATTGAAACCGATATAGGTAAACCCCAAACAAGTTACAAGATACAATACTATAAAACACAAATTGTATATTAGTTGTAAGTGTATTATGTTAAAAAATATGTCACAGGAGACTACCATAGTGTAGAACTCACTAAAAAGACTACCATAGTGTAGAATCCAATAAAGTGAAGTGAGATAACAAAATTAAGAAACTACAGAGTGTATAGTGAGAAACATAGTTAAAAAATCTATGAAAAAATCTTCAATGAAGTTTAAGTATTATAAAAAGACTACCATGAGTGTAGAATAATAATAATAAAACCATTGGAATGAAAGACAGTCTAAGGACTGACAACATTACCAGTAATAAGAGTTTTTAAATTAGATATAAGAAAAACTATTACATATGAAATGTTTTCTTTAATTATAGCTAAGTAAATGGTGAGAAGGACAAAAATACCAAAGGACAGTTCATAACTGAAGGTATGACTAATATTAAGATGTTTGTTATTTATTATTAATTAGATAATATTTTAGATGTAAGGTGTAAATAGATACACGATGTTTTTAATCACAGTTAAAGTGTTTTCAAAAGAATCATAAATACACAAGACAGTTAGTGACTGACAGTGTTACTAGTAATAGGAGTTTTTTTATTTTTTTTTATTAAATTATGTCTAGGATAAGCTATTTTGTTATCATTTGATGATACAGTAAAAAATAAGAGGAATAAGATGTTTTTGTTAAAATTAGGTGATATATGGAAAATAGTTGATAATAAGATGTTTTTGTTAAAATTAGGCATAAGATGTTCATGTTGTGGTTCAATGATGTTATTAGTATAAAGAAAGTTTAGTAGATACAAGATATTCTATTGTATTTAAAATCAGGTCATTTAATTTTCCATTGTGTAAGTCAGAGAGGCAAGTAGGGCATAAAAATGTAATAATTTTATTCAAATCAGTAAACCATGTATAATTGTACAAACAGACCAGCCAAGACACCATTTTTGTAAACACAGACTGGCCTATAAACCAAAAAAATTATCTATCAAAGAATTAATCTATGTAATAGGAATAGAATTCAATACATACAATACAGAAATTGAAAGTATAATTAATGCAGATACAGTTAATAGCAAATAGAATGACAAAAGAAAGAAAATTAACTTCTTTTGGAAACAGTCAAAAATAGGCTTATGATAGTAATCAAATCAGACTAAACAGCAAATTAATCAATATTGAAATGTTTTAATAACCAAATTATTAACAACAAAGTAATTACGGAGTTATTAGGTGTATTCCAGGGAAATATTATACCGAAAAAACAAATAAAAACCTTTAAAACACTGAATTTGTACAAAATATGGGGCATACAATCATTATGTAAAATTGTAATTTTTGGGCTTAAATGAGTTTGAAACAAACCCAGCTATATATCAAAAGATGTAAAATTAAATAATCAATATTACTGAATAGTTAGATTCATGTAAAATTAAGAAATATTTGAAATACAGTAAAAAATAAGAAAACTTGTTATGTATAGTTAGATAGTGAAACAAGTCTTAGACAGATATTTTATAATTAAACAATATGAAGAGGAAAAAGACATACCACAAATTGCCCTAAAACGACGACGTTGCGTCTATTAGTCTATTGTTAATCGCAAAGCTGAACAGTTGAAAAATGTGTTAGTGGAGTATTGAAAACCAAATAATTTGTATTAAAACCAAGTGTGGTTATGTGGCGTGTAACGGAGATGAACTAACAAGTGAAATAACCTTATCTATCAATGTCTAACACTTCACAAGTTTCCAAAAACACAGTATAACACCATAAAACTCTACACCAGAAATCGACAGCCATTTTGAACAATTTTGGAACGAATTCACAGAAAACCAACACACATATTTGAACAACACACTACACAAGAGATCCATCCAGAATTCGACATCGCAGACGACGAGGGGACATTCAACACTATATTTTGGACCAACACCACTTCGCAGAAAAGGGAACATCGTTTTATTTCTGTGGGAGAAGATCTTCAATTCCAACGGCATCATAGCAGTTAAAATCGAGCAGACAGCGGCCATTGCTGAATTTCTATAAAGACGATCGGCCAGTGCTTCCTGGAGAGGAGTGACGTCATTTCTTCGACTTGGTTCGAAATTTAAATAATTTCTTTCTAATTGACAATTGTAATAATAATTCTGTTCAATTTCAGATATTAACATTTAGTTTAAGAATACCTGTTAAATGTATCTTGTTCCTTGCCCTCTGACCATTTCGACTCGTTAAAAGAACCATAAATTTAAACTTGTAAAAAATATATTTGTTGATTTTTCTCACTGCCGACTGTGGCGAATATTCGCCAGTGCCTGGGACATGCGCAGTTTGACTGGCGCACAATTTTGAATGAATAAACGCAAATCATTATTCAGTTACCAGCATTGTTTTTATTTCTACAGTTAATGTTATTATTATTTTTTATTAAGCAAAAACATAATTCACATTGAGAGAATAGATATAGAAGGAAATTACAAACTCAACTAATTAATTAATTATTGATTAATTAAATTAAATCATTCCATCAAACTCGATACAAGAACAAGAGAAAATATTTGCACAATTTTTAAAGTTTGATGTATTTGTTATTTATCAATCCAACACACCTAGTTATAACATATTCTTATCATCAATATCTTTATATTTTATTTATTATTACACTTGAAATTATATTGCAATTTGACTAGCCTAACAGTGGGGCTAAAGGAAGAGCACAATACCCTGATTATCACAAAAGATACACACACAATATCTCTCTATATATTTCAAATATATTTTTATTCTTATTTATATTTGTAAAATTTATATTACAATATATATATATATATATATATATATATATATACTGTTGAATAACATTAGTATATTTTGAATTACTATGAATATGAAAATACTTGGAAAATTAACTCTAATTATATGAAGATATATTAACTGTTGAATTATATTAATAATTTTTGAACTACTATGAATATGGAAATACTTGGGAAAGGGATTATAATTATATAAAGAAGTATTAGAGGTTAAATTGTATTAATAAACCTTAAATTGAAATTCATATGCACATGTATATACTATATGAAGTATGACTATAATAAAAATTGTTATTGTTGTTCAACAGCAGAGTTTCATTGCAAGTCCCGTCTCAGTCGACCCAGTGAGTCGACTCAGTTCAACAGTGAGAATCGTGAAGGGATTAACTTCAGGTTTTATAAAAATAAACCCATGGAATTCCTAGCAAGAATCGAGGAATACTTTGCCAAACACAGAGGTAATCGCTGGAGGGAGAATAAAGAGGTGCTTGACGAATCGTTCAAGGAGATAGCAGACAATTGGTGGATGGCAATAAGAGACGAGGTGACCGACTATCAACAATTCAGAAGGCTATTCAAAGCCAAATATTGGTCTGAATCAACGCAAAATATCGCCAGAGACGGGATATGTCATGGGAAGTACAACCCATATGGAAACCAAACTTTAACGGCGTACTTTTTGGGAAAGGTGTGCGTGGCCAAACATCTAGAGCCCCGAATACCGGAAGAATGCCTGGTCAGCAAACTCTCATACCACTACGAGGAGGATATTATCAGAGCCAGACGAAACAGTCAAATAAAGACGGTGCAAGCCATGACCGAGCTTTTAGAAATGTATGAACACGAAGACTATTACCGTCAAAGTCGCAGGAGATATGAAAAGCAGGAACCAAGGAATAACAACAATAATTTGAATAATAATAATAATCGGCAGAATGTGGGTAATAATAATAATTATAACTCCGCAAATCGGAATAATGCCGAGTACAATTATAACCCCAGAAATAACAATAATTTGCCCCGTTTTAACAACAATAATAATAATAGTAATATTCCTCGCATAAATAATAATAACAACAACCACAACAATAATAATAATAGCCGTCCACAAAATAACAACGGTTATTATAATAATAATAGTAACTATGTTCCAAATGGTCAGAGGAACCCCAACCTTTCTAATAATAATAATTATCATGGTAATTATAACCGGAATTACCCAAATGGAGGTAACCACAATTACAGGACATATCGACCTAATGTTAATTACATCCGAGCAGAAGGCAGTGGACACAGGAGGTACCAGCCTCAAAGAAGGAGCCGATACTACGAGTACGAGACCTTCCAAGGGAGCCAGGGAAGTAATCGGTACAGAGAGTACGAGCCCAGACGTAGTTCCAGCCTGGATAATCAGCGAAGACTACCTGTAACAGAAGCCCAACCAGACGATCGAGCAGAACCAAACGAAACAGCCTCAGGACTTCAAGCTGACGCTTCCAACGGTCTAACCCGTAATGAAGCAGAATATTTAAACGAACGGAGGCAGTAATAAACCCCAATAACCCTTTACTGCTCCAATCTGCTGGGTTTAATCAAGTAGGTATGAATGTTGTAATATAATGAAGTATATTACAGATAAAAATAAAAATATATAATTAAATTGAATTGATTTGATAGAGAGATATTGTGTGTGTATCTTTGGTGATAACAAAAGGTATTGTGCTCTTCTTTTAGCCCCACTAGTTGGGCAAGTCAATTTGTAATACAATTACAAATATTACAAATAGAAATAAAAATATAATTGAAATTGAAATATGTGTTGGTACGTATTGATATTTTGTCTTGTTTATCACTGGATCAGTCTGACTCCTTAAAGTCTCATTGGTTAGGCTAGTCAAATGGTAATATAATTTCAAGTGTAATAAAAAAAACAAAATATAAAGATATTGATGATAAGAAAATGTTATAACTAAGTGTGTTGGATTGATAAATAACAAATATATCAAACTTTAAAAATTTTGCAAATATTTTTTCTTGTGCTTGTATCCAATTTGACTGGATAATTTAATTTAATTAATTGATAATTAATTAATTATTTGAGGTTGTAATTTCCTCCTATATCTATTCTCTCAAGGTGAATTATGGTTTTGCTTAATAAAAAATAATAATAACATTAATGGTAGAAATAAAAACAATGCTGGTAACTGAATACAGATTTGCGTTTATTCATTCAAAATTGTGCGCCAGTCAGACTGCGCATGTCCCAGGCACTGGCTAATATTCGCCACAGTCGGCAATGAGAAAAATCAACAGATATATTTTTTACAAGTTTAAATTTATGGTTCTTTTAACGAGTCGAAATGGTCAGAGGGCAAGGAACAAGATACATTTAACAGGTATTCTTAAACTAAATGTTAACATCTGAAATAGAATAGAATTATTATTACAATTGTCAATTAGAAAGAAATTATTTAAAATTCGAACCAAGTCGAAGAAATGACGTCACTCTGCTCCAAGAGGCACTGGACCGTCTATGTGAGAAATTCAGCAATGGCCGCCGTCTGCTTGGTTTTAATCTGCTATGACGCCGTTGGAATCGAAGATCTTCTCCCACAGAAATAAAACGATGTTCCCTTTTCCTGCGAAGTGGTATTGGTCCAAAATATCGTGTTGAATGTCCCCTCGTCGTCTGCGATGTCGAATTCTGGATGGATCTCTTGTGTAGTGTGATGTTCAAATATGCGTGTTGGTTTTGTGAATTCGTTCCAAAATTGTTCAAAAATGGCTGTCGATTTCTGGCGTTAAGTTTTATGGTGTTATTCTGTGTTTTTGGAAACTTGTGAAGTGTTAGACATAGATAGATAATATTCTTTCACTTGTTAGTTCATCTCCGTTACACGCCACATAACCACACTTGGTTTTAATATAAATTATTTGGTTTTCAAAACTCCACTAATACATTTTTCAACTGTTCAGCTTTGCGATTAACAATAGACTAAACGACGCAACGTCGTCGTTTTAGGGCAATTTGTGGTATGTCTTTTTCCTCTTCATATTGTTTAATTATAAAATATCTGTCTAAGACTTGTTTCACTATCTAACTATACATAACAAGTTTTCTTATTTTTTACTGTATTTCCAATATTTCTTAATTTTACATGAATCTAACTATTCAGTAATATTGATTATTTAATTTTACATCTTTTGATATATAGCTGGGTTTGTTTCAAACTCATTTAAGCCCAAAAATTACAATTTTGCATAATAATTGCATGTCCCATATTTTGTACAAATTCAGTGTTTTAAAGGTTTTTATTTGTTTTTTCGGTATAATATTTCCATGGAATACACCTAATAACTCCGTAATTACTTTGCTGTTAGTAATTTGGTTATTAAAACATTTCAATATTGATTAATTTGCTGTTTAGTCTGATTTGATTACTATCATAAGCCTATTTTTGACTGTTTCCAAAAGAAGTTAGTTTTCTTTCTTTTGTCATTCTATTTGCTATTAACGGTATCTGTATTAATTATATATTTCAATTTCTGTATTGTATGTATTGAATTCTATTCCTATTACATAGATTAATTCTTTGATAGATAGTTTTTTTTTGGTTTATAGGCCATTCTGTGTTTACAAACATAGTGTCTTGGTGGGTCTGTTTGTACATTATACATGGTTTACTGATTTGAATAAAACTATTACATTTTTATGCCCTACTTGCCTCTCTGACTTACACAATGGAAAATTAAATGACATGATTTTAATTACAATAGAATATCTTGTATCTACTAAACTTTCTTTATACTAATAACATCATTGAACCATAACATGAACATCTTATGCCTAATTTTAACAAAAACATCTTATTATCAACTATTTTCCATATATCACCTAATTTTAACAAAAACATCTTATTCCTATTATTTTTTCCTGTATCATCAAATGATAACAACATAGCTTATCCTAGACATAATTTAATTAGAAAACATAAAAAAACTCCTATTACTAGTAACACTGTCAGTCACTAACTGTCTTGTGTATGTATTATTCTTATGAAAACACTTTAACTGTGATAAAAAACCTCGTGTATTTATTTACACCTTACATCTAAAATATTATTTAATTAATAATAAATAATAAACATCTTAATATTAGGCATACCTTCAGTTATGAACTGTCCTTTGGTATTTTTGTCCTCACCATTTATTTAGTTATAATTAAAGAAAACATTTTATATGTAATAGTCCTTATATCTAATTTAAAACTCTTATTACTAGTAATGTTGTCAGTCCTTAGACCGTCTTTCATTTCAATGGTTTTATTATTATTATTCTACACTCATGGTAGTCTTTTTATAATACTTAAACCTCATTGAAGATTTTTTCATAGATTTTTTAACTATGTTTCTCACTGTACACTCTGTAGTTCCTTAATTTTGTTATCTCACTTCACTTTATTGTATTCTACACTCTGGTAGTCTTTTTAGTGAGTTCTACTCTATGGTAGTCTCTTTTGGTATATTTTTTGACATGTTACACTTACAACTAATATACAATTTGTTTTTATAGTATTGTATCTTGTAACTTGTTTGGGGTTTACCTATATCGGTTTCAATTTTGTCTCATGGTATTTATTATATGATTAACATTTTGTTTTGGCATATCTCTTCCTGTTTCTGGTCTCTGTTGGAATCTTGATATGTTTCGTCCCTTCTTCAAATATCACATTAGTAGTTTCCTTATTAAAATGGTTTCATGACAGATTATTTCCTTTTTTTATGGTCCTTCCCTTTTTGTACTGCTTCCCCAATCTACTGGGTATACTGCTGGTTTAACTGGTTTTTTCATAGTAGGTTATTTTAATTAATGGTTTTCTTTATTATCTTCCATTTTTATTAACATTTTATAGACTTAATTATACAGTTTCTAGGGTAATCCTTAAACAATTTATTCTTCTCACTCACTATGGAACTTTCTCTTTTATTCATGTAACATTAATTCAAATGTTTAGTGTGATAATTTTGTTATGTTACATATGCTCTCCTGTAAAAGTGATTAGTTCAGATCATACTCTGTATGGATGAAATAATTACTACTAATTCTTTTGTATTTACATTTTCTCCGTGATTACATGTTTTCACTTTATATACCTTCTTTTTCCACCATTGCTTCCTCTCAGCTGATGTGTATCTCCTTCATTAGTTTCTTTTTTTTTTTTTCATTGATTAGTGGTCTTCAATCTTGTGTATAACATTATCATTTTATATTCCTTCTTATTTGGTGCTTCCTCACCAGTATGTTTACTCCCTAACATTCCCTAACAAATTAATTGGAACAGTTCAGAGTGGCACTTTTGGCTTCAATCCCTGCTGTCCAATACTTCAATTGAGTCCAGAGGTATTATCATCTCTGCTCAACACATAAGACTGATGGCATTTTCTACATCCAGTCATAAAAATAAATAAACAGTAAAAGTAGTCATTTTTGACTAAAATAAACATCTTTAGATTCTTCACTTCATAATACGTTATATTAATTAATACTTTTATACACTTGACTCTTCTTCTCTCTTAAAGCTTATTCCATATTAGGTGGTTTAGGTATGTGGTATAATATACATTTCATCATGTTTACATAGTAAGTAGTATTTATATTTACTCTTTCTACCATCTGGTATCCATTGAGTTACTTTTATTGCTCATGGTATAACATGAATTAATTCTTTATCACTTTCACTATAACAGTGGTTGTTGTAACAGCATTATCATTATTAGTATCAGGTTTTTGTTTTTTGGTTTCTGGTCTCACTATTTGGTCTTTAGTGAGCTGGTCCTTCTTCATTGTTCCATTTTTATCAAATTATTTTCTTTGTGAGTTTGGTTAATTTGTTCGATTAAGTCATATGACATTCTGGTTTCCTTTTTCTCTTAGAATTTTGTATCTCTTTCTTACAAAATCTTTTTTCATATTTCAGAGTTATTTCTCATCATTTATATGAGTAATGATGTGAGTTTAATGTTTTTTAATTTTAGACATTTTTATTCAACTACATTCTTTCTTATTCATAGTTGTTTTTCAAATATTTTGGTATAAGTTGTACTTATTATTGTTTTGAATTTTGAAATTATTATTCCTCAAAATTCTTTTTGCATTCATAATAGTCTTTGAATGTTTGTGTAAGTGGTACTTACTAATTATTTTGAATTTGGACAATTATTATCTCTATCCAAATTCTTTTTACTTGCATAATAGTCTTTGAATATTTGTGTAGCTTGTACTTACTATTGCTTTTGAATTTTGAAGCTTATTATGTTCAAAATTCTTTTTATTTATTCACAATAATCCTTCAAATGTTTTGTGTAAGTTGTGCTTACTGATTTTTGAAATTTGGTAATTATTATTATTCCATCAAAATTCTTATTTCGTTCACAATATTCTTTCAGATATTTGGTGTAAGATGTTCTTACTATATTTTTGAATTTTGTAATTATCTATTTATCAAAATTCTTTTTTCATCATTCACAATTGTTCGAATATTTGGTGTAAGTTGTACTTACGATATTTTTGAATTTGGTAATTTTTTATCAAAATTCACAATTTCTTCATTCTAGTTTTAACTCACAATTATGAGTCCTCCAAATATTTTTTAATGGATAACTGATTATAAGTTCCTTTTACTTTATTCGAAATGATATCCTTTAGTACATACGTATTGTTATTATTGTTTTTAATAATCAGGTATGGGCCGGTATACAGCAGTAATAACTTTTTGGTAATGCCTTCCAAAGTACTGGGTAATTCCCTGTTTTTTAGCAGTACCTTTTCTCCGACTTCATATCTTATTATTTTCTTAACAGCCTTTTGATATTTGTTCTTGCGCCTTTCCTGGTCTTCAGCCAATTTATTGTAGAATCTAATTCGATTGAATTTGTATTCTTGACTCCTGGGGAACTCTATTATGTCTTGTATTTCTCTCGGAGGTGGTCTTTCATACATTGCCGTGTATGGCGTGGTACCAATAGCGGTGTGATATGACAAATTAAGGAATTCTTCAGTCGCTAATAAATATTCTTGCCACTTCTTTTGTTGATTATAGCAATAAGTCCGTAATATTCTTCCGACCTCTCGCAGTACCCTCTCCGCTGGATTGCTGCTGGGGTGGTAGACAGACGTCTTGTATGTCTTAATGCCCAATGTATTCAGAGTGTTTCTCCACCGCCAACCCTTAAATTGCGTTCCATGGTCGGTGATTATGGATATCGGGCTTCCTACCTCTGGAATGTAATGATTTGTTATTATTTCTAGAGTCTTCAGAGTGGTGGCTCTGTTCACAGGGTATAGTTTTGTAAATTTTGTAAAATGATCCATCATAATAACAATATACTTGTATCGATGGCGTCCGCCACTGCGGGGAAATGGACCACATATGTCCAGAAAGACCTTTTCCAGTTTGGCTTGTGAGGTAATCGGTATCATCATACCTTCCTTTCTCTCATTGTTGGTTTTCACCAATTGACATATCAGACAGGTTTTAAGGTAGTTTCTAGTTTTTCTATTGATGCTTTTGATGTGACAATTCTCTTCTATTGCCTTGATCACCTTCATGGCTCCCATGTGACCGTATCGTAGGTGGTAGTCCAGGATGATATCCCTTTCGATTGTAGTAGGGATCATGATCTTCCAAACGTCTTCGTCAAGGGATGTCTTGATGAATAAAATCCCATTATGTATACAATAAAATTTGTTTATTGTGTCATCTTGGTTGGAGAGACGAAGTTTAATAGAGTTTAACTTCGGATCGGACTGCTGGTGTTTGCTGATGTCCTGCACTATCTTCTCTAAATCAGATCTGTCCTTAATGATGTTATAGATTTTCAAAATGCTCTCCTTTTCGCCTTCGAATGTTTGTTCTTCCAGATTCACTCTTGACAATACGTCGGCTACTACATTTTTACTTCCAGGAACATACTCCCATTGTATATCGTATTCCTGCAGGGCGAGTACCCATCTGGTCAATCTACCATGGCTTAATTTGCATCTTCTTAGAAATGATATTGACTTGTGATCTGTTCGGACGGTCACTGTATATCCGAGGATATACGTCCGAAACTTCCCGCAGGCAAAGACTACACTTAGCAGTTCTTTTTCCGTCACATTATAGTTCTTCTCACACTGGTTAAGGGTTCTGCTAGCAAAGCTCACTACTAGATGGTTTCCACTTTCATCTTCTTGGTACAGTGTTGAACCCAAGCTAATATTACTAGCGTCACAGTTTAGAAAGAAGGGTCGGTTAAAATCTGGATGGTTGAGCATTACTGCATCTAAAAATTTCTCTTTAATTGATTTGAAGGTCTCGTCTTGTTCTTGACCCCATCGCCATTTATTCTTGGACGATAACTGGTACTGAAACTGGGCTGTTAGTTCGGAATAATTATTCTGGAACTTCCTATAATAGTTACATAGGCCCAAAAATGATTGTAGTTGCCTCCTGTTTTTTGGTGTAGGGAATCGTTGTATGGCGTCTACCTTTTCTGTTGATGGTGTTATTCCTTGACTGTTTAGCTGGAAACCCAGGAATTGAACTTCTTTAGCTATAAGCTTGGACTTGTCCAGTTTAAGGGTGACATTATTTTCAGCAAGCTTCTTCAAACATACTCCACACGATAACAGTGTTCCTCCCAGCTGGTTGATGTTATTAGGAGATCATCAACATAGACAGTTGTGAATTGGAGCGCTTCTGGTCCTAGTATATGATCCATACAGGCGACAAAAACAGCTACTGAATTAACCAACCCGAAGGGCAATCTCTTAAACTGATAATTGCGCCCTTCGAAGATGAACGCCATGTATTGCCGGCTTGCTGGGTGCAACTCCACTTGCCAATAGCCGCATACCGTATCCCAAGTGGTAATGAATCGTGTTCCGTGGAACCTCTTCAAAATTTCATCAATCTCGCCAGGTGAGGTACGATCGTTTATTATCATCTTATTTATCTCCCGAGCGTCAAGGCAAAGTCTTACCTTCCCATTTTTCTTTTGTATGGCCACAATTGGGCTTGTGTATGGCGATTGACTGCTCTCGATGATATCTCTACGGATCATATTCTGGATCTCTGATCGTACGGCCTCTTTCAAAGATTGTGCTATTGGGTATGACTTTCGGTTGAATTCTACCGGTTCTCTGAATCGTATTGAGCATTGGTAGTTCCGGATCTTTCCAGGTTCGTCAGAAAATACAGCTCGATATTTCTCATATATTTCTACCAATTGATTCCGCTGGTCTTCCGTTAGTTGCTCGTTAGTATTGTGGCACTGGAAGTTACGTATCTCTTGGATCTTTTGTTTCCATAGGTCTTCCTCCGAATCCTGATGTACTGGCTTGTTGTTTGTTGAGTGGTTAAATAAGTAATTCACCTTATTTTGGTGGTCGAGAAGTTGTCTGGAGTCTAAAGTCTTGTTATCAGTTAAATTGGCTACCCAGGTTGAACCTTCAGCAAAGAGTGATACCCTTCCTCGGCACAAGTCGATAATTGCTGAGTTTCGGCGCAATATGTCGCATCCTATCATGATGTTGAAAGGTAATCCGGCTGCAACAAGAAATATCATATCCACACTAATGCCCTGACTTTTGACATTGAGGGATACCTGCTTTCTTATGGTCTTGTTCTGTCGGCCGGTAGCTCCTACAAGTACAATGTTATTAATAGGTAGTACCGGTAAGTTTTTATGGCATTCCTGCTGTATCCGGTCCAACTCATTTCGATTTATTATGGAGACATTGGCTCCAGTGTCTATCATTATATGAACAGAAATACCTTCAATTTCTGCGATTATGTATATTATTTCATTATCATTATTTTTAATATTAAGCTCACTTTCTTCTAATAGGTCCTTACGGATATCCTTTAAATAATTGCTGTATATTATGGTAAAATTTTTTCTGTTTTTCTTCACATTCATACCTACTTGATTAAACCCAGCAGATTGGAGCAGTAAAGGGTTATTGGATTTTATTACTGCCTCCGTTCGTTTAAATGTTCCGCTTCATTACGGATCAGGCCGTTGGAAGCGTCAGCTTGAAGTCCTGAGGCTGTTTCGTTTGGTTCTGCTCGATCGTCTGGTTGGGCTTCTGCTACAGGTAGTCTGCGCTGATTATCCAAGCTGGAACTACGTCTGGGCTCGTACTCTCTGTACCGATTACTTCCCTGGCTCCCTTGGAAAGTCTCGTACTCGTAGTATCGGCTCCTTCTTTGAGGCTGGTACCTCCTGTGTCCACTGCCTTCTGCTCGGATGTAATTGACATTAGGTCGATATGCCCTGTAATTGTGGTTACCTCCACTTGGGTAATTTCGGTTATAATTACCATGATAATTATTATTATTAGAAAGGTTGGGGTTCCTCTGACCATTTGGAACATAGTTACTATTATGATTATAATAACCGTTGTTATTTTGTGGACGGCTATTATTATTATTATTATTATTATTGTTGTGGTTGTTGTTATTATTATTATTGTTGTGGTTGTTGTTATTATTATTATTCATACGAGGAATATTACTATTATTATTATTATTATGGTTAAGCCTCGGCAAATTATTGTTATTTCTAGGGTTATAATTGTACTCGGCATTATTCCGATTTGCGGAATTATAATTATTATTATTACCCACATTCTGCCGATTATTATTATTATTCAAATTATTGCTGTTATTCCTTGGTTCCAGCTTTTCATATCTCCTGCGACTTTGACGGTAATAGTCTTCGTGCTCGTACATCTCTAAAAGCTCGGTCATGGCTTGCACCGTTTTTATTTGACTATTTCGTCTGGCTCTGATAATATCCTCCTCGTAGTGGTATGAGAGTTTGCTGACCAGGCATTCTTCCGGTATTCGGGGCTCTAGATGTTTGGCCACGCACACCTTTCCTAAAAAGTACGCCGTTAAAGTTTGGTTTCCATATGGGTTGTACTTCCCATGGCATATCCCGTCTCTGGCGATATTTTGCGTTGATTCCGACCAATATTTGGCTTTGAATAGCCTTCTGAATTGTTGATAGTCGGTTACCTCGTCTCTTATTGCCATCCACCAATTGTCTGCTATTTCCTTGAACGATTCGTCCAGCACCTCTTTGTTCTCCCTCCAGCGATTACCTCTGTGTTTGGCAAAGTATTCCTCAATTCTTGCTAGGAATTCCATGGGTTTATTTTTATAAAACCTGAAGTTAATCCCTTCACGATTTTCATTATTGGGACAACTGGTAATAGTTGTCGGTCGACTATGGAATAAGTCTATATCTGTCTGGTTCTGTCGTACCTGACTGTTGATACTGGTCACAGCAGCTTCTATGCCGTCACATTTTTCTGTAAATCGGTCCTGCGCTCGCTCCCAGTCTTCCCGTGTTTCCTTTAGTTTTTCCTCCAATGTCTTCCTAGTTGTTTCTTCAATGGTGTTAACCTTCGTATTTATTTCTGTTCTGATACTCCGTACTTCTTGTTCGGTTTGACTCCATTTTTCGTCAGCTCTGGCAACCCTTTGTTCGATTACCGTTATTTCCTCTTCTACTTTCTTGCTGATTGTCTCATTGTTTTCAGCTATCTTCTGGCTCAATTCGTCCTTCAATATTTCCATTTTTCCGTCTAACCGGTTCATGTTCTCCTGGTTCGTCTCCTTCAATTCTTCTCTCAATTGCTGACTATTACTTTCCATTTTCTGATTTGTTTCTTCCATCCTCTTGTTGGTTTCTTCCAGTTTTTGGCTTATCTGGGTTAATTCCTCTTTCGACTGTTTATTGTCAGTCTTTATCTCCTCCATTTTCTCCTCCATCTTCTGAATATTTTCTTCCATCTTCTCTTCTATCTTCTTACTGTTTGCTTCCATCTTCTCCTCCATCTTCTTGCTAGTATCTCCAATTTTATTGCCCAACTCTTCCTTCAATCGTTGGTTATCATTCTTCATTTCCTCCTCCATCTTCCTACTATTCTCCTCCATCTTCTTACTGCTTTCTCTTAATTCCTCCTTCAATCGTAGGTTATCACTCTTCATTTCCTTACTATTTTCTTCGATTTTCTTGTTGGTATCTCCGATTTTATTACCCAATTCTTCTTTGGTCGTTTTAAATTCTCGGAGTAACATCTCCATCATTTGATCAAGTTTTGTATTTTCCTTTGCGGTGGATTCCTCCGGCTGTTCCTTCTGTGGTGCCGGCTTATTTGGTTCTGCTGGCGGTAACATTAACTCCACATCTTCCACTGGTGTCGCTTCTTTATCCTCCATGTTTATCTCCTGCTCGGCCTCCATAGCCCTTTTTCTTGATGTAGCTCTCCTGTGCATCTCGCTCCCTCTTCTGACCTGTTGATCGTTGCCAAGCTAAAAATAGGAAATCGGACAATCGTCCTTATTTTACAACACTATTACTTCCTATTTAAAGCCCCTTAAGTTGGACGCCAATTTGTAATATAATTAAAAATATTACAAATAAAAATAAAATAATAATTTTATTGGTATGATATATATAATTGATGAACGTTTTAATAAGCCCCACGTTGGGCGCCAATTTGTAATATAATGAAGTATATTACAGATAAAAATAAAAATATATAATTAAATTGAATTGATTTGATAGAGAGATATTGTGTGTGTATCTTTGGTGATAACAAAAGGTATTGTGCTCTTCTTTTAGCCCCACTAGTTGGGCAAGTCAATTTGTAATACAATTACAAATATTACAAATAGAAATAAAAATATAATTGAAATTGAAATATGTGTTGGTACGTATTGATATTTTGTCTTGTTTATCACTGGATCAGTCTGACTCCTTAAAGTCTCATTGGTTAGGCTAGTCAAATGGTAATATAATTTCAAGTGTAATAAAAAAAAACAAAATATAAAGATATTGATGATAAGAAAATGTTATAACTAAGTGTGTTGGATTGATAAATAACAAATATATCAAACTTTAAAAATTTTGCAAATATTTTTTCTTGTGCTTGTATCCAATTTGACTGGATAATTTAATTTAATTAATTGATAATTAATTAATTATTTGAGGTTGTAATTTCCTCCTATATCTATTCTCTCAAGGTGAATTATGGTTTTGCTTAATAAAAAATAATAATAACATTAATGGTAGAAATAAAAACAATGCTGGTAACTGAATACTGATTTGCGTTTATTCATTCAAAATTGTGCGCCAGTCAGACTGCGCATGTCCCAGGCACTGGCTAATATTCGCCACAGTCGGCAATGAGAAAAATCAACAGATATATTTTTTACAAGTTTAAATTTATGGTTCTTTTAACGAGTCGAAATGGTCAGAGGGCAAGGAACAAGATACATTTAACAGGTATTCTTAAACTAAATGTTAACATCTGAAATAGAATAGAATTATTATTACAATTGTCAATTAGAAAGAAATTATTTAAAATTCGAACCAAGTCGAAGAAATGACGTCACTCTGCTCCAAGAGGCACTGGACCGTCTATGTGAGAAATTCAGCAATGGCCGCCGTCTGCTTGGTTTTAATCTGCTATGACGCCGTTGGAATCGAAGATCTTCTCCCACAGAAATAAAACGATGTTCCCTTTTCCTGCGAAGTGGTATTGGTCCAAAATATCGTGTTGAATGTCCCCTCGTCGTCTGCGATGTCGAATTCTGGATGGATCTCTTGTGTAGTGTGATGTTCAAATATGCGTGTTGGTTTTGTGAATTCGTTCCAAAATTGTTCAAAAATGGCTGTCGATTTCTGGCGTTAAGTTTTATGGTGTTATTCTGTGTTTTTGGAAACTTGTGAAGTGTTAGACATAGATAGATAATATTCTTTCACTTGTTAGTTCATCTCCGTTACACGCCACATAACCACACTTGGTTTTAATATAAATTATTTGGTTTTCAAAACTCCACTAATACATTTTTCAACTGTTCAGCTTTGCGATTAACAATAGACTAAACGACGCAACGTCGTCGTTTTAGGGCAATTTGTGGTATGTCTTTTTCCTCTTCATATTGTTTAATTATAAAATATCTGTCTAAGACTTGTTTCACTATCTAACTATACATAACAAGTTTTCTTATTTTTTACTGTATTTCCAATATTTCTTAATTTTACATGAATCTAACTATTCAGTAATATTGATTATTTAATTTTACATCTTTTGATATATAGCTGGGTTTGTTTCAAACTCATTTAAGCCCAAAAATTACAATTTTGCATAATAATTGCATGTCCCATATTTTGTACAAATTCAGTGTTTTAAAGGTTTTTATTTGTTTTTTCGGTATAATATTTCCATGGAATACACCTAATAACTCCGTAATTACTTTGCTGTTAGTAATTTGGTTATTAAAACATTTCAATATTGATTAATTTGCTGTTTAGTCTGATTTGATTACTATCATAAGCCTATTTTTGACTGTTTCCAAAAGAAGTTAGTTTTCTTTCTTTTGTCATTCTATTTGCTATTAACGGTATCTGTATTAATTATATATTTCAATTTCTGTATTGTATGTATTGAATTCTATTCCTATTACATAGATTAATTCTTTGATAGATAGTTTTTTTTTGGTTTATAGGCCAGTCTGTGTTTACAAACATAGTGTCTTGGTGGGTCTGTTTGTACATTAGACATGGTTTACTGATTTGAATAAAACTATTACATTTTTATGCCCTACTTGCCTCTCTGACTTACACAATGGAAAATTAAATGACATGATTTTAATTACAATAGAATATCTTGTATCTACTAAACTTTCTTTATACTAATAACATCATTGAACCATAACATGAACATCTTATGCCTAATTTTAACAAAAACATCTTATTATCAACTATTTTCCATATATCACCTAATTTTAACAAAAACATCTTATTCCTATTATTTTTTCCTGTATCATCAAATGATAACAACATAGCTTATCCTAGACATAATTTAATTAGAAAACATAAAAAAACTCCTATTACTAGTAACACTGTCAGTCACTAACTGTCTTGTGTATGTATTATTCTTATGAAAACACTTTAACTGTGATAAAAAACCTCGTGTATTTATTTACACCTTACATCTAAAATATTATTTAATTAATAATAAATAATAAACATCTTAATATTAGGCATACCTTCAGTTATGAACTGTCCTTTGGTATTTTTGTCCTCACCATTTATTTAGTTATAATTAAAGAAAACATTTTATATGTAATAGTCCTTATATCTAATTTAAAACTCTTATTACTAGTAATGTTGTCAGTCCTTAGACCGTCTTTCATTTCAATGGTTTTATTATTATTATTCTACACTCATGGTAGTCTTTTTATAATACTTAAACCTCATTGAAGATTTTTTCATAGATTTTTTAACTATGTTTCTCACTGTACACTCTGTAGTTCCTTAATTTTGTTATCTCACTTCACTTTATTGTATTCTACACTCTGGTAGTCTTTTTAGTGAGTTCTACTCTATGGTAGTCTCTTTTGGTATATTTTTTGACATGTTACACTTACAACTAATATACAATTTGTTTTTATAGTATTGTATCTTGTAACTTGTTTGGGGTTTACCTATATCGGTTTCAATTTTGTCTCATGGTATTTATTATATGATTAACATTTTGTTTTGGCATATCTCTTCCTGTTTCTGGTCTCTGTTGGAATCTTGATATGTTTCGTCCCTTCTTCAAATATCACATTAGTAGTTTCCTTATTAAAATGGTTTCATGACAGATTATTTCCTTTTTTTATGGTCCTTCCCTTTTTGTACTGCTTCCCCAATCTACTGGGTATACTGCTGGTTTAACTGGTTTTTTCATAGTAGGTTATTTTAATTAATGGTTTTCTTTATTATCTTCCATTTTTATTAACATTTTATAGACTTAATTATACAGTTTCTAGGGTAATCCTTAAACAATTTATTCTTCTCACTCACTATGGAACTTTCTCTTTTATTCATGTAACATTAATTCAAATGTTTAGTGTGATAATTTTGTTATGTTACAATGTGAAGAAAAACAGAAAAAATTTTACCATAATATACAGCAATTATTTAAAGGATATCCGTAAGGACCTATTAGAAGAAAGTGAGCTTAATATTAACAATAATGATAATGAAATAATATACATAATCGCAGAAATTGAAGGTATTTCTGTTCCTATAATGATAGACACTGGAGCCAATGTCTCCATAATAAATCGAAATGAGTTGGACCGGATACATCAGGAATGCCATAAAAACTTACCGGTACTACCTATTAATAATATTGTACTTGTAGGAGCTACCGGCCGACAGAACAAGACCATAAGAAAGCAGGTATCCCTCAATGTCAAAAGTCAGGGCATTAGTGTGGACATGATATTTCTTGTTGCAGCCGGATTACCTTTCAACATCATGATAGGATGTGACATATTGCGCCGAAACTCAGCAATTATCGACTTGTGCCGAGGAAAGGTATCACTCTTTGCTGAAGGTTCAACCTGGATAGCCAATTTAACTGATAACAAGACTTTAGACTCCAGACAACTTCTCGACCACCAAAATAAGGTGAATTACTTATCCAACCACTCAACAAACAACAAGCCAGTACATCAGGATTCGGAGGAAGACCTATGGCAACAAAAGATTCAAGAGATACGTAACTTCCAGTGCCACAATGCGAACGAGCAATTAAAGGAAAACCAGCTGAATCAATTGGTAGAAATATATGAGAAATATCGAGCTGTATTTTCTGACGAACCTGGAAAGATCCGGAACTACCAATGTTCCATACGATTCAGAGAACCGGTAGAATTTAACCTCAATAGAATTAATCAATATTGAAATGTTTTAATAACCAAATTACTAACAGCAAAGTAATTACGGAGTTATTAGGTGTATTCCATGGAAATATTATACCGAAAAAACAAATAAAAACCTTTAAAACACTGAATTTGTACAAAATATGGGACATGCAATTATTATGCAAAATTATAAATTTTTTTGCTTACCTCACCTGGCGAAATTGATGAAATTTTGAAGAGGTTCCACGGAACACGATTCATTACCACCTGGGATACGGTATGCTGCTATTGGCAAGTGGAGTTGCACCCAGCAAGCCGGCAATACATGGCGTTCATCTTCGAAGGGCGCAATTATCAGTTTAAGAGGTTGCCCTTCGGGTTGGTGAATTCAGTAGCTGTTTTTGTCGCCTGTATGGATCATATACTAGGACCAGAAGTGCTCCAATTCACGACTGTCTATGTTGATGATCTCCTAATAACATCAACCAACTGGGAGGAACACTGTTATCGTGTGGAGTATGTCTTGAAGAAGCTTGCTGAAAATAATGTCACCCTTAAACTGGACAAGTCCAAGCTTATAGCTAAAGAAGTACAATTCCTGGGTTTCCAACTAAACAGTCAAGGAATAACACCATCAACAGAAAAGGTAGACGCCATACAACGATTCCCTACACCAAAAAACAGAAGGCAACTACAATCATTTTTGGGCCTGTGTAACTATTATAGGAAGTTCCAGAATAATTATTCCGAACTAACAGCCCAGTTTCAGTACCAGTTGTCGCCCAAGAATAAATGGCGATGGGGTCAAGAACAAGACGAGACCTTCAAATCAATTAAAGAGAAATTCTTAGATGCAGTAATGCTCAACCATCCAGATTTTAACCGACCCTTCTTTTTAAACTGTGACGCTAGTAACATTAGCTTGGGATCAACACTGTACCAAGAAGATGAAAGTGGAAACCATCTAGTAGTGAGCTTTGCTAGCAGAACCCTTAACCAGTGTGAAAAGAACTATAATGTGACGGAAAAAGAACTGCTAAGTGTAGTCTTTGCCTGCGGGAAGTTTCGGACGTATATCCTCGGATATCCAGTGACCGTCCGAACAGATCACAAGTCAATATCATTTCTAAGAAGATGCAAATTAAGCCATGGTAGATTGACCAGATGGGTACTCGCCCTTCAGGAATACGATATACAGTGGGAGTATGTTCCTGGAAGGAAAAATGTAGTAGCCGACGTATTGTCAAGAGTGAATCTGGAAGAACAAACATTCGAAGGCGAAAAGGAGAGCATTTTGAAAATCTATAACATTATTAAGGACAGATCCGATTTAGAGAAGATAGTGCAGGACATCAGCAAACACCAGCAGTCCGATCCAAAGTTAAACTCTATTAAACTTCGTCTCTCCAACCAAGATGACACAATAAACAAATTTTATTGTATACATAATGGGATTTTATTCATCAAGACATTCCCTTGATGAAGAAATATGGAAAATCATGATCCCTACTACAATCGAAAAGGATATCATCCTGGACTATCACCTACGATACGGTCACATGGGAGCCATGAAGGTGATCAAGGCAATAGAAGAGAATTGTCACATAAAAAGTATCAATAGAAAAACGAGAAACTACCTCAAAACCTGTCTGATATGTCAATTGGTGAAAACCAACAATGAGAAAAAGGAAGGTATGATGATACCAATTACCTCACAAGCCAAACTGGAAAAGGTCTTTCTGGACATATGTGGTCCATTTCCCCGCAGTGGCGGACGCCATCGATACAAGTATATTGTTATTATGATGGATCATTTTACAAAATTTACAAAACTATACCCTGTGAACAGAGCCACCACTCTGAAGACTCTAGGAATAATAACAAATCATTACATTCCAGAGGTAGGAAGCCCGACATCCATAATCACCGACCATGGAACGCAATTTAAGGGTTGGCGGTGGAGAAACACTCTGAATACATTGGGCATTAAGACATACAAGACGTCTGTCTACCACCCCAGCAGCAATCCAGCGGAGAGGGTACTGCGAGAGGTCGGAAGAATATTACGGACTTATTGCTATAATCAACAAAAGAAGTGGCAAGAATATTTATTAGCTACTGAAGAATTCCTTAATTTGTCATATCACACCGCTATAGGTACCACGCCATACACGGCAATGTATGAAAAACCGCCTCCGAGAGAAATACAAGACATAATAGAGTTCCCCAGGAGTCAAGAATACAAATTCAATCGAATTAGATTCTACAATAAATTGGCTGAAGACCAGGAAAGGCGCAAGAACAAATATCAAAGGGCTGTTAAGAAAATAATAAGCTATGAAGTCGGAGAAAAGGTACTGCTAAAAAACAGGGAATTACCCAGTACTTTGGAAGGCATTACCAAAAAGTTATTACTGCTGTATACCGGCCCATACCTGATTATTAAAAACAATAATAACAATACGTATGTACTAAAAGATATCATTTCGAATAAAGTAAAAGGAACTTATAATCAGTTATCCATTAAAAAATATTTGGAAGACTCATAGTTGTGAGTTAAAACTATTATGAAGAAATTGTGAATTTTGATAAAAATAATTACCAAATTCCAAAAATTAGTAAGTACAACTTACACCAAGTATCAGAAAGAATATTGTGAACAAAATAAGAATTTTGATGGAAGAATAAAAAACTACAACATTCCAAAAAAATTAATAAGTACAACTTACACCAAATATCAGAAAGAATATTGTGAACAAAATAAGAATTTTGATGGAAGAATAAAAAATTACCAAATTCCAAAAATGAGTAAGCACAACTTACACCAAGTATCAGAAAGAATATTGTGAACAAAATAAGAATTTTGATGGAAGAATAAAAAATTACCAAATTCCAAAAATGAGTAAGCACAACTTACACCAAGTATCAGAAAGAATATTGTGAACGAAATAAGAATTTTGATGGAAGAATAAAAAATTACCAAATTCCAAAAATTAGTAAGCACAACTTACACCAAATATCTGAAAGAATATTGTGAACGAAATAAGAATTTTGATAAGAATATAATTACAAAATTCAAAAATCAGTAAGCACAACTTACAACAAAACATTTGAAGGATTATTGTGAATAAATAAAAAGAATTTTGAACATAATAAGCTTCAAAATTCAAAAGCAATAGTAGGTACAAGCTACACAAATATTCAAAGACTATTATGCAAGTAAAAAGAATTTGGATAGAGATAATAATTGTCCAAATTCAAAATAATTAGTAAGTACCACTTACACAAACATTCAAAGACTATTATGAATGAAAAAAGAATTTTGAGGAATAATAATTTCAAAATTCAAAACAATAATAAGTACAACTTATACCAAAATATTTGAAAAACAACTATGAATAAGAAAGAATGTAGTTGAATAAAAATGTCTAAAATTAAGAAACATTAAACTCACATCATTACTCATATAAATGATGAGAAATAACTCTGAAATATGAAAAAAGATTTTGTAAGAAAGAGATACAAAATTCTAAAGGAGAAAGGAAACCAGAATGTCATATGACTTAATCGAACAAATTAACCAAACTCACACAGAAAATAATTTAATAAAAATGGAACAATGAAGAAGGACCAGCTCACTAAAGACCAAATAGTGAGGCCAAAAAACAAAAAAAAAAAAAAAAAAAACCTGATACTAATAATGATAATGCTGTTACAACAACCACTGTTATAGTGAAAGTGATAAAGAATTAATTCATGTTATACCATGAGCAATAAAAGTAACTCAATGGATACCAGATGGTAGAAAGAGTAAATATAAATACTACTTACTATGTAAACATGATGAAATGTATATGATACCACATACCTAAACCACCTAATATGGAATAAGCTTTAAGAGAGAAGAAGAGTCAAGTGTATAAAAGTATTAATTAATATAACGTATTATGAAGTGAAGAATCTAAAGATGTTTATTTTAGTCAAAAATGACTACTTTTACTGTTTATTTATTTTTATGACTGGATGTAGAAAATGCCATCAGTCTTATGTGTTGAGCAGAGATGATAATACCTCTGGACTCAATTGAAGTATTGGACAGCAGGGATTGAAGCCAAAAGTGCCACTCTGAACTGTTCCAATTAATTTGTTAGGGAAGTTAGGGAGTAAACATACTGGTGAGGAAGCACCAAATAAGAAGGAATATAAAATGATAATGTTATACACAAGATTCAAGACCACTAATCAATGAAAAAAAAGAAAAAGAAACTAATGAAGGAGATACACATCAGCTGAGAGGAAGCAATGGTGGAAAAAGAAGGTATATAAAGTGAAAACATGTAATCACGGAGAAAATGTAAATACAAAAGAATTAGTAGTAATTATTTCATCCATACAGAGTATGATCTGAACTAATCACTTTTACAGGAGAGCATATGTAACATAACAAAATTATCACACTAAACATTTGAATTAATGTTACATAAATAAAAGAAAAAGTTCCATAGTGAGTGAGAAGAATAAATTGTTTAAGGATTACACTAGAAACTGTATAATTAAGTCTATAAAATGTTAATAAAAATGGAAGATAATAAAGAAAACCATTAATTAAAATAACCTACTATGAAAAAACCAGTTAAACCAGCAGTATACCCCGTAGATTGGGGAAGCAGTACAAAAAGGGAAGGACCATAAAAAAGGAAATAATCTGTCATGAAACCATTTTAATAAGGAAACTACTAATGTGATATTTGAAGAAGGGACAAAACATATCAAGATTCCCACAAAGAGACCAGAACCAGGAAGAGATATGCCAAAACAAAATGTTAGTCATATAATAAATACCATGAGACAAAATTGAAACCGATATAGGTAAACCCCAAACAAGTTACAAGATACAATACTATAAAACACAAATTGTATATTAGTTGTAAGTGTAATATGTTAAAAAATATGTCAAAAGAGACTACCATAGTGTAGAACTCACTAAAAAGACTACCAGAGTGTAGAATCCAATAAAGTGAAGTGAGATAACAAAATTAAGAAACTACAGAGTGTATAGTGAGAAACATAGTTAAATCTATGAAAAAATCTTCAATGAAGTTTAAGTATTATAAAAAGACTACCATGAGTGTAGAATAATAATAATAAAACCATTGGAATGAAAGACAGCTAAGGACTGACAACATTACCAGTAATAAGAGTTTTTAAATTAGATATAAGAAAAACTATTACATATGAAATGTTTTCTTTAATTATAGCTAAGTAAATGGTGAGAAGGACAAAAATACCAAAGGACAGTTCATAACTGAAGGTATGACTAATATTAAGATGTTTGTTATTTATTATTAATTAGATAATATTTTAGATGTAAGGTGTAAATAGATACACGATGTTTTTAATCACAGTTAAAGTGTTTTCAAAAGAATCATAAATACACAAGACAGTTAGTGACTGACAGTGTTACTAGTAATAGGAGTTTTTTTATTTTTTTTTATTAAATTATGTCTAGGATAAGCTATTTTGTTATCATTTGATGATACAGTAAAAAATAAGAGGAATAAGATGTTTTTGTTAAAATTAGGTGATATATGGAAAATAGTTGATAATAAGATGTTTTTGTTAAAATTAGGCATAAGATGTTCATGTTGTGGTTCAATGATGTTATTAGTATAAAGAAAGTTTAGTAGATACAAGATATTCTATTGTATTTAAAATCAGGTCATTTAATTTTCCATTGTGTAAGTCAGAGAGGCAAGTAGGGCATAAAAATGTAATAATTTTATTCAAATCAGTAAACCATGTATAATTGTACAAACAGACCAGCCAAGACACCATTTTTGTAAACACAGACTGGCCTATAAACCAAAAAAATTATCTATCAAAGAATTAATCTATGTAATAGGAATAGAATTCAATACATACAATACAGAAATTGAAAGTATAATTAATGCAGATACAGTTAATAGCAAATAGAATGACAAAAGAAAGAAAATTAACTTCTTTTGGAAACAGTCAAAAATAGGCTTATGATAGTAATCAAATCAGACTAAACAGCAAATTAATCAATATTGAAATGTTTTAATAACCAAATTATTAACAACAAAGTAATTACGGAGTTATTAGGTGTATTCCAGGGAAATATTATACCGAAAAAACAAATAAAAACCTTTAAAACACTGAATTTGTACAAAATATGGGGCATACAATCATTATGTAAAATTGTAATTTTTGGGCTTAAATGAGTTTGAAACAAACCCAGCTATATATCAAAAGATGTAAAATTAAATAATCAATATTACTGAATAGTTAGATTCATGTAAAATTAAGAAATATTTGAAATACAGTAAAAAATAAGAAAACTTGTTATGTATAGTTAGATAGTGAAACAAGTCTTAGACAGATATTTTATAATTAAACAATATGAAGAGGAAAAAGACATACCACAAATTGCCCTAAAACGACGACGTTGCGTCTATTAGTCTATTGTTAATCGCAAAGCTGAACAGTTGAAAAATGTGTTAGTGGAGTATTGAAAACCAAATAATTTGTATTAAAACCAAGTGTGGTTATGTGGCGTGTAACGGAGATGAACTAACAAGTGAAATAACCTTATCTATCAATGTCTAACACTTCACAAGTTTCCAAAAACACAGTATAACACCATAAAACTCTACACCAGAAATCGACAGCCATTTTGAACAATTTTGGAACGAATTCACAGAAAACCAACACACATATTTGAACATCACACTACACAAGAGATCCATCCAGAATTCGACATCGCAGACGACGAGGGGACATTCAACACTATATTTTGGACCAACACCACTTCGCAGAAAAGGGAACATCGTTTTATTTCTGTGGGAGAAGATCTTCAATTCCAACGGCATCATAGCAGTTAAAATCGAGCAGACGGCGGCCATTGCTGAATTTCTATAAAGACGATCGGCCAGTGCTTCCTGGAGAGGAGTGACGTCATTTCTTCGACTTGGTTCGAAATTTAAATAATTTCTTTCTAATTGACAATTGTAATAATAATTCTGTTCAATTTCAGATATTAACATTTAGTTTAAGAATACCTGTTAAATGTATCTTGTTCCTTGCCCTCTGACCATTTCGACTCGTTAAAAGAACCATAAATTTAAACTTGTAAAAAATATATTTGTTGATTTTTCTCACTGCCGACTGTGGCGAATATTCGCCAGTGCCTGGGACATGCGCAGTTTGACTGGCGCACAATTTTGAATGAATAAACGCAAATCATTATTCAGTTACCAGCATTGTTTTTATTTCTACAGTTAATGTTATTATTATTTTTTATTAAGCAAAAACATAATTCACATTGAGAGAATAGATATAGAAGGAAATTACAAACTCAACTAATTAATTAATTATTGATTAATTAAATTAAATCATTCCATCAAACTCGATACAAGAACAAGAGAAAATATTTGCACAATTTTTAAAGTTTGATGTATTTGTTATTTATCAATCCAACACACCTAGTTATAACATATTCTTATCATCAATATCTTTATATTTTATTTATTATTACACTTGAAATTATATTGCAATTTGACTAGCCTAACAGTGGGGCTAAAGGAAGAGCACAATACCCTGATTATCACAAAAGATACACACACAATATCTCTCTATATATTTCAAATATATTTTTATTCTTATTTATATTTGTAAAATTTATATTACAATATATATATATATATATATATATATACTGTTGAATAACATTAGTATATTTTGAATTACTATGAATATGAAAATACTTGGAAAATTAACTCTAATTATATGAAGATATATTAACTGTTGAATTATATTAATAATTTTTGAACTACTATGAATATGGAAATACTTGGGAAAGGGATTATAATTATATAAAGAAGTATTAGAGGTTAAATTGTATTAATAAACCTTAAATTGAAATTCATATGCACATGTATATACTATATGAAGTATGACTATAATAAAAATTGTTATTGTTGTTCAACAGCAGAGTTTCATTGCAAGTCCCGTCTCAGTCGACCCAGCGCATTTTTGCTTCTCTAGGCCTTCTGCCTAGTTTTAAATATCTAGTGGCCCCTCTCAAAAAAAAAAAAAAAATTTATAAGGCAACAAAAATTTTTTAAAGAGGGGTTACAAATGGTAGCAGAGCGTGGTTAGATTTAGGATTGAACCCGTGGGTCCTTTGGTGTGACGAGGCTTGCAAACTCGGGAATAGTTCTGGCAAATTGGAACTTTAAATATTTTCTCAAAGATTAACATCTATGCTTCTATCATGTAGGGTTACATATATATTGTTATTGTGTATATTATGTGAATGAATAATTGTTCGCCTGTTTGAAATTGTAAACCTGGTGCCGCCACGTGGCTGCGTTTTTAGTTGGGGTTGTTTTCTTTTGCGACTTGAACTGCCGGTAGTCTTGAGCGTTGCATGGGGAGTAGACGGTATTAGTAATTCGAGGTCGAATTATAGCGCGTGAGTTTAGCGGGATGTGGTATGGCACGATCGAAAGTCGGTTACGAACTTTATCCGTTTAACTCTCATTATGTAATTACGCCTCAAGAGAATTGTGAACCCGGGGGCAGGCAATGTGTCTGGCCATCATTAATTTTATTTTTTTACGGTATGAGTTGCACTGGTGATTTTAGCAGAATTATGTGGGTACAGTTTATATATGCTGGGGCTTAACCGGCGGGTTGAGTCCCTATAACATGTGGATATTTTTTATGTGTATGTATATATTATAATATAAAAAGGGGTTGGGTTTTTTTTAGGGTGTTAAGGGTTCCGTTGTTCTGTAACTTGAGGCCGTCACCTGTTGATGCAGTTGCCTGCAGGCATTCGACATGTCATTATGTGTTGTATCTGGTGCGGGGACATGTCTGCGCCCGGGACGATTCAGCCCCTGTGAATTCTTTTATATTTTGTTGTAAAGCTTAAATCATAGATTCTACAATTTTATAAAATTATTCCGGCTCTTTAATAATTAAATCCATGATGGTTTATTTTTAATGCCATAGTCAGTTCAGGATCTCTTAAATTATTCAATTGTAAGGTTATAATATCCTCCTCAGTTTATAGTTTATTTACTGGTGATTATGTTCCAATTGGATTTTCTTGAAAATTCTGTATTCTCATAAAAGCATAAAAGAAAGTGAAAGTCTACTATTTTATAGACCATACAGACACGTTAATCTTGTGAGGGTAGTTACCATCAGGGGACAAGCCCAAAATTTTTAATTATAAATTTGTAACTCGAGAGTTGTACAGGCTGCGGTGCCAGTTGAAATTGGCAAATTCTAGTCCTTATAATTAGTCCAGATTTTGAATTCGATTATACTCTTATGGGTTAATGGGTTTTTTTTTTGTTGTAAGAATTCATATAAGGCTGTCTGCCGGGTTGAATCTGTTATCTTTTATTTGTAATTTATATGTATTTGAGTATCTATTGCCGATTATGTGTTGCATGTCAAGGGTTTTAAAAGCGTATTATATTATTTATATGTCATGTTTACACAATTCCTATGATGATTGATGTTATGTGCTTTTCTTAAATTATTTGAATATTATAACCCAACTCGTGCTTCTTCTTTAATATACCTCTGTAAAATATAACAATGTGTCTGAGTGTAAATTGTGTCTGTGTTTCTTACCACTTCGTCCTCGTATGGCGATGTAACTCACGATGTTTGGGTCCGTAGCGAACGTACTGGTGACCAGGTATCGTGGTTCCCGATCTGAGGTTCAAACGTAGTGGATAATCCCCGGGTGGCGCCAAATTGTTGGTATAAAACAATTAAAATTGTCTCCTTATCAATGTTTTATTCGAACGATGCGACGAATTCAATCCGTCCCGCCTTTTCTCAATTTTTGTTAATCGAGTGAGCAGTTACAGTATTCGCTACTTGCGCGCTAGGCGTCGCATCAGAAACATTCGCTATACATTATAATTTTAAACATACACTTTTCTAATGAAAATAAAACACAATTTAACACACACAGTATGGATTTATTATTAATTTGAAGTTAATATTTTATAGACACAAGTTGTAATTAATTTTTTATATACAATTCTGGACCGGATAATTCTTTATAAGACTCTACTCAAGGGTTAACCAATCGATTTTGAATACAAATAAACACAGCATGGCGTGTTATTATGCCAATCAACAAATATTTCGTTCGATGGTTGTGAGGTCTTTTGGCCACGTTAAAAGATTCAGATGCAATTACAATATTAAAAATACACAACCTTACAATGTTTTTTCCTTAAGTACGGTAATGTGTAATGGTAATTGGTTTGTTTAAGTGTCGTACAAGTGGTTTAAAAGTCGTACATAAATATGAGGTTAGTTCTATAGTTTAACAAATTTTCAGTGTCTTAATATTACGATTTAATCCTTGCAAGAGAATAAAAGTGATTCAGTGGTATTCAACATATATTGAGAAATATTCAAAGTGCGTTTATTTTTTGGAAGTTGAAATAATTTAACTGATACTTAACAGCGTTGTAGTACGGAATTACTCTGTAGGTCGGGAAGGAAGGATTGTGGTATCAATATAATTCATTTGTTCTTTATTCAAGCTTTGGCATCTTTTCCACAGTTGTTTGGATTTATTTAGATATTTCGTCTTCAATTAAACGTCTTCTCCATCTGGTAATGGTGTTCAGTATTCATCAGACTTCTTTACGATCAATTTCTATACATTATTTTACTTTTAAGATGTTTTAAATATGAAAATATGTTGTACAGAATTTTCGCTCCTGGTTTGCGTGAGCGTCACTTTTCAAGTAATTGTATTCAACGGTAATTACCTCGTCAAACCGTCGTTTCCATGGTTACATCATTAATTTCATTGGGCGAGTTCGACATGAATACATTGTTATCAATATTTGAATTCCTTTCAAATCTTCCTATATCTTCTGACTTCCTTCCTCCTCTTATCTTCCTTCTTAGTTATTATCTATTTGTCTTTGTTTTTAACTTAATTTTTCTTTACCTGACCTACTGTACAAATAGTCACTGGCTTATGGCCACTTACATCAATTTTAATTTCCTGGTTTCAATTCATTATATTATTTAGTTCATCATTGAACCCTTCATTATTTTTTAACATAACTATAAGAACTACTTGACAACTTTTTAACACTTCTTGCTTTCCTGGCCAAGTTTACAAACATTATTTCAAACATCTTCATTAATCAATTACAGAAAATACATTTAACATAATATAATACCTAACACATGTACTTATACTTAATTATTTAAATACAATTTTAACATAAATAAAAGGAGTACCACTGACTAAGTACTTCTTTAAAGCAACAGCTCCACTCTTACTGTCCACAAAACATAAAATAAATATCCTGTAAACACTATATCATGCTACATCATAACACCCAGTACATTTTATAACACATTAAATATTAATTTGAATAGTATTTTATACTTAATTCCTACACATTAAACTCCTCCCATTAGACACAATGTTTATGTTTACATCTCATATTATTCATTACATATTTTAGATTTAGGTACACCTTTGATGTTTTAATTACTTAGTAACCTTACTATGTACCTCTAATGCATTCTTCAGGGCCCTCTTGTATTTAATTATAACCGGCTTTGGGCATTGTTCTAAACCATATTTACATAGTTTTTTATGTAACGTCGGGGACCTCAACTCTGTTACGTTACAATATATATATATATATATACTGTTGAATGACATTAGTATATTTTGAATTACTATGAATATGAAAATACTTGGAAAATTAACTCTAATTATATGAAGATATATTAACTGTTGAATTATATTAATAATTTTTGAACTACTATGAATATGGAAATACTTGGGAAAGGGATTATAATTATATAAAGAAGTATTAGAGGTTAAATTGTATTAATAAACCTTAAATTGAAATTCATATGCACATGTATATACTATATGAAGTATGACTATAATAAAAATTGTTATTGTTGTTCAACAGCAGAGTTTCATTGCAAGTCCCGTCTCAGTCGCCCCGGGGCGCATTTTTGCTTCTCTAGGCCTTCTGCCTAGTTTTAAATATCTAGTGGCCCCTCTAAAAAAAAAAAAAAAATTTTATAAGGCAACAAAAATTTTTTTAAAGAGGGGTTACATATGGTAGCAGAGCGTGGTTAGATTTAGGATTGAACCCGTGGGTCCTTTGGTGTGACGAGGCTTGCAAACTCGGGAATAGTTCTGGCAAATTGGAACTTTAAATATTTTCTCAAAGATTAACATCTATGCTTCTATCATGTAGGGTTACATATATATTGTTATTGTGTATATTATGTGAATGAATAATTGTTCGCCTGTTTGAAATTGTAAACCTGGTGCCGCCACGTGGCTGCGTTTTTAGTTGGGGTTGTTTTCTTTTGCGACTTGAACTGCCGGTAGTCTTGAGCGTTGCATGGGGAGTAGACGGTATTAGTAATTCGAGGTCGAATTATAGCGCGTGAGTTTAGCGGGATGTGGTATGGCACGATCGAAAGTCGGTTACGAACTTTATCCGTTTAACTCTCATTATGTAATTACGCCTCAAGAGAATTGTGAACCCGGGGGCAGGCAATGTGTCTGGCCATCATTAATTTTATTTTTTTACGGTATGAGTTGCACTGGTGATTTTAGCAGAATTATGTGGGTACAGTTTATATATGCTGGGGCTTAACCGGCGGGTTGAGTCCCTATAACATGTGGATATTTTTTATGTGTATGTATATATTATAATATAAAAAGGGGTTGGGTTTTTTTTAGGGTGTTAAGGGTTCCGTTGTTCTGTAACTTGAGGCCGTCACCTGTTGATGCAGTTGCCTGCAGGCATTCGACATGTCATTATGTGTTGTATCTGGTGCGGGGACATGTCTGCGCCCGGGACGATTCAGCCCCTGTGAATTCTTTTATATTTTGTTGTAAAGCTTAAATCATAGATTCTACAATTTTATAAAATTATTCCGGCTCTTTAATAATTAAATCCATGATGGTTTATTTTTAATGCCATAGTCAGTTCAGGATCTCTTAAATTATTCAATTGTAAGGTTATAATATCCTCCTCAGTTTATAGTTTATTTACTGGTGATTATGTTCCAATTGGATTTTCTTGAAAATTCTGTATTCTCATAAAAGCATAAAAGAAAGTGAAAGTCTACTATTTTATAGACCATACAGACACGTTAATCTTGTGAGGGTAGTTACCATCAGGGGACAAGCCCAAAATTTTTAATTATAAATTTGTAACTCGAGAGTTGTACAGGCTGCGGTGCCAGTTGAAATTGGCAAATTCTAGTCCTTATAATTAGTCCAGATTTTGAATTCGATTATACTCTTATGGGTTAATGGGTTTTTTTTTTTGTTGTAAGAATTCATATAAGGCTGTCTGCCGGGTTGAATCTGTTATCTTTTATTTGTAATTTATATGTATTTGAGTATCTATTGCCGATTATGTGTTGCATGTCAAGGGTTTTAAAAGCGTATTATATTATTTATATGTCATGTTTACACAATTCCTATGATGATTGATGTTATGTGCTTTTCTTAAATTATTTGAATATTATAACCCAACTCGTGCTTCTTCTTTAATATACCTCTGTAAAATATAACAATGTGTCTGAGTGTAAATTGTGTCTGTGTTTCTTACCACTTCGTCCTCGTATGGCGATGTAACTCACGATGTTTGGGTCCGTAGCGAACGTACTGGTGACCAGGTATCGTGGTTCCCGATCTGAGGTTCAAACGTAGTGGATAATCCCCGGGTGGCGCCAAATTGTTGGTATAAAACAATTAAAATTGTCTCCTTATCAATGTTTTATTCGAACGATGCGACGAATTCAATCCGTCCCGCCTTTTCTCAATTTTTGTTAATCGAGTGAGCAGTTACAGTATTCGCTACTTGCGCGCTAGGCGTCGCATCAGAAACATTCGCTATACATTATAATTTTAAACATACACTTTTCTAATGAAAATAAAACACAATTTAACACACACAGTATGGATTTATTATTAATTTGAAGTTAATATTTTATAGACACAAGTTGTAATTAATTTTTTATATACAATTCTGGACCGGATAATTCTTTATAAGACTCTACTCAAGGGTTAACCAATCGATTTTGAATACAAATAAACACAGCATGGCGTGTTATTATGCCAATCAACAAATATTTCGTTCGATGGTTGTGAGGTCTTTTGGCCACGTTAAAAGATTCAGATGCAATTACAATATTAAAAATACACAACCTTACAATGTTTTTTCCTTAAGTACGGTAATGTGTAATGGTAATTGGTTTGTTTAAGTGTCGTACAAGTGGTTTAAAAGTCGTACATAAATATGAGGTTAGTTCTATAGTTTAACAAATTTTCAGTGTCTTAATATTACGATTTAATCCTTGCAAGAGAATAAAAGTGATTCAGTGGTATTCAACATATATTGAGAAATATTCAAAGTGCGTTTATTTTTTGGAAGTTGAAATAATTTAACTGATACTTAACAGCGTTGTAGTACGGAATTACTCTGTAGGTCGGGAAGGAAGGATTGTGGTATCAATATAATTCATTTGTTCTTTATTCAAGCTTTGGCATCTTTTCCACAGTTGTTTGGATTTATTTAGATATTTCGTCTTCAATTAAACGTCTTCTCCATCTGGTAATGGTGTTCAGTATTCATCAGACTTCTTTACGATCAATTTCTATACATTATTTTACTTTTAAGATGTTTTAAATATGAAAATATGTTGTACAGAATTTTCGCTCCTGGTTTGCGTGAGCGTCACTTTTCAAGTAATTGTATTCAACGGTAATTACCTCGTCAAACCGTCGTTTCCATGGTTACATCATTAATTTCATTGGGCGAGTTCGACATGAATACATTGTTATCAATATTTGAATTCCTTTCAAATCTTCCTATATCTTCTGACTTCCTTCCTCCTCTTATCTTCCTTCTTAGTTATTATCTATTTGTCTTTGTTTTTAACTTAATTTTTCTTTACCTGACCTACTGTACAAATAGTCACTGGCTTATGGCCACTTACATCAATTTTAATTTCCTGGTTTCAATTCATTATATTATTTAGTTCATCATTGAACCCTTCATTATTTTTTAACATAACTATAAGAACTACTTGACAACTTTTTAACACTTCTTGCTTTCCTGGCCAAGTTTACAAACATTATTTCAAACATCTTCATTAATCAATTACAGAAAATACATTTAACATAATATAATACCTAACACATGTACTTATACTTAATTATTTAAATACAATTTTAACATAAATAAAAGGAGTACCACTGACTAAGTACTTCTTTAAAGCAACAGCTCCACTCTTACTGTCCACAAAACATAAAATAAATATCCTGTAAACACTATATCATGCTACATCATAACACCCAGTACATTTTATAACACATTAAATATTAATTTGAATAGTATTTTATACTTAATTCCTACACATTAAACTCCTCCCATTAGACACAATGTTTATGTTTACATCTCATATTATTCATTACATATTTTAGATTTAGGTACACCTTTGATGTTTTAATTACTTAGTAACCTTACTATGTACCTCTAATGCATTCTTCAGGGCCCTCTTGTATTTAATTATAACCGGCTTTGGGCATTGTTCTAAACCATATTTACATAGTTTTTTATGTAACGTCGGGGACCTCAACTCTGTTACGTTACAATATATATATATATATACTGTTGAATGACATTAGTATATTTTGAATTACTATGAATATGAAAATACTTGGAAAATTAACTCTAATTATATGAAGATATATTAACTGTTGAATTATATTAATAATTTTTGAACTACTATGAATATGGAAATACTTGGGAAAGGGATTATAATTATATAAAGAAGTATTAGAGGTTAAATTGTATTAATAAACCTTAAATTGAAATTCATATGCACATGTATATACTATATGAAGTATGACTATAATAAAAATTGTTATTGTTGTTCAACAGCAGAGTTTCATTGCAAGTCCCGTCTCAGTCGCCCCGGGGCGCATTTTTGCTTCTCTAGGCCTTCTGCCTAGTTTTAAATATCTAGTGGCCCCTCTAAAAAAAAAAAAAAAATTTTATAAGGCAACAAAAATTTTTTTAAAGAGGGGTTACATATGGTAGCAGAGCGTGGTTAGATTTAGGATTGAACCCGTGGGTCCTTTGGTGTGACGAGGCTTGCAAACTCGGGAATAGTTCTGGCAAATTGGAACTTTAAATATTTTCTCAAAGATTAACATCTATGCTTCTATCATGTAGGGTTATATATATATATTGTTATTGTGTATATTATGAGAATGAATAATTGTTCGCCTGTTTGAAATTGTAAACCTGGTGCCGCCACGTGGCTGCGTTTTTAGTTGGGGTTGTTTTCTTTTGCGACTTGAACTGCCGGTAGTCTTGAGCGTTGCATGGGGAGTAGACGGTATTAGTAATTCGAGGTCGAATTATAGCGCGTGAGTTTAGCGGGATGTGGTATGGCACGATCGAAAGTCGGTTACGAACTTTATCCGTTTAACTCTCATTATGTAATTACGCCTCAAGAGAATTGTGAACCCGGGGGCAGGCAATGTGTCTGGCCATCATTAATTTTATTTTTTTACGGTATGAGTTGCACTGGTGATTTTAGCAGAATTATGTGGGTACAGTTTATATATGCTGGGGCTTAACCGGCGGGTTGAGTCCCTATAACATGTGGATATTTTTTATGTGTATGTATATATTATAATATAAAAAGGGGTTGGGTTTTTTTTAGGGTGTTAAGGGTTCCGTTGTTCTGTAACTTGAGGCCGTCACCTGTTGATGCAGTTGCCTGCAGGCATTCGACATGTCATTATGTGTTGTATCTGGTGCGGGCACATGTCTGCGCCCGGGGCCATTCAGCCCTCTGTGAATTCTTTTATATTTTGTTGTAAAGCTTAAATCATAGATTCTACAATTTTATAAAATTATTCCGGCTCTTTAATAATTAAATCCATGATGGTTTATTTTTAATGCCATAGTCAGTTCAGGATCTCTTAAGTTTTTAATATAAAGTTATTATTCTAGTTCTCACTATTCCATTTTACAATTGTAAGGTTATAATATCCTCCTCAGTTTATAGTTTATTTACTGGTGATTATGTTCCAATTGGATTTTCTTGAAAATTCTGTATTCTCATAAAAGCATAAAAGAAAGTGAAAGTCTACTATTTTATAGACCATACAGACACGTTAATCTTGTGAGGGTAGTTACCATCAGGGGACAAGCCCAAAATTTTTAATTATAAATTTGTAACTCGAGAGTTGTACAGGCTGCGGTGCCAGTTGAAATTGGCAAATTCTAGTCCTTATAATTAGTCCAGATTTTGAATTCGATTATACTCTTATGGGTTAATGGTTTTTTTTTTTTTTTTTTTTTTTTTTTTTTTGTAAGAATTCATATAAGGCTGTCTGCCGGGTTGAATCTGTTATCTTTTATTTGTAATTTATATGTATTTGAGTATCTATGTCCGATTATGTGTTGCATGTCAAGGGTTTTAAAAGAGTATTATATTATTTATATGTTATGTTTACACAATTCCTATGATGATTGATGTTATGTGCTTTTCTTAAATTATTTGAATATTATCACCCAACTCGTGCTTCTTCTTTAATATACCTCTGTAAAATATAACAATGTGTCTGAGTGTAAATTGTGTCTGTGTTTTTTACCACTTCGTCCTCGTATGGCGATGTAACTCACGATGTTTGGGTCCGTAGCGAACGTACTGGTGACCAGGTATCGTGGTCCCGATCTGAGGTTCAAACGTAGTGGATAATCCCCGGGTGGCGCCAAATTGTTGGTATAAAACAATTAAAATTGTCTCCTTATCAATGTTTTATTCGAACGATGCGACGAATTCAATCCGTCCCGCCTTTTCTCAATTTTTGTTAATCGAGTGAGCAGTTACAGTATTCGCTACTTGCGCGCTAGGCGTCGCATCAGAAACATTCGCTATACATTATAATTTTAAACATACACTTTTCTAATGAAAATAAAACACAATTTAACACACACAGTATGGATTTATTATTAATTTGAAGTTAATATTTTATAGACACAAGTTGTAATTAATTTTTTATATACAATTCTGGACCGGATAATTCTTTATAAGACTCTACTCAAGGGTTAACCAATCGATTTTGAATACAAATAAACACAGCATGGCGTGTTATTATGCCAATCAACAAATATTTCGTTCGATGGTTGTGAGGTCTTTTGGCCACGTTAAAAGATTCAGATGCAATTACAATATTAAAAATACACAACCTTACAATGTTTTTTCCTTAAGTACGGTAATGTGTAATGGTAATTGGTTTGTTTGAGTGTCGTACAAGTGGTTTAAAAGTCGTACATAAATATGAGGTTAGTTCTATAGTTTAACAAATTTTCAGTGTCTTAATATTACGATTTAATCCTTGCAAGAGAATAAAAGTGATTCAGTGGTATTCAACATATATTGAGAAATATTCAAAGTGCGTTTATTTTTTGGAAGTTGAAATAATTTAACTGATACTTAACAGCGTTGTAGTACGGAATTACTCTGTAGGTCGGGAAGGAAGGATTGTGGTATCAATATAATTCATTTGTTCTTTATTCAAGCTTTGGCATCTTTTCCACAGTTGTTTGGATTTATTTAGATATTTCGTCTTCAATTAAACGTCTTCTCCATCTGGTAATGGTGTTCAGTATTCATCAGACTTCTTTACGATCAATTTCTATACATTATTTTACTTTTAAGATGTTTTAAATATGAAAATATGTTGTACAGAATTTTCGCTCCTGGTTTGCGTGAGCGTCACTTTTCAAGTAATTGTATTCAACGGTAATTACCTCGTCAAACCGTCGTTTCCATGGTTACATCATTAATTTCATTGGGCGAGTTCGACATGAATACATTGTTATCAATATTTGAATTCCTTTCAAATCTTCCTATATCTTCTGACTTCCTTCCTCCTCTTATCTTCCTTCTTAATTATTATCTATTTGTCACTGTCATATTTTCTCACAAAGATTATTTTGGTATCCCACAATATTGGGTTTTTTCAAGTTTTCTAAGTTTATAGTTAATTTCATACTTACTAATTACATTTCTCTGTTTATATAATTCCTTAATTTAATAATTTGTTTTTAATAATAATTACCATTCATCCTTGGTGAATTAGTCACCTTGGATTTGTCCATTACATGGTGATTTTTATACAATCAGTAATTGTTTATGTTTGACTGTTAGGCCTGTTTCACATTTAAGTAGCCATTACTGGATTTTTATGGCTTCATACACAATATATTTCATTTAGTCCTAAATCGTTATTTTGCTTTTATAATTAGGTTTAATGTCTCTGGAGGTGTTTTACTTTAGTCTTTTTGTGATCTTTGTATGTAACAATTGCGTTATTCAATATTACTGGCTAATTATTTACTATTCATTTCCAATATAACATATAACATCTAGGTCTATGGTCTGTATGATTCTTACAGCCATATCCAATTCATAAACAATAATTTATACAACTTATTATTTCTTATTTGTTGTTCTGGTGCTAAACAATCTCACCTCTATTGAACTTTTTTCATTAAACTTCCCTTATAACATGGGTATTTACTTAATGTTAATACATACTTATTTTCTAATGCTTTTTGCTCTCCCTTCCATGTGAACATCATTTTATTACCTGTCCTTGTGAATCACACCTTTAAACCTTTACAATACATTCTTAAGTTATAACAATACTATTTCCTAGTCATCACAGTGAATATCACTACTTAGTGTTTATTATTTACTGAATCAATGTTCCATTCTAAATATTATTCATTGTAACTTTGTTAAATGTTATTGTTCACTCTTAAAACTTAAACATAGGTTATTTTACTAAGTCTTTATCTTAGCCTACTCTCCTCTTACTATTTTTATCACAGGCAATATTTTTATTTCTTATTCACTTGCACTTTCTTAAATTATTTAGTGTTCATTATAATTTACTTAGTGTTTCTTTTGTATTATATCACTCTAGGATAAATCACTTTCACTAGTTCAACTTCCATTTATTTCTCATCATTTTATTCTCTTTCTCTACACACTATCTATATAAAATTATTAATATTATGTCTTTCTTTGTTAACAAATTACATATATCCCTAACTCTTTGGTTAGTGTACTTTTATCTATTGTTTTATATTACTGATTATTTATAATTGTCATTCAATCAATATTAACATTCATTAATAAGTTTGGTTCTTGACCGTTTTCATTATCTTTATTATTTTGGATTACATTATTTCTCCCTTCTCTATTTTTTCTTGTCTAGTTTCTTGACGTGTTTCACTTTGTTTTCTTCCTCGTGAGTTTGTTCTCTCTTGGTTTTAATTCTTCTTCTACTTCATTCGTCTAGTTTTCTTTATTTTGGTTTCTTAAGTGGCCAATCTCTGGGGTTGGGTCAATGTCGTTTGTCTGTCAGTCTATTACTTGAGTTTCTTTATTAATCACTTTTGGTTTATTACTCCCTCTCCTTCCATGTTAATTACCTTTTATTTATATTTTTTACTCTCCACATTATTTATTTATTCAAATATAGTATTATTTAGCATTTCTTATACATACTTATTGTTATCAAAATTTATCTGAATTTGGTGATGTTATAATATATATATACTGTTGAATGACATTAGTAAATTTTGAATTACTATGCATATGAAAATACTTGGAAAAGGGATTATAATTATATAAAGAAGTATTAGAGGTTGAATTGTATTAATAAACCTTAAATTGAAATTCATATGCACATGTATATACTATATGAAGTATGACTATAATAAAAATTGTTATTGTTGTTCAACAGCAGAGTTTCATTGCAAGTCCCGTCTCAGTCGACCCAGCGCATTTTTGCTTCTCTAGGCCTTCTGCCTAGTTTTAAATATCTAGTGGCACCTCTTTAAAAAAAAATTTATAAGGCAAAAAAAATTTTTTTAAAGAGGGGTTACAAATGGTAGCAGAGCGTGGTTAGATTTAGGGTTGAACCCGTGGGTCCTTTGGTGTGACGGGGCTTGCAAACTCGGGAATAGTTCTGGCAAATTGGAACTTTAAATATTTTCTCAAAGATTAACATCTATGCTTGTATCATGTTGGGTTATATATATTGTTATTGTGTATAACTTATTATGTGAATGAATAATTGTTCCCTGTTTGAAATTGTAAACCTGGTGCCGCCACGTGGAATGCGTTTTTAGTTGGGATTGTTTTCTTTTGCGACTTGAACTGCCGGTAGTCTTGAGCGTTGCATGGGGAGTAGACGGTATTAGTAATTCGAGGTCGAATTATAGCGCGTGAGTTTAGCCGGATGCGGTATGGTCCGAACGAAGGTCGGTACTGTTAGGCGTACCGGCAAAATTCACCATTTGAAGTTGTAAAAAAAAATTTTCTCGTGAAATGTGATGTTGTGCTAGGTGTTAGGTGTTGTTGGTCTTATGTACGGTGTTAGTGTCTGATGTACGAGGTTTCTCTTCTTGTGTGTCTGAGAGAGAGCTAGTTCTGGAGTGGGTCAGGTTTCCACAGCGCTAAGGAACCCGGGGGTCGCTCGAAGGAAGTTGAGTACTCGAGTTTTTCCTGATTCTTTGTGACAATGTTTTGTAAGTTACGTTTGTGTTAGGTGTTTCATTGGAATTTATATTTAATTGTTGTGTGTTGTGAATTGTGCAATTCTGGCGGCGGTATGCTATCAGAGATTGCCCCACCCCATTTCAGGCGTTCTCCAGAAACTTTCGGTGGTGAATGGAGTAGATGAGGACAAGCTGCTGGTTTTCTTGGACCTGGTCCTGCAGTTGGCAGATTTCCCGGGGGTGGCCGATGGGGAGGTCTTGTCCCTTATATACCCGTATTGCCGGGGTTCGTTGGCTGGGCTGGTCACCAACACTCTCCGTCGGGGCGGCAGTGTCCACGCTTTCCATGGGGAAGTGTTGGACTTCTTCATACCCCATCGACGACGTGCACAGCTGAAGTTTAAGTTATTCTATCGCCTACAGGCCAACGGAGAGGCATTGGGGGACTTCGTGCACGATATAAGGAAAGCTGCCCGGGTATTAAGGTTGGAGTTCCCCGAGACGGAAGTTATACAGGTAATACGAGAAGGGCTGACTCCCCAAGAGAGATCCCGGCTGGTCTTTGCAGATCCTCCACGTTGTTTTGCGGACCTGCACCGGTGGTGTGCGTATGCCAGAAGGGTCCAGGCGAATGACGAGTCCCGGGGAAGAGCTGCTAGAGATGTCCAAGACTCAAGTAGTTTATTAGGAAGAGCTAAAAAGGACAAACAGGGTGGTTGGTGGAGAACACAAGAAACTGTAAGAAAAACTGAATATTCCGGAAGTTGAAAGCTTCAAGGGGGTGGCAAGTGAGAAGACGGTAACAACAGTTACAGCAGAGAAAATAAATAAGTATGAAATTAACAGGGGAAGAAGAAGTTATATTAGGGAACCAACATCGGCCAGTAGGGAGCCTGTAGCAAGGCGTTATTCCTATTTGGAAAAGGGTGAAATTTAAACGTTCCAGATGTATTGCAAGTGCCTAATAGAGTTTTGGATGAAGAAAGTGAAGAGAACGAAGAAGAGGGGAATTATTTCGGTGGATCAACACAAGACAACAAGAACACGTCTGTTAATACGGAGCTAGAGGACTCAGAGGTGACGTCACAGTTGAATCCAGATGCCGCAGAATTTGTTCCGGTATCTCCATCTCGGTCTCGGTTCATGAGGGATCCAGATCCTGTAACATCATCATCGCCTACGCAGGGATGTGAGAAGTCACTTGATGGTGTAGCTTTACCATCGCCAGTAGAATGTAATTTAGACATTGCACATGGACCTGGACAGCTGGATTCCAGGGTGGGAAATGTTGAGGACGATATAGTTGCTGAAGGTGGTCAAGGAGAGGAATCGAAAGAAGAGGCAGAAGAGCGGTCTGCAGATGCTGCACAGTGAAGTATAGTTATAGGTGTTAGGGAGACTGAAGAGTCTGAGTTTGCGGATGGACACGGGGATGTCCAAGCTGCAAAGGTTTCTGAGGTTGCGGATGGACACGGGGATGTCCATGCCGCAAGTGTGGTGGAAGGAGATGAGGTAGAAGTTGAGGAGGAATTTGGTGGCAGCGTTGTGGAGTGTGCGAGTGAGAATGATGTAGAGTGTGAAGATGTACAGACGCCTTCTGTATGTAGTCCTGAGAGTTCTGAGGAACGGAAAGAAGTTTCGGGTGGACCAGAGGAGCAACTAAAGGATGAGGAAGATGTGCAGTGTTCGGATGGTGGTAGTGGACGTGATGGCGATGATGTTGATGATGATGAAAATTTAAATAAGATCATGAACGTGTTGATGAAAAGGAGGACGAAAATGAGGTTGGTGAAGGAGCCGGTGACGAAGGTGGTGCAGAAATTGGTGAGAAGCTGGGTGAAGATGCTGTTGAAGATGGATCAGAGGAGCAACTGGAAGATGGTGAGGAGGTGCAGTGTCATGATGGTGATTTGAATTATGGGGACGAAAGTGTGGAAATGGTAGAAGTGGAAGAGGAAGAAAGAGAAGCAGGGGAGGCAGAAGCAGAGTATTTAGATGTTGAGGGTAATCCCAAGCGGAGTGAAAGTAGTGAAGTAAGTTGCCTTGATTCTGATTCAGAAGAAACAAATCAGTACAGCTCAACACGAGATAGTTTCTCAGAGAGTGGTGTACGAAAGGAACGAGTACCTAACTTCGTCATAGAAAGGTGAGAAGAAGCGGTTAACGGGTAGCGGGTAGATGTTCCCCACAGTCCCAGTGGTGTTCGTCTACTTCAGGGTTGCGCCCCTGCCCACGCGAGCCTTGGTTTCCTCCATTCATTCTTATTTCCGGAGGGAGCCATGTCCTTACCCTTAGTCCTAGCTATTGACCTTTCAATTATCCTTACCCTTTTCATCTTCCCGATTTTCCTACCCCTCCCCTAAGAAAAACATATAAAAAAATCAAAAAGGAGTTAGAGAGTTTGCCGAGAGTGTACCCTTGGATTGTGGTCTCTTGGAGATCATCAGTTTCCCCTGTTTTGAGAAGTTATGATGGAGTGATAGTGTGGCGTTGTTTCGTTGTTCATTGTTGTAGATTGATGGTTGATTATTGTAGGGTCCGAGCCATGCCGCATTCGCCGCTTGATTTCCTCGGTGTTTCTTTTCCGTTGAGAGAGAAAGGGTGTAGACGGTGCTGTAGAGAAGTAAACCCCCTTTAGTTATGGTGTATTCGAACGAGTAAATGATGGGATTGATGTTCGCGTGCCCTCTATGCGGTCTTCTCTGTCTGGCTAAGCGGGGCCGTCCGCCCTAGAGTAGGGATGTGGGCCAGCCATATGGCAAGGATGGTGATGCCTTGTGTTGGTACATATGGCTGGTCGGTCCAAGAGGTGGACGAGAAGTGTAGTACGGTCACTCACATACCAAGGTTAGTGATACTTTGTTTGGTCTTCGGACCGGTATGTGAGTGGCCGCAGTAGAGGTAGGTGGTGGTCATCAGAGAGGGTGACGTGTTGGGGCGGTCCCGTGGAGTCAGCATGGCGGAGAGGGTCGCATGGGAATGGCCGCAGTGGTGTGAGATTTTTTCTGTTCTCCTGAGAGCGAGGACTACTGCTAACACCAATGAATACCCGTGTTTGGAAAGACTATAGGGGTACTCTTCAGAGTACCCCTGAGATCAAGTGTGAGGCAACCATGTTGCCTTTTGGGGTGGGGGTGCGATTGTTGTGCCGTGTTTTTGGGAAAAACTCGGTGTGTCTATAAGGGGCTTTATATTAATATATTTGTCAGCCGTTTTCGTTCTTGCTAACGCGTAAATAGGCGTCGTTAAGATGTACGATTGCGTGTCCTACCGGATGTCAACGCACTCTGGTGACTAATTAGCGTATTCAGCTTTCTCAGCGCAAGGACTGGTCAGTCCAGATTTGGCCGGCGGCGTATAAGCAGCTATCTGCCTGGCGGTGCGTGTCGTTTTGATCATTATATATTCGCTATCCTCATGCTTACTTAAGCTCTAAGTGATCTCCCGGTAAGTCTGTTGAATATATTTTGGTCATTTTAGTGTAAAAGATTTATATTTAACCTAAAATTAAAGTGGATGCGTGTTGATAATGTTTTAAAAGTGGCCACGTGGCGGACAGGTTAAGGGCTGATTATTCAAGTAATTTCAAATATTAATAAAGACTAAAATATTTTATTTTATAAGCTACATACAATCATTTCAATTGTACAAAAGGGGCGTAAAGAAAGTTATTCTGTTATTTTATGGCGAACTTTACAAACTGTGGGTGAGCACGTGATGCGGTATGGCACATGCCTGTTTGAGTTTGTTAAATTGAGCATACCCTCGTTATTTTCTGATTTACAATATGTACATAATTCTATAATTATGTAGCGTTGAGGCCTTGAGTGTGTCATAGCGTTTTAAATTAGAAACTAATTGTGAAAATGTTAGAACGAGTTATGGTGAACGGTTGGAGTTTGATATGCTGTGGCATGCCTTTATTATGAATTGAAGGCCAGTGAATTAATTATTATTACGCATGTATAGAGTTCCTGACCTAGTTGGAAGCTTGATTCGCTCCGTTCGGGGGCCATACATCTGCCACCATGCCTTAAAGAAAAATAAGACTGAGCTCTCGTGATTCTGGCCGCCAGGGAGAAGCTGCCGTTCAGCATGTCGCAGTAGCCCCGAGACATCTTCTGGACGAAAGCATGTGACATTTAAGCCTTCAAAACACACTAGGCCGTTGAAGAAGACTCCATGTGCTGTGCCATTCACCAGTAAAAAACATATTCACTCAAATTCAGTTAACAATTGTGCTCACGTCCATCGGGACATAAGTCGGTTACGAACTTTATCCGTTTAACACGCATTATGTAATTACGCCTCAAGAGAATTGTGAACCCGGGGGCAGGCAATGTGTCTGGCCATCATTAATTTTATTTTTTACGGTATGAGTTGCACTGGTGATTTTAGCAGAATTATGTGGGTACAGTTTATATATGCTGGGGCTTAACCGGCGGGTTGAGTCCCTATAACATGTGGATATTTTTGATATGTATGTATATATTATAATATAAAAAGGGGTTGGGTTTTTTAAAGGGTTTTAAGGCTTCCGTTGTTCTGTAACTTGAGGCCGTCACCTGTTGATGCAGTTGCCTGCAGGCATTCGACATGTCATTATGTGTTGTATCTGGTGCGGGCACATGTCTGCGCCCGGGGCGATTCAGCCCTCTGTGAATTCTTTTATATTTTGTTGTAAAGCTTAAATCATAGATTTTACAATTTTATAAAATTATTCCGGCTCTTTAATAATTAAATCCATGATGGTTTATTTTTAATGCCATAGTCAGTTCAGGATCTCTTAAGTTTTTAATATAAAGTTATTATTCTAGTTCTCACTATTCCATTTTACAATTGTAAGGTTATAATATCCACCTCAGTTTATAGTTTATTTACTGGTGATTATGTTCCAATTGGATTTTCTTGAAAATTCTGTATTCTCATAAAAGCATAAAAGAAAGTGAAAGTCTACTATTTTATAGACCATACAGACACGTTAATCTTGTGAGGGTAGTTACCATCAGGGGACAAGCCCAAAATTTTTAATTATAAATTTGTAACTCGAGAGTTGTACAGGCTGCGGTGCCAGTTGAAATTGGCAAATTCTAGTCCTTATAATTAGTCCAGTTTTTGAATTCGATTATACTCTTATGGGTTAATGGGTTTTTTTTTGTAAGAATTCATATAAGGCTGTCTGCCGGGTTGAATCTGTTATCTTTTATTTGTAATTTATATGTATTTGTGTATCTATGTCCGATTATGTGTTGCATGTCAAGGGTTTTAAAAGAGTATTATATTATTTATATGTCATGTTTATACAATTCCTATGATGATTGATGTTATGTGCTTTTCTTAAATTATATGAATATATATACTGTTGAATGACATTAGTAAATTTTGAATTACTATGAATATGAAAATACTTGGAAAATTAACTCTAATTATATGAAGATATATTAACTGTTGAATTATATTAATAATTTTTGAACTACTTTGAATATGGAAATACTTGGGAAAGGGATTATAATTATATAAAGAAGTATTAGAGGTTGAATTGTATTAATAAACCTTAAATTGAAATTCATATGCACATGTATAGAATATGAAGTATGACTATAATAAAAATTGTTATTCTTGTTCAACAGCAGAGTTTAATTGCAAGTCCCGTCTCACTGGACCCAGCGCATTTTTGCTTCTTTAGGCCTTCTGCCTAGTTTTAAATATCTAGTGGCCCCTCTTAAAAAAAAAAAAAAAAAAAAATTTAAAGAGGGGATACATTGTGTCTTGATGCCCGGAAAGTAAACAGCACCACCATCCCGGATTATGAAGGACCGCCGCAGATAAATGAAATTCTAGCACGATGCAGTAACATAAAAGTGATGTACACATAGACTTAACAAACAGCTTTTGGCAAATTCCGTTAAAGGAGAACTGTCGTAACTATACAGGTTTCTTATACGAAGGCAGATGTTACAGGTTCAAAGTGACGCCTTTTGGCCTAAGTACAAGCCTGGCAAGGGGACTTGACCACATACTAACGGAGGAGGTTAAGAAACACACAATCATATACGTTGATGATATTCTATGTTTCTCACAAAATGAAGAGGAGCACATTGTAGGCCTATATTTGAAAAACCTGTTGGATAATCTAAGTAGGGCCAACATAACCGTTAATTTAAAAAGTCGCAATTTTTCCGAAACTCTTTTCGGTTATACAGTATATATTATACAGTATCTCGGTTACTGTTTAACGACCAATGGGATTAAACCGACAACAGATAAGGTATCAGCTATTTTAAATTTCCCAACACCGAGAAACACATAACAATTAAAAGGTTTCTTGGGACTTGCCAATTTTTATAATAAATTCACAAGTAGATACGCAGAATATACCCAGCCATTACTAAAACTATTACAAAAAGGAAATAAATTCAACTGGGACACTACCATGAGCGAACAGTTTCAACGAGTGAAGGAATTGTTTATAGACACCGTAATACTTAAATTTCCCACGCAAGGACGCCGGTTTTACCAGCAATGTGATGCAAGTAATTATGCATATGGGGACCAGCTGTATCAGATTGATCAGGAAGGGGAGATCGCCGTCATCGCATACACAAGTAGAACCTTTAAAAACGCCGAAAGAAACTACTTTACTACAGAAAAAGAACAGCTTGCCATAGTCCAATGCTTAAAAAAGTTCCGTATCCGCATATTAGGTCAACCGCTAACTATAATAACGGACAACAAAGCACTAACCTTCATTCAGAAATGCCATTTAAACAACACCAGAATTACTAGATGGATACTCGCTATACAGGAGTACAATTTCAAAATTCTACACTGCAAGGGGAAGGAGAACTTAGTTCTTAGTTGCCGACATACTAAGCAGATATCCAGAAGATAACGATGTGAACGAAAGCACCGACGAAAAACATGAATATTATATGCTTGCCATGGAAATCAAAATGAACAAAAATGTTGCCGCTAAATTGAAAACAATACATCAGTTACAACTCGAGAACAATAAATTCAAACAAATAATAAACAAAATTAAGGAGGGAGGCGACGACAAGATAAATCAACATTTTAAGGTACTAAATAATAAATTATACCGAAGATGGAAAGACAAATGGAAAATGTATATTCTGGAAGAGCTTAGGACTGAATTAATCCAGGAGGTTCATCAAATGTACGGTCATCCTGGCACGAAAAAGACACTACAGCTACTGAAGGCACATTTTTTCGATCGACGCGATGTGCAGAATTGTCAGCCAAATAATACGATGGCGTGACCTGTGCCAAAGATGTAAGGTTAGCGGAAACCGAATCATCACAGGGAAACGCGGCCAATACTACCTACACGGAAAGGAGAGTTAATAAGTTTGGATTATTATGATCCACTACCTACATCCAGTGGGGGGGTCAAGTATTTATTGGTTATCGTCGATAACTTCACGAAATATGTAGAGCTATACGCATTAAGAAGAGCCACTACCAATGTGTCCCTTAAACGAAGGTCCTTATACCATCACACGTAAGGTGGGAAGCGCAATGTACCAATTACAGGACGACGTAAACAGCAATTCAATACGTGGGATTTTCAACACGAAGCAGCCGGAGATATATCATTCAGAGGCTTAGTTGACGCCAGATAAAAAGAAAAATTGTATACATTGTAAAATGATCAATGTGATGGCTAAAATGTAACTGAAAGAATTGTAAAAAAAAGAAAAAACGTAATAACAATTATCTTAATAATGAGATATAAAATGACGAATTGTGTAATTGTAATTATTAATGCCTATTAGCAAATGTTGACTAAACTATTGACAATTATTGTTAACGTAGATACATAAATAAAATAAATGTCTCAAAATGTTGCTAGTGTAATAACAATTAGTAGGTTACGGATAGGAATGTTAAACGTATGATTATCACAAAAACTTTTAAATCTAAAAGAATAGTGAAGTGTTTGTGAAGTGTCAACTAATAAACTGTGAAGCAACAGAACATCGATAGCAATTTAAAGTAGAAAATTGTGGCAATAAATTGATGAAGTACATTAAACTATCATTATAAAGTAAACGTTTAAATTGTAGATTCGTAGAGATGTAGAGAAAATATTTTGTTAATTAGTATTTCTATAATAATATTCTCAATTAACTATATATTCAAGGAATATACATAAAATAGTGTATTGTTAAGTAATATTGGATATGAAAAACCGAATGTACTAAATGTGTACGGGTGAGAGATAATTTAATTTTCAGGATTACTAATATTATTATCATGATGATTATTAAATGAAATGTTTAATTTTTTCTGTGTATATTTGTGTGTCATGCGCAGGAATGAACAACAAAAGAGAATATATGTAAAGAGTCGTATTGAAACATAGATAAAGTGTAGATTTTAAATTAAAGGACTAAATGTAATTTTGTAAACATAGATGAATGTTAAACATAGCAGTAAGATTAGAAAAACAAATATGGATTCATTTAAAGGGGCGAAAGTGAAAGTAGGTTACTAAGGGAGTGGGACCGTTACGTAGGGCGTTTAAACTTACGGCACCAGTTTTTTTTTCAGTAGGTCAAAATATGCCAACAGAAAACATACTACACTATGTTCAGGAAATGATGAGCCTGTACACGAAATGCGAAGAGTATATAATTGACGTGGTATCACAACGTCAGGGCGCAAATTTGGGGTCCCTTTTGATTCAAAAGAGTTCATCCAAATTGACCCAAATTGGGGACCGATATAACGCCAAATTACAAAAAAAAAATAATAATAATAATAAAATAAATTTTCTTCTAGTTAAGGTAAATGTCATTGAACGTGGTGACAACTGATATATGAAGTTATTCGTAGGAGCGTAGCGAAAAAAAAACGGTCGAAGCCATCCGCTGTCGTCTAACCAAGCCTAATTGACACGCCATAAATCTAGTGTAGCAAGCGGCCACGTGTTAGAAAGACAAGGTCATTGTGCTGGGTGTATCTAGAAGGGACGCCAATGAATAAAAGCCTACAATCCGGAGAAAAGCATACGAAGGAGTGAATAAACTCATCAAATGATAAATGTTTCGTCTGACAAAGGATGGAATGTTACACGAACATAACAGCAGACAGAAAACAATGAAGGGTGTTCCTTGACTGAAACGCATAAACAGAGGATACGCCGGAACAATGCTATGATACCAGGAAAGAAAGTGTACACGAGGTTAACTCAGGAACTAAAGGGATAGGTTTTTGTTGGGAGCCAGACAAAAAGAAAATACTTACGGAGAGAGCTGGCGAGGCCTTTGTTCAAGAAAAGATAATACCATAGGCGCAACTAATTGGACAGGCAGCTGTTGGAAGAGAAATCGAAGGGTTGTCTTTGTGAAGACTAAGAGATACGACAGCTAGATTTCTTACCACAGTATTCGGAAATGCCGTTGACCGAAGGGTAAAGGACCAATAAGAAAAGTTTGGTGGGAATCAGAAGGCCTATCAGAACTTACTTTGGAAAAAGTAGGTGGTCTCTGGAGTAGGTTGTACGAAAAAGAACCAATTAGGAAATGGCATCGCCGAGACCAGAAGTCTAGTGGGAAAATTCTCATGTTCGATATAGGCAAGCGACAGAGACGCGAAAAGGGGAGTCTTTACTAAATTTTCGAAGGGATCGGAAGTAAAAGGCGCGACAAAAGTGTTACGGGAGTTCGTAAAATGACTTAGAAATTATCGATACGATATGAACTGTTTAACATTTTCTAGCGTTCGAGTTTGTGATCGTATAATAGTAAATGATAGTGAAACGCAATATAACGGCGGTATTAACAATTCTAACAATGTTGTATAATAATTAGTCATGAACGAATAACAGTAACTTACCGTCATGTGTATCAGTTAAACAAACCATAAAACCGAGTGCAATTTACATCTTTAAACAATATCGCGAGTAAATTAAATAATATATTTACAGAATGTCAGTGAATAACCGAAGTAATAGCAACAATAATTTAGACTCGCAATAAATCCAATACGAACACGCGTTGTGTAATGTGCTGTATATGTGAAGTGCTACAGTGACGTCCACGCAGACCACTCGAGATTCTGGAGGTGACTTATCATCAATACTCCAAATGCTGATCCAGAAGTGTCGCTTACCACACCTGCGACCTCTACAAGATATGGATAATCGTACATCAAGTAATTTTGTTATGTACTAATTAAATTTTACACCCACTTGTCTGTCACTAAAAGAACTCACTAAAGAAATTTATGTAAAGTACTAATTTAGAAACTTCATTATAAGTAAGGTCAAGTTGAACCATTAGAGAGAATCGTAGGAAATCTAGTAGTTCATAAAACATATATCACAATCGCTTTGATATTAAATGAATCCGGTATGATATAAAATGTTGTACTAAACTTAAGTTGATCAATTATTAAAAATGAATATAGTAAGAAGTAAATTTTTTAGAGATTGAAGAATTATTAAATTTATTAAATGTGCATTAATTAATATTTGTAGTAATAATTAAATATACCATGAATATGATGATATATAATGATATTTAGTTAATAAATTAACTACTAGAATATAATGAAACATTGATTTTATTGACTTGAACCCTGAGACCCATAAGGGCTCTCGGGCGCCCCAATAAAATAAAAAGTAATAATTAATTATTCATTTTTCACCAAATCAATTAAAAAAGTTCCTATACGCATCAAAACAATAATACAACGGTAAACATTTGACGTTTAAAGTCGGGAGTTGAGTTGCGGCGTTGGCCATAGAGCCCAAAGCTACTGTGTGCAGTGTAATTGGAAAATACAGCATACAGCTCTAACCATGCGGTGACGTCAATCAACTGTGTTCTTCGGACATGCTGGGACTCCATCCTTGGCCACGCATGCGCAAATCATGTCAGCCAGCGCCAGCGGCACTTGAGTCTGCAGCCTGACAGCGTGAAGCCACTCGGGCAAATTCGTTACTATTCGTACGCCGCTATTGTCTACTCTCTCGTCAACCAACACTCCACACTTACGTGTATAATGAAATCCACGTATTTTTATCTAAATCGGGGTTTTCCTGTGTGCATAGCGGATGAATTGAATATTAAAATGTATATTGATTGTGGTCACAGTTAAATATTAAAACATAATATAGAATTAATTTAACCATATCGTTGTACTCCATTTATTACCCTGAATTGTAGTTTTTGTTTTAACCTTTGTTTCCTTCAGAAACAAACACAATTTCACTGGCTCCCCAGATAAATACGAACCTTTTGACTACATCGTCGCATTAGTATATGAAATATACGTTTATTAAGAAAACTTATTTTATATTGTTTTGCCGGTTTTTAAGTTCAGATTTTTGTACTCACAATGTTGGTTTTGATATATACTGCTGTAATCAGTTGTGGTAAAACTCCTCTTTACCTGTGCACTAACTTCGGACGTTGGTTTCGTATTTATCTAGAGTCAATTTAATCAATTATTTTTGTTTCTGGAGTGATAAACGCTGAAACAAAATATGCAATTAAGTTCTTCGATTTCGTTGTCCATGGCGTGTGTGTTACTTAACTAAATACAGCTATTTCACTAACGACTCGGAACACAAAGTTTTGTCTTCTGAGTCGTTAGTGAAATAGTTGTATTTATACAATTAAGGTTATAAATGTAAAAAATGATGTGATATGAATTTATTCTCAATTGTGTTTATTATTTATCTTCGAGAATACTTACAGCGCGTGTACTTAATAAAAACTGTTACACTAAAAATAAAATGACAAAACTTTAAAATGAAACATCGAAATGCTTACAGGACATGTATAGGTAGGTTATACACGAATACACACAGACACTTGAATACACAAAAAATTTACTTTTGAGTTTACGTATTTGAAGCCGTGAACGTAATAAAATTATTGTGCTAAAATAAATATACAAACTTTAACCAAACGTTTACCTAACTCACATCTGACAACAGAATATAGATGAGAACGAAGGTTGCCGAAGTTGCCCGAGTGGCTTCACGCTGTCAGTCTGCAGACTCAAGTTGAACCAGCAGTGTAGCAGTTATTGGCACTCCTTGTTTGCAAACAGAGTTATTGTGTTTAGTGTGTGATTAATGTGTGTCATAATGAATAACACGGATTCTAACTTTGTAATTATGAATGATGTAAGTAAAATTATTAGCCAAGGGATAAAGAACTTAGAGCACAGGTTTGAACTTAAAAGATTAGGGCCTCCTAGGTCTAATATGGTGATTAATCAAGTACAAAAATCCACTAAGAGTAGGAATAGCTACAATCGGAAATTTAGTATTCATTTGTATAATTATGCTGATTGGTTGTGTGGGTGTGGAATAAAAAACTCATTTTTCTGTTACCCGTGCATAGTAATGGGCGTACAGGATCGCACTTGGACTGTAGATGGTGTCTCGGATATTAAGCATTTGAGTGAAAAACTTAAAAAACATAAATTAAGTGAAAAATATATAAATGCGTGTATCGAGTATGCAGTACTTGGGAAGGTTGACATTAGATCTCAGTTAGACAGTGCATATAGATTAAGAATTCAAAAGTTAAATGAGGAAGTATCAAAAACTCGGTACATTTTAAGTAAGTTGATTGATGCTGTGAAGTTTTGTGGGGCTTTTGAACTTGCATTAAGGGGGCATGACGAAAGTGGCACTGACACATCTAACAACCCTGGCATATTTCGTGGTCTTGTCAACCTAATGGCAGAGTTAGACTCTACATTAAAACAACATATTGGAAAAAGCAATAACCGAGTATTTTTAGGGCTTTCCAAAACCATCCAAAATGGTTTACTTTATTCCATATATGCCGTGTGCTTGGAAATTATATGCGACGAAATTACTCAAACTCAATATATTGCTATTGAAGCCGATGAGACAACTGACTGTGCTACATTGTCTCAGCTAGTGTTTGTTGTCAGATACGAGTTAAATGGGGTTGTAAATGAAAGATTTGTTAGTTTTGTAGTACCCAAAGGTCATGACGCAGCATCTGTTAGTGAAGCAATTTTTAACGAGCTGGAAAAGCTAAAAATTGACAAAACACCTGAAAGAGTGATTGCTCAAAGCTACGATGGCACTTCTGTCATGAGTGGCCAGCACACAGGTGTGCAGCAAGAGTCAAAGCTGTGTACAAAAATGCACATTTCGTACACTGCTACGCGCATCAACTAAATTTGATCATTGAACGCTGCGCAACACAAAATAAACAGATAAAAATATTTTTCAGTAATGTTGAAGCATTTTCATCCTTTTTTTCACAATAGACTAAAAGAACAGCAGTACTTGACGACATTATGAAAAAACGAATACCAAAGAGCTCTGGCACTCGTTGGAACTTCAAGTCTAGAATTGTCAGCACATTATTTAAGTATAAAAATGAAATAGAAGAATGCTTAAATAAAATATTAGACGACGACAGCAATGATTATACAACTGTAAACAAAGCAGTTGGTTTAAGCAACCTTCTTAAATACAACGATTTCATTTTCTGGGTAACATTTTTTGATAAAATAATGCCCCATTGTGATATTTTGTACAAAGAGCTTCAGAACAAGACAATCGACTGCATCAAGGCCTTAAAATATATAGGCGAATTTAAGTCTATAATCCAAAAAATAAGAAACTTGCCTGAGGTTGACCAGCCCAGTTCTAGCGAACTTGATGGAACTGAAAATGATTTATCTTGTTCAGGCCCCAGTAGAAAACGTGGCCGATTTGAAGATAGAAGACACATTGTGGCAAAAGAAGTGTGTGATGTTATCATGACTGGAATTGACAATCGCTTTAATTTCTTAGATCATTTGTCGGTAGCTAAGTTATTTCAGCCAAGTTTGTTTCCTGAGTTCAAAAATAAATTTCCTGAAAATGCATTAGAAATTGCTGTAAATTTATTCCAGTTGAATAAAATAGAACTGAAACAAGAGTTGATAGTAATATACAGTAGAAGTGATTTTTCTGAGGCAACAGGCTCATTACGGTTGCTTAATTTGATTTATGATAATAATCTGAGATATGTGCTCCCCGAATCAGTGAAATTACTTCAGATCATCTGCACAATCCCAATGACCACTGCAGAAAGTGAAAGATGTTTTTCAACTTTCAAGCGAATAAAGACTTTTACCAGGAGCACAATGAAAGAAGGTAGACTCAGTGCACTCGCCATGTGTTCAATTGAAAAGAAATTATTATCTACCCCCAATTTCAATGAACGTGTGATCAACCACTTCGCTGCACAGAAGGAGAGGAGGATGGACTTCTGCTACAAACAATATAACTAAAGGTATGAATTTTCAGTCGTAGATTATTTTATTTTTGATATTAAATGTGACTAAGTATATTTAAAGTGGTAGAAGATTAATACCTTGTTACTTAATACAACTTCCTCCTGAATTCTGATGCTTGGTCTAATTTTAAAAATATAGCTTTCACATTTGCCCTGTGGTATATAGCTATGTACTTCTGTTCTATAAAATATTTTGAATTTCCACTCTTATTATTCACATATCTTAAAAATAAAATACTTACAGTAAAATCAAATGTTATAAGTAGACTAATTTTGGCAATTTTATAAATTTATAAAAATACATACAAGAAAGTGAATGAGTGTGTGTATGTGTGTGTGCGCGTTCGCGTGCGTGTGTGTTTGTGTAGAGATAGTTATGACCTTATGAAAGAGCCCCTCCCATGTTCATAACGACGAGCCGCCACTGCCCTGAGATAAACAAAACAGTAAAGTAAATGTATTATTATATTTGTCCCACACAACCACGGGCAAACTAAGTTATACAGTAGTTATATTTGGCACCACAACAAGGTGGGGCTTCATTAATTAAATGGAGCTGTAACAAAAAATTATTATATTTGGCGTCCACCGCTGGGCGTAAACGGGTACAACTCGTTTAATTATTATATCTTCTTCCGTCCAGTTATTTAAGCGAGCGGCAGCTTCAAATTGGCGATGATGAGTTGCCCAGTTGGTGCTTCCATTAAACGATGGGGCCTTTGCAATAACTGACCCTACTTCAGTTATAGCGTTCTTTGATTTCTCTTATATTTTGAATCTTCTAAGCTTGAAATATTTGTTTTCACAGATTTTTCTATTTCAGATATTCTGTCAACTTGTTTGTTCAGCTCACCTCGTAACAGGACAAATTTTGCAGTGGTATCCTCTTGTGCGAACGTCTTAACGTCGTCTGCTTGACGGCTAAATTCTTCTTTTTTTCGTCCCTCTGGTATTTCATTTTCACGATTACGTTTTTCGTCTTGTCGTTTTTCTGCTTCTTCTCTTTCCTGTCTTCGTTCTTCTTTTTCTCGTTCCTGACTTTGCTGTAGCATTGCTCGGAATGCTTCTATCATCTGACTGGTATCCATTTTATTAATTAATTACGAACTACACTCGTCTTGTACAAAGTGTCCACTGTTAACCGTTCTATCCCAGTTCTGACACCACTGTTACGACGGTCTACTCGATCGTCGTAGGTACAGTGGAAACAAAATAAGTACAAGACACCAATTAAGTCACTAATCACCAGCTTTAATTGTTACAGTAAAACAGTTAGTAATTAACAACACAGTCTCTACAACAAATCAAATAAAAATTGTTCACACGCAATAAAATGTCCACTAATATTAAAACTCAATTGTATTACAATTATATCGTCCGATTATAAAACGCAACACTTCACTAATAACTACTTGAACGTACACAGTAATAACTCGAACCGCACTTGTCAATATATCGCAGCTGTACTAAACTGAACGTCGCTGAGTACCGGTATTTATAGCTAGTCGAATATCTAGACGATTCCTAATTGCGTCGTAGCGTGCGTATGAACTACGTAATTAACTGCGGCCTTGACACAGTCCGCACGGCTGGCGGCATCGAGAACTTTTTCGTAGATGCGTCTACAAGCACGTACGCCACACGCTTACATTCTGGATCTCTCTGGAACGTTCGATAAACACGTAGATTGTTCTGTGACGTCGTAACAATACTATTTTAGAATCAGTCCATGCATGGACAGAATTGATAGAAGTTGTTTTGGAAAGAATACTTATAGAATATTTCATAAGTTGTGCTAGTAGGTATGCGCCACATAACTCCAATCTGGGTAATGAAATGTTCTTTAGGGGGTGCTACCTTGGATTTTGCTAAAATGAGAGTGATTTTGATGTTATTTAAACTGTCACACGTACGTAAATACATACAACCTGAATAACCATGCTCAGAAGCATCACAAAAACCATGTAGTTGTATGTTTGTTGCCTCAGAGACACCTATATGACGAGGTATTGATAATTTCTCCAAAACAGGCAACTCTTGTAGAAAAATATTCCATTTGTTGGCAATCTCTTTAGGAAGGGGTGTGTCCCATTCATAACATAAAGTCTACAAGAGTTGTATAAAAGATTTAGCAGTGAATATGACCGGTGACAAAAAACCACATGGGTCATATAACCTAGCAATTGTAGATAGAACTGTTCTTTTGGTTTCAATTGAATTGTCAGTTATGCTAATTATGTAGGTAAAACAATCTGTGTTTGGTAACCGTTGTAAACCTAATATGCTCATTAGTGGGTGACCTGGATCACGAAAGTAGATAGGGGTTTCTTGATGTTCTGCTAGAATATCGCACAGTAATTTTGGATGATTAGCTGTCCATTTTCTTAAGTGAAAGTTACTACTTTGAAGTAGTTACATGACGTCATGTTGTAACGTTAAAGCTTCTTCAAGATTGTCATGCCCCAGTGCTAAGTCGTCAACATAAATTTGGCCCTTTAAGGCTGTTGAAGCCAAAGGATGGTTGTGTTCTTCATCTTCCGTGAGTTGTATTACCTTATTAGCTAAATATGGACTTGAAGCCATGCCATACGTAACAGTATTGAGTTGGTAAACTAGTAGTTGGCTTTGTGGATTGTCACGCCAAAAGATTAGTTGGTAACATTTATCCTGCTCGTCAAGGTCGATAGAGCGGAACATCTGCTTTACATCGGAAGTGAATACATATTTATAACGCCTGAAATTTATTATGATAGTAGCAATGTCATTATGTAATTTAGGACCAACATGAAGTAACTGATTAAGCGATACATTATTACTCATCTTGCACCTTGCATCAAAAACAACTCGAAGACGTGTAGTGGTGCTGTTATGTTTAAAAACACCATGATGAGGTAAAAAATAGTGTGGTTTGTCTGTAACTACATTGGTACACAGTTTCATGTGTCCTGTATTTAAATAATCGTTCATAAAATCACAGTATAATTCTTTCAGCCCAGGTTGAGAGTGAAGTTTCTTTTCTAACGCAAAAAATCTTCTTTTAGCAATGCTTGATGAGTCATCAAGAAGTTCTGAACTTTGTTTGAATGTGAGTCTAACAGTATACTTCCCAGTGACAGGACATCTAGAGTCTGTTTTTTGAAAATGGTTTTCACATTCAACTTCATCAGGTGTAAAATGGTTTACTTCAGGTGGTTGTTCTACTTGCCAGAATTGAGTCATAAGTTTGTGAAGAGGATCTTCATGAACTTTGAATAGTGTAGTAATGTTACTGTCACAATGGTCATAGTTGTCTGTGCTGACGATTGAGGCTTTACCTATTATGATGAAACCAAATTCTGTATCCAAAGCGTAGGGCATGTTTTCACCTAAACTGTATTTTGCAGGTTTAATTACCTGCATTAGAATGTCTGCACATACAAGCATTTGAATAGGACCCTTCTTATCAAAAGTGGGATCTGTTATTTAAAATGAAGTAGTTTCTCCTTGATTTCTGGAGATATGGTGCAAGAGGGCAGTTCCCCAGTGATTTTGTCCAATGTGAGGACTGGAAGAGACGTGCATATTTGTTTGTTGTCAAGAGTGAGTAAATCAATGTATGTTTTACCCTTAGTTTTAACAGAAGCACCCGAAATTCCATTGACGTTACAAACTTGGTTAGAGAACTCACGTTTTATTTTGAGTTTATTAGCTATATTAGTCCAGTCAATGAATGCTCAAAAGGGGGGTGTAGAGAGAAATGGAAGGAACACAATTTTTGACTTTGGGCCTTTGTTTGGACTAGTTAGGAGGTAATCATACTAAGAGTCCCCACTCCTAGTTGGTGAGCGGGGTGCAGGGGGGCACGTAGAAGGTCCCTTTTTTCGGTTTTTCGCTTATATCTCGGAAACTATGCAACCTAGCGATAAGGCTATTCTATACAAAATTAAAGCAGATAGAATGTGCCACAAGATTGATTCTATTCATTTTTTCGCTATCTTGCACAGTTTCCGAGATATCCGCGCTCGAAATTCGCTAATTTTGAAAAAAAAATTTGCCTCACGTTTTTTGCCTTTTTTGACTAGTTAACTCTTCGGCCCTTCGTCCTACGAAAAAGTCATGACAAAGGAAGTTGTAGAGCATTAAATTTATTTCAAGAATATATGATATTTTACTATTTTATCTTCAACCGTTCAAAAGTAGAGCAATTTTAACTTTATGTGTAAATTCCGAGATTTTGCAGAAAAACTTAAACTTTCGTATTTTTCGTTATTCCACTGCTCTTACTCCTATATATAAGCCAATATATTTTATTTCACTTTCTTTAATAATTACATGATTTAATAATTAAATATGAATGTTAGCTTTCCGGTTTTGTTTACAATTAATTATCAAGTGTTTGTTTGTCTCAAATATGAATAATTCTTAATTAACAGATAATTGTTTTTGCAGCTTATTGGTTCAATAGAAGTTGAATTGTTTTGCTTTAATTGTAATGAGGCTTCACTTTGCATTTATTGATTTATTTGTGCCACTAACCTTTTTTGTATACCAAACATCGACAATATCGTAAGTACAGACAGAGAGTGATTTCTGTAGCCTTCAGGCCGTCCCTTCGAACCCTGCATCCAATAGGGACCGTTATCCCCACTTTCTTGCTTCAGGGCACTTTCCCTACGCCAAGTGGTGCCATTTATACGTTCAAGATATGGAAAATCTGTCTTCAAAACTGACAGCCGAACAATACAACAAATTTGTAAATAACAGTTACTTCACAATGCGGCGATCTGATCGCTTTTGGTCAGGGGTGTGGTCCGATATGACCATCGAGATCACCCTGATGCGAGCGTTTACTGGCCAAGGTGGCATGACCCGTGGTAGAGGTGTGACAAATAGTACACTCAGCAAATGGGTAATTGGAATGAGTGCGACCCATGATATTTGCACCTCTCTAGAAGAGATTTGTGGGGTTCTATTCACGTCTAGTGAGCAGCACACAGATTTTGGACAAGCCCGCCAAACTAAGGATGCAGCTGATGTTACCAAACTAATTGAGTGGTTTGGGAAATATTCTCCCTTTCCGGCTACCAGCGACATCATGTCTATTGCGACGGGGGTGGTTGGTTGGTTGGTGACAAAACAATCACGTGCTACAATGCTGTTACAGTTGGTAAACAAGCAATGGCTAAAATGGTGAATTCTCCATTTTCAGATATCAAACTGTCTCGGAAAGATCGAGCACTCCCCCTTTCGACTGTAAGCTCGTCAATCAAGATCAACGACGAAAAGGTGTCTGTGGATCCTTTTTTGCTATTCCAACGCATATCCATAAACAAGAAAACCGACGAAGATTTGAAAACTTATTTGCAATATGAATTAGCCCCTTTCCCTTTGGCCTTCTTCAATGAGGGTGGGATGAGGAGAGGATGAGGATGAGGAAATCGACGAAGTCAGTTCTCTACAAAGAGCTCAATCCAATAGCCAAAGATGTACGTGTGACACACTTTGACATTGTTATGGATGGAGGACTTCTCCTCCACAAAGTTATTTGGCAAAAAGGTTCCATGATATCTGTCATTTGTGATGGGTACGCCAGTTTTGTGAACAGTCACTATCGTGGAAGGAATTGCACTGTAGTGTTTGATGGGTACACGAGCTCATCATCAAGTACCAAGGTCGCTGAGCAGCAAAGGCGGTACCGCCTCAGCAAGTCAGCCGACATACATTTCAATCAGGAGACAGTCATAACTGTGAAGCAGGAAGACTTCCTGTCAAACGTCTACAACAAAAGTCGGCTGATTAACATGCTGAAGGTCACACTACAGGCACATGGAGTCAGAACCCTTCAAGCACAGAACGATGCGGACGTCCTCGTTGTAGACACGGCTGTTGAGTTGTCACATACCACCGCTGTTGCTGTTATTGGTGAGGATGTCGACCTAATAGTCATGTTGATGGCCAAAACACCTGGTGGCCAGGACATAATTTTCGTCAAGCCTGGACGTGGAAACATAAAACCTTCATTGTTTTCTACCCAGGAGCTTCAGACCCAGGGGCTGCGAGACATACTATTTCTACACGCCTTCACTGGGTGCGATACCACCTCAGCAGCCTTCCGAAAGAGTAAGCTGGGATTTGTCAAACTGTATTTGAAGTCTCCAGATGTCCAGGGAGCTGCTGCAGTTTTTTCAGACCCTTCCCCAACCAAGGATGATATAGAGGAAGCTGGGAAAAAGTGTATTTTGAGGTGGTACGGGGCCCCACTTAAAGATAAATCTCTAAACGCTTACCGTTACCAATCCTTTGTTAAATCGGTAGCCAATATCAAACCGGACATCTCATGCCTCCCACCAACTGAGGGGGCAGCGAAACAACATTCTCTGAGGACATATCACCAAGTCCAGATGTGGTTGGGACATGAGCTGCCTCCTCAGATGTATGGGTGGGAGCTAACCACCAACAAATTTCTAACCCCGGTACACAGTGAGCCAGGCTGCACCGGATGAAATATTAAAAATTATTTTTTGTCGGTGCACAAAGGATTGTGCCACCACCAAATGCGGATGCAGAAAGACATCTCTCAAGTGTTCCCCTGCCTGCCAAAACTGCCAGGGGAACTGTCGTAATGGGGGCCCCCTCTTGGACAATGAGGATGAAGAACTCGACATCGATCCTCTGCCAGTCATCCTCGAAGATTTATCTCCTTCCTCAACGGATGAAGAAGAAAACGAAGCAGAACCCACCCCAGGACCAAGTTCCCATGACGAGCCAGGACCCTCCCGCCCCAAGAGAGCCAGGAATTGATAACAATTACTAATGTATAATTGTACTATAAGGTATAAATATATTATTAAATGAAATGTAACATAGTTTATCAAAAACATTTACGAGTTAATGTGTTAATAAAATAAGTTATGTACAAATTGTTGTTGACTCTGGAATCACCCTACCCCAATGCCTTTGCGGAGCATAGTTATATATATATATATATATAAACTGTACATTATATATTATATACATTGAATACAAGTATTATTGCCTATGTAGAGGGTTATTATGGCTCTTAAATAACAATAAAGATTCAGCGATCCTCGATAAATTGTCAATTTTGAGTATTTTCAAAAAATTTCCATTATATATAGTCATTGTATTTCTGTAGGGGTGAGAGATAGATCTCTGAAAGTGGTTCCATTAGATTCGGGGTGTCGAAAACAGTATTCAACGACACCAAACAGTTATACTTTTGAAGAACTACATATGTACCTGAAAATATATTATATAATACATATATACATATAATTTCTTTATGTGCCACTTATATATATATATATATAGTATATACTATTTATACATATAAATACGTATATATTGGCTTATATATAGAGTTAGAGCAGTGGAATAACGGAAATACGAAAGTTAAGTTTTTCTGCAAAATCTCGGAATTTACACATAAAGTTAAAATTGCTCTACTTTTGAACGGTTGAAGATAAAATAGTAAAATATCATATATTCTTGAAAGAAATTTAATGCTCTACAGCTTCCTTTCTCATGACTTTTTCGTAGGACGAAGGGCCGAAGAGTTAGCTAGTCAAATAAGGCAAAAAACGTGAGGCAAAATTTTTTTTCAAAATTAGCGAATTTCGAGCGCGGATATCTCGGAAACTATGCAAGATAGCGAAAAAATGAATAGAATCAATCTTGTGGCACATTTTGTCCGCTTTAATTTTGTATAAATGGCCTTATCGCTAGGTTGCATAGTTTCCGAGATATAAGCGAAAAACCGAAAAAAGGGACCTTCCACGTGCCCCCCTGCACCCCGCTCACCAACTAGGAGTGGGGACTCTTAGTATGTTTACCTCCTAACTAGAATTTAGTCCAAACAAAGGCCCAAAGTCAAAAATTGTGTTCCTTCCATTTCCCTCTACAACCTTTTCGTTGACTGGACTATATCCTCATTTATGAAGGAACAACTAGAAGCCGACTCAATAAGAGCTCTTGCTATAACAGTATTGTTGTTTGAAGACATTAATTTTACAAGAGTTGTGCCCAAAAAGGGTGATGTATTTGTTATAACTAGGGTTCTTCATTGCTTGAACAGAGTGCAATGTTGTTTGTGATACGGCAACCGGCAATGTTGACTGTGATGTCACACCGTTATCGTTACATACTGAGTTCGCTGTTTTTTTTGTAAAATGTAATAGCGTATTATGACATCTCCCTTGCAATACGAACATTCTAATTTACTAGTTTGTACTGTAAGTGTTGTTACATTTTTATTTTTAACATTGGTTGATTTAAAAACATTGTTAATAGGTTGTCTTTGAAAATTTGGTTTTGGCACTTGTGTTAAACACACATTCTCCATATGGGAGCACTCGTCTTCTAAAAATTTAATGAATTCCTTTGGTGTTGGTAACTCATGTAAATTGTTTCGCTTAGACTCAAAGCGTGTACGCAGTGAGAAGTCGAACTTTTGTAAAAGTAATGTTATTAAGATTGGATTGTTGTCTTGGCATCCGATCCTAAGCTATTAGAGCTGTTGCATGTTCGTTAAATTGGCATATGAAAGCTCGCAAGTTTTTTGCATTAACATCGTGATAAGTAGGCAAGTCAATTAAATGATTTAAATGCAATGATTGTAATATTCGTGGATTGTGGTATCTCTTAACTAGAATATCATATGCAATAAGATAGTTCTCATTAGTAAGAGGTAATGATTTTATTAAATTCAACGGTTCATGTTGAAGTGAAGAAAGCAAAAACCGAAATTTCTCAGTGTTGGTTAAACTTTGATTTTTATTCACAGTTGTGTCAAACAAATTAAAAAAGGCAATCCATTGGGAGATATCGCCATTAAACGTTTTCAGTTGTATTTTAGGTAATCTGATACCGCTTTCGGAGCTTCCGGAAAACGTGTTTGACAGTGTCGTGCTGTTGTGGTTGTTTTGTTCGTTGGATGGTAAAATTGGACGTAATTTACTGCTTATTTCGATAAATAGATCATTGATTTGATTGCTTAAATCTTGTACATCCGATTCTGCTGTTTCGTCGAGCACAGTAGCGTCGCTAAATAATCTCTCTAAGTTTTTCTCAAAATGTTTATGTTTTTCACAAGTTTCCTCATATAGGGATAGCGCCCTTTGTTTATCTGATTCTGTTAATTCGTAAATGTCAATTAATGTCTGTGTATGTTGAGATATTTTACTAAAGCAATTAAGGAGTAATTTACCTTGTCGAGAGAAACTAGTGTATTTCATTTTGATTTACTGAACTGTTCAGTATAGAGATTGAATTGTTAAATAAAGATAATAAAATTATGCTTCACTGATTATAATGTTTACTTATTGAAATGAATAGCCTAACAATGTTATCAAGACAAGGAAACGACGCTTGCACTGTCTACGCGCACAGGTCCAGTTTTGTTCAAAACACAATAGATATTTGTTTCCAATGTGCACTCTATGTAACGTGTTCAGTATTGCTTATAATGAACGTAACCGACTCAAATTAACTGTCTTTTAGCATGTCCAGTATTGCTCACAGTAGAGAGATCCGGCCTGGCAGGCTTGACCATCCCCCCCCCCAGGCTATGGCGCATGCCCGCCCCCAAATTCAGTTATCCCCTAGTTTTTTATTTATTTGACCCCCTTTTATCATCAAAAATGCTGTAAAAACATGCCCCCCCAAAGTTAGATGGCGCAGCTTGCACCATGCACCCCCCTTCTGGGCACCACTGTGGCCCGGAGGACCATAACTTTGTTGTGTAATGTTATGTGTTTTACACTTTAGTTATTTATAACCCCGTAAAGTAAGAGAAATGCTGCCATTCTTAGGTTTTACTGTTGTCATAAATATGAATAGGTTCTTAACCCCACAGCCATACACTTCTGGGGCAATTGCCGGCCCCTCTAATGTGAACACTGGAATTTTATGTAGATTGCAAAAGATACAGTTAATAAATTGTCAATTACATTATATCATTGAATAAAGTATAACACATACCTTGTGTCGGTAGAGTTTCTTTTAAATGCTGAACACGCAGTATGTTGCCTGAGGTCGTGATGCTAGATGATGGTCATGAAAGGGGTTAGGGGCGTTGTTAGGGAAGGCCTTCCCAAAGGGATGCTGTAGATGTTGCTGCAGATCCTTCACTAATTAGGCCACTAGATGTATTATAAGACACTGAATTGACATGTATGATTTGTACTCATGAAATTTTCATGCGCACTGTTGTCAGCGAACTGAAGTTAATTGAATGTAAAAAAAAAATATTAAATGAAAACGTGAAGTAAGGTGATGCCACAAATGTATTATATAAGCGTACTTTTACCTAACAACCTCCACACATTAGATGTGAGTAAGTACTGATTTGAATTGTTCTGTCCTGTAGACTTTGCTTAGCCCCCACTAATGGGGTGATTGGTTTTGACCAATCAGGATGCATAAATTGAATTGTAAATTAAAATCATGTTCAAACAATGTCTTGTTACATTAATAATAGTAAATAAAAATATGATTATATATATTTTAATCACTTTCTGCTACAGTCCGTTTCTTGATGTATATAATATTATATTATATATATATATATATATATATATATATATATGATGCAAACTAAAATAAGTACTGTCCAAAGAGTAAAGTACTTAATTATGATAAATAAAGTTTCCTGAAAAGAAGGTCATAATAACCCACTGTAGAAAGGTAGATGAAATATCTGTAAATGAAAAGGGTGTTTGAAGGGGGAGGGGTAATTTTCTATAAGTGAAAATGATAGTTGAAGGGGGAGGGGATAATTTTTTTATGTGTACTATGTTGTTATCGTTATCGGCAACAAAGAAGTAATTTCTACAGAAATATTTCATTTCAATCTGTCAAACATAAAACTCTTTTTACTAGGTGGGGGATATTTTTTTAGAAATTATCAAACCTAATTCAAGTAAATTATTTTAAACATAAATCTTAGAACATGGAAGTCATGTATAGTTCTCCATACTGATTTTTCCAAATTAACTCAGTAACAATAATTTATAGCTAAGTGACAGGGCAAGTTTCAGTGAAATTACCGGTAATGACTTGGCAAATTTAACTGTAACTACTGTACTTACACATCATAATTTGAGTCACATGAATTTAAATTATTTTGAATAATAAAAAATTATAATGGTACATTTCGATTTGTAGTTTGCAAGTTTATATGTGAGATGCATATCTGACATTTAAGCAAAACTATAGTTAGCCATTATTGACAGTTACATGATAAACAATGAGTAAAGAAACATAAGCAAAGGGAATTTAAGGAATGTCTTTAAGAAAAGTAACTGATGATATTATTTAGTTGAACTATATGTCTTATAATTGAACTTACTAAAGCAAACAGATTATTATTTACAACTGGAAAGATGTCATTATCATATTCTATTAATTGAAAATAATTTTAACTCTTGTCATTGAAATTATGATGTGTAAATAGCTGAATTTAAATTTTCTAAATGTTATTATATTCACTGAAAATTAATCCTTACCTTGTTGGAAATTACTGTTATGAGTTATTTTAGAAAAAAATAGTAAAAACTTTAACTAACTTTTTCTTATATTGGAGGAATCAAAGTCGTGTACAAAAATCAATTAGTCAGAATTTATGGATAGTCAGTAGTCAGCATTTTATAATAAATATGAATGGATTATAAAAATTTTTGAAAAGCGCAGTATTATTTTTAAATGGTTTGCAGTATCATTAAGTGCATAGATTTTAGAATCTTAACACAACACAGAACACAATGAATGTAAGTTAAGAAATTAGGTAATTATATATACTATATTACAGGCCATCCCAAAATTAATTTTCAGCATTGGCCTTTATGGGAGCTGTTGTGCTCTCTCTTGCCCACATGTTTCTCCTATACTTCTCTCCTTTCCTGTCTTTGCAATGTTGCTATTTTTTACTAAATATGAAGCAAAAAGTTTAAAGGGTTTTAAATTTTATTGATGTTCTACATACTGTGCTGCACATTACTGTATAAATTAAATGTCTGTAATACTACCTTCTTCATGAAAAAATATTTTATAAATCTGTGTTCATTGTACAAGGGATATCCAGAAAGTAAGTTCGGTTTTTAAATATTGCTGCAGTATCGATCCCATCATGCTGTTGCGCATACCTGGCCAGTTGGTTTGTTGGCAAGCCAACAATGCTTGTAAACAACTGTGCACTGAGTAAGCTTTGTTGGACATGTTATATTGTTGAAGAAATTCGAGACACCCACCTCATGTGAAAGTAGATATATGATTAGGTTCTTGAACGTGAAAGGCATTAAATCAATTGAAACTCACTGTCAGATTTTCGATGCTTATAGGGTAGAAGCAGTGAGTGATTCAATGGTACCAAAATGGATATGACTTTTTAATAAATTATGCTGAAACGTTCATGACGATGAAAGAAACAGGCAACTACCTTTAGTGAATGACAACTTGATGCTGGCGCTCTTGCAGCTTGTGAACAGTTACTGGATGGCCTGTAAAAGTGTTTGAAAAAGTGGAGATACACTTACGCCTCGGTCGACTACAGTTTGATCATCAAGTACTGGTTGCAGACACTGTGGATGAAGCAGTTCTTGGTGTGGATGTTATGAAGCATATAGATTTATAGTCAACTTCAAAAACAATGTCTGGAGAATCAGAAAAGAAGAGGTAACACTTTCCACAATTAATACATCAGAAAAATCAATGGACGTGATAAATCAAGTGGCCGTAACTATCCCACCAAACTCCAAAATTATTATCATGGTTACAACTGAGGAACATACTAGGGGAGCCAGTGCTCTATATTCGAACCCCAGGTAGTCAGCACATGAGGCATACCTACTAATTGCCAGAAGTTTAGTGAAACTTGACAAAACCGGAAATATACTTATTAGAGTGGCAAATATTTTGGATCAAGCTGTCACTTTACAAATCAATACGCTCCTAGGCAAATTGACTCCTGTGGCCTGGGTAGCCGGAATGATGCAATGAAGTTCCAGTGCTTCGGATACTTACAAATTACCAGAGGAACTCCAAGAAATGAATCTCTTGATAAGAGGATGGCTGAAGATAGCCAGTGATAAAATGAAAACTCGGTATGACATTTGTAGTAATAACGTGGGTTTCCAAGAAGGAGATCAAGTTTGGTTGTTCAACCCAAAGCGCTGTCATGGTCGCTCACCTAAACTTCAGACTAACTGGGAAGGACCCTACACTGTGAAAAAAAGAATCAACGATGTTGTCTATCGGATTCAGCAGGAAGTACAGTGGAAGTTCAAGGTCGTCCACCTAGATCGCCTGGCCAAGTATTACTTCAGAGACAGTTTGCCAGTTCGGGACGAACAGGCTTAAGGGGGAGGCAGTGTTACAACATTACAGAACATTCTACATGTTTTTCGAATGTTCCAGAGGAATCCGGCTGTAATGTTGTGTCCATACGTGATTTCAACATGCGTTCGAGAGACTTTTCTAGGCGTCACCAGCCGCGCGCAATTACGTCGTAGTGTAGCGCTAATGTGTAGTATGTGGAATGTTCTGGTTTCTGAGCGGGGTATAAATACAAGGTGTCAGCGCCCTTAGTTCAGTTATTGTCGGGCGATTACACTGTGCGTTCAAGTGGTTATTAGTGAAAAGTAATTACTGTGGCGAAGTGTTATGTGTTTTATAATTGTGTCACTTTTATTAATAATTGTAATACAATTGTGTTTTATATTAGTAGACGTTTTTATTGCGTGTTAACAATTTTTATTTGATTTCTTGTAAGAGACTATGATGTAAGACACTGACTAAAAACATTTCACAATCACTAAGTCTCTGTGTCGTGGAACAAAAAAATAATACCTTATGCAAATTTTTACAGTTGTAAAAAATTTCTCCTTTAATCCTTAAAGACTTCTTTTTATAGTATAGTATATATAAATCTACTGTAAGAAAATATTGTACCTTACAAATTGTTGTTTATTTAATAGTACAATAATATATGTATTATTGCGTTAATGATTTTAATTTGGTTTTAAATTGTGTTTTCTAACATTACTTTTATGTTTCATATTTTACATTATTACATTATTATAGTATTTTGTGTGTGTGTGTGTGTGTGTGCAGGATATAACATAAAACGTGCCTCACTATACATATTTGAATTCTATGTGTCAATATAAGAAAAATGTTCCTATAATTTGTAGGTCCAAAAATGTCTTGTTTTCCTCCATCTGGCCGCCATTTTACGATTTTCAAAAAAAACTTCATATCTAAAGAGGCAATAGAAATATCTTAATGGAATTTGGTACATGTATTTAGATTAATGTTTTTTAATAAATTAAGAAATCAGGGTTATTTTATTATCTCAAATTTCAATACGGTGGCTACTTAAATTTTTTGTCATCAATAACTCTGTAAATTTTAATTTTATAAGATTACTGTTCATTAAGTAAAATGGTAACCTTTTGTTATGAATACAATGGCATCTTGTGTATTAAAAGCCAATAACAAATAACTAAGTCGTGTCAGATAATAGTGTACCCATAAATTCTGACTACTTGATTTTTAGTGTGTTGAAAACTTCAATTCTTCTAGTATAGGAAACATTTTTTATTTAAAGTTATTATTTTTTCAAAATAACTCAGTAACAGTAATTTATAACAAAGTAAAGGATTGCTCTTCAGTAATTAAATTAATAACTTAACAAATTCAACTACAAGTACTTACAAATCATAATTTGAATCACAACAATTAATATTATTTTGAACTAATAGAAAATGATAATGGCATGTTTCAATTTGTAAATTATCTGTTTGCTTTATAACACATGTAGTTTAACTAAATAATACTGTCAATTACTTTTCTTAAAGACAATTCTTAAATGTATTTGCTTATGTTATTTTATTGATTGTTTATCATGTGACTGTTGAGAATGGCTAATTACACTTTTGCTGAATGTCGGATATACATCTCATAATTGAACTTGCAAAGCACAATTGAGAGATCGCACAGTGATTTTATGCAGAAAGCTTTCCCAACTGAAACTTGCTGAGTGAGTAAATGATTGTCAGGCTGCATAACTGGCTAAGAGAAACTGGACCTTTTTTCTCCAAACCATTGATCGACATACACTTTTATAAGTAGAAGGGAAAAGTACTGATCACAATTGGGGAAAATCTTGAAGTGAGTACAAGGAGAATTGCTATGTTTAAAGGTGTGGATGAAACAACTGTATTCACGATTTTACACAGGCAACAATTAAAACTGTACTATCTACACCCTACATACAAGCTATCAACATTGTACTATCTACAAGCCCTTGAAAATGTTGACTATGAACAGAGATGAACATTTTATTTACTTTTCTACACAAAATTTCAATTGAACTGCATTTATTTAGTCTCTGACATGTTCACTTACAAAATAAGTTTTACATGAAATGGAATTAATAATGTCCAAAATAATCATTACTGGGCAGATGAAAACCCTCATCACATTTATTTGTTTCTTTAAGTTTGTTAAAACTTATTAGTTTCACTGTAAATCAAGCCTGTACTTTGTTATAAACTACTATTAGTGAGATAATTTAAAAAATAGTAATAGCTTTAATAAATTTACTTATACTGAATGAATCAAAGTCCAGCAGAAAACAGTAGTCATAGGTTCTTTTCTACCATGACTCGTTTATTTGTCACCAGATTTAATCAAACAAGATGTCATTGTGTTAAAATTAAAATTTTAACACAAATGATAACTATAAGTGATCAAAAAATTAAAGCGGCCGCCATGTTTTCTTAATTTATTAAACAACATTAATGTAAACATATGTTCCAAATTTCATTAAGATAACTCTATCATGTCTTGAATAATATAGTTTTCTTAAAAAAAAAAAAAAAAAAAAAAGGCCAGATGGAAAATACAATATTTCCAGATCTATGTGTATATTAACTTTTTGACATGATAATGTCTTTTAGCTGGACATCGTTTGAAACTTTTTGTAACATTTTATTTACCGTTACGCTGTATGACGTCATCATTGCATGACGTCATTGGGATTGTTGTAAATAAAGGTTTGTTTTGGTACGTCGCAATATATATATTGCAACGATACGTTTAGCATAAGCCTATGTATCAACCCCTGACTGAGGTATGATAACATATGAAAGCACGTAAGAGATGTATAAGATGTAAATAATAAAAATAATGTAATAATTAAGCGTTAGGTATAAGAGATAATAAAAGAAATAAACGTAGTAATTAATTTTAAAGAAATAAATATTTGTAAGTGAGCCTGCATTTGGAATTAAAAGCTTAGTTGGTTTTTAAACGCAGCGAAGGGGAGAAAGAAACACGCGCCAACCGTCAAGGGTGACGTCATAGCGACAGGCCGCCGCGTGTTTATCAGTCTGCGTGTGTGTGTTAGTGGTAGTGTGTAAAAGGAAGAACAAGTTGAATTATGCATACGATTGTGGAAAATTTTACACAGTTTTTTAAATACTGAACGAAAACCAGAAGTCACACGAATCAGCGACATATGTGAAAACATAGCTAGCGCCTGGCGCTACAATTGAAGACTAAGTGGTCAATGATCGTGGGAACCGTTCAGCCACCGTGTGAAATTTTGCCATAACTTCCATAGTTGACACACCTTAAGGTTCATAATTTGCATAAATAAAGTTTAATAATGTACCTAACGATTTGCCAAATAATATTTATAAAAAAGTGTGCGCTTCATAGAAAGACGCGTAGGTTGTAATTAACAATTAAATCGACGCGCGGACCTGTTCAATTTTGTCCAAACAGTTTCCAACAGGAATGGAACGACGGCAGCAGTATAAAACCCCAGCGAGCGACACACGCTTTCTCAGATCATTAACAGACAGTACGTGAAATCCACGCATCTCGCAACCGCGAATTTTACAAAGTTAAGTAATGTTTTTAAACCGTATTACATAACTTGAAGTGCGATGTAACCGGCAGTACGTCGGTGAAAGTAGTAGTGAAACACGATTTATTTTAAAAGACTATAATATCGTAATCTAAGAGGAGTTGTACCGTCGATGAACTTCAAGAAGTCCACGTACAACTTCGAGACATCCACGAGGGACAAGACAAGAAGAGGAGAGGAACCAGAGCAAAATACTAGAGGACGCAGGGACAGCCACATGCAGCTACATCCAGCCGTACATCATCACGACCAGAGGTCCACGTCAGAACTCAGCATCCTGTCGATGGTGAGAGTAATTTCAACGACGCAGAGACAGAGAAGGTGGTACCAAAGAGGATCCAAAACTCGAGAGTCCGGATGACGGTAACGACACAGTTAAATGGTTGCAGAAATAAGCAGGTGAAGTCAGACATTTATTTAATATTATAAATGACCCTGATGTCTATCGAAAGAAGGCTCTAGATTCCATATACAAGTTTACATAAACATTATTATATTTTTATTTTTCATAATGAATAACCAATAAATGTTCTAAGAGTAATAATTGATAACAGAGAATATAAATTTATTAATCTCATAAATAAATGATCAGTATAGATAATTTTAGATAAATAATGGTCAATATATTTTATTATATTTTTGATATTTTATTAGATAATTAAATTCAAGTATGAGAGTTACTTAAATTGAAGATTGTTAGTTAATTGAGACATTAGTAATATAATTAATTAAGTAACAGAATGGTCTCTATTAGTATTTTTAATAAATGATTAATTAATTAATTTTTTTATTAAGTGGTATATAATAAAAACCACACTTGCTAAGACAAGATGAACATTCAATTTCGTACGTGTTAATCACGTATTATAATAATATATGTGTTATGTATTATATGTCTGTGTAAATATTCCAGGTCATATATGTCTTATGTGTGTATAATATGTCTTATAATATAAGAGATAAGATTTTAAACACGTTACAATTATATTATATTCGTATCGAATATAAGGGTTCAAATAGTAATTAACCCACACAAAATAATTAATAATATGATAATTTGAATTTCTTAAATAATAAACAAAATGAATATGATTTTATTAACACAGTCGTACTAATTTCACAACCATTACTAAATCCTCTGTACTCTTTCCTTGTATTAAAATTGTATAACGATATTCACGTGCTTATCCACACTCAATCGACTACCAAAGCCTGCGACCTAGCTGGGAAACATCAAGGTAAATACTGCAGAAGAAGAGTATACCTTCGAGACGTGGGTAAGTGCGCACAAATGAGTAACAGCATATGTGCAAAAGTAAGTGTCTAAGAGTAACGTTGTGTAATAAATGGCGCTCCAAGATAGTGGGGCTCGGTATATGTTAAGTACCGTTGGTAACGTTACATAATTAATGGCGTTTCAAATGTGTTGCTAGATATATGTTAATTATCATTACAAGTAAATGGCGCCCAGAATATAAATAAAGTCTAATAAATAATTAGCACAAGTATTGTATAAAGAATTAATAGTCAATTCATGTAATAAGTAATATTACAAATTGTTAAATTTAAGTACAGAGAAAAAAAAGAGTTGTGAAATTAATACTGATAAATAAAATAAATTATAAATAAAGAAATATAGAGTCACGGTGGACCAATAATTAAAAATATAATTAATATAACGAATCAGTTAGGACACCGTAGTCTACAATGGCGAAGCCACCAACAATGGACTTCGAAACGATGTTTAAACGACTGCAAGAGGAGTTGAAAACGAATAGTGAAAAATTAGAAAGTAGCAGTGAAAAATTAGAAAGTAAATTAAAAAGTAATAATGATGAGTTAAAAAGTAAATTAGAAGGATTAGAAAGTAGCAATGAAAAATTAGAAAATAAATTATCGAGATTAGAAGATAGTAATACGAGATTAGAAACTAATAGAAGATAGTCGTAATAGATTAGAAATCACTATTGAAGAAGTAAAAACTCAGTTAGAAAGTAATATAGAACTCATCAGTAACACTTTGAAAACAGAGCTTACTGCACGCGTTCAAACCGTCGAACAGCGTGTTCAACAGTCACTTAATGAACAAGCTGTAAAGATCGATAGCAAATTCAAAGAACAGCGTGAATATACAACACGTGAAACTAAAGAACACATTCGACAACTGGCTGAACATTGGAATGAAAAATTTAAAATTACGAAGCAGGAACAAGATTTCAGACACAAAGACTTAAATGAGCGCATCCTGGACAACACAAATAGAACAAAGGAACTTACTGTGAGGACCGAGACAGTAGAAATAGCTGTGGAGGAGGTCACTAGAAAAACTACGCACCACTCCATGGAAATTAACAACATGAAAGATGGATTGCAAGAGGAAGTAGAAAAACTACGAGCGGAAGTCAAGAGACGACCACCCAGTGCTATAATGATGTGTGCTGCAAAAATAGACGATCGAGAGAAGATCAGTTTTAAAGGTAATAAATGGGAGAACCCCATAGAATTTTTATAAAAGTGTGAACGAGAAATGGCAACAATAGGAAGCAACCTAAGCGACAGAGACCGTATAGATTTTGTAAGTCGACATTTCCAGGAAACAGCATCCAAATGGTATACGATTGCTCGGGACCAAACAGAAACTTATGAACAGTTCAAGGCATCCTTCGAAAATCGGTACTGGAATATACATACCCAGAGAGAGGTACGAGACCAGCTGGAGTATGGGCGGTATTACGTCAACAGCAAACGATCCATGGAAGACTACATTATACAACTCGTCGAACGGTGTAAGCATCTTAGACCCAGTTTCACGGAGCACGAATTAGTATTAAAACTAAGCTACCATTTCGACAGACACATTAGACTTGCCGTATATACCCAAGGAGTTAAAACCATTGAGGAACTTCTTATCCTTGTAACGCAATCATCACAATTTGTTAATAAAAAATACGAAAGGAGAGACAACCGGCAGCAGCAGCAGCAGCAGTACTCTACACAAAATACAACACACCACAAATCGCCGCAGTTCGAGAACAAAGAAGATAAGTGGAAAGAATATAAACAACCCTATGAAAAAAGTAACCCGACTCCGAATAAAGGAGCGTACGCACATCCATTTACGTCGAAAAAACACGTAAAACCGTACAATGTCAATGTACAAAATATTAACACTAATAATAATCATAATAATAAAAATAATTATGAAAATAAAATTGTGCAACAGCCGACACGCCCGTCAACGTCAAAAGAGGAAGGGGGTGATCGTAGAACGACAATTGACAAGAAAACTGTATGACTGCAGAAGGGTAACAAAACGCCAGTACGGACAGGCTTAATAAACGACCTGCACACACATGATTTGCATGACACCCTAAACAGTACAGACACACACCAAGAAATAATGTTAGCTAAAACCTATTGTCCTATGTTAGGGGGAACAATAAACGATTTAAATATGAAAATTCTTGTTGACACTGGAAGTGAGGTATCCGTAATCAGCCGACCTGCATCAACAGGAACAGGAACCATTTCAAACATGCACCAGTGTTACCGATAAACAATTATTACATAACAACGGCGACAAAAATTAAACAGATTGCCACACAACAAATATATGTTAATTTTAAGTGTAATGAACACTTGAATGCGATATTCCTATGATAGTAGTAGATAAGCTTACATATGATTGTATCGTAGGTATCGACGTATTAAATAAATTAGGAGCAGTTATTAATTTAGAAAACAATTCAATGACATGCAATGTTGAGGGAGGACTTTACGTAATTAAATTTGAAGAAAGTCAGAACAACTTGGAAGAAGAACAGGAACCAATCGTCATCTCCAGACCAGCTGTAAAACACGCTGCAAGAGGACAATCAACACGAAGGAATAGAGTTAATAGAAGATTTGATACAGGAATATCAAGATATATTTAGCGACGTGCCTACAATTACGAATGCTTATGAACACAAGATTCAGGTCACCGATCCTACTAAGTTCGTACGGAGGACATATCCGATTCCCATGAAATATGCGGAACCAGTCAGAAGAATGTTGGATAACGGGGTAATAGAGCGGTCCAACAGCAGCTTCATCAATCCTCTCGTTGTCGTCAAAAAGAAGACAGACGAAATAAGACTGTGTTTAGACATGCTGAATCTAAATAGTGTCGTCGAAAAGGATTTTCATTGTGCACCGAATATTGAAGAATTATTTAACAAATGTCAAGGAGCAAAATATCTAACCAAGTTAGACTTGACTTCGTCGTTTTGGCAAATTCCCATTCGTAAACAAGATCGCAAATACACCGCATTCCTGTACAAGAACAAAAGCTACCAACATCGAGTAGTGCCCTTTGGATTGAGTACAAGCCTCGCAGCAATTGTAAAGTGTTTGGAAAATGCACTAGGACCAGAGTCTTCCGAATCTTCACACCTACGTAGATATGCAAAATATCAAGACACAGGAAAAGGGAGAATTAGTAGAACTGGTCTTCCTGAGCCCATTTCCGAGAGCTATTCACGGGGGTACAAAACACATACTTGTATGTATAGATGTGTTCACCAAGGCAGTTCGACTCTACGCTATTCGAAGACCCGCCACTAAAAGTCTACTGAATGTCATACTACGCAAATACGTACCGAAGTATGGTCAAATCAAAAAGATATTGAGTGACCAAGGTAAACAATTTCACAATAAAGCATGGGCAGAAACGTTAACTCAGCACGGCATACAACCAGTGTTAACGTCAATACGACACCCACTAGGAAACCTTGCTGAAAGGGTAAATAAAGAGTTAGGAAAACATTTACGCATCTACTGTAATGAACAACATAACCGATGGGCAGAGTACATATCATTTTTTGAACAAGCTATAAATGCTACATACAGTGAAGCTACGGGATATACACCGGTGGAACTGGAAACGAATAAAAAACCTAATAGATTCTGGTCGAAAAACATTGATAAACCTCCAAACCAAAACCTGCAAATTCCATTGATTCACAAGTACGACAATGCGAAGAAGAGGATGGAAAAACTTGGAGAGAAGAGGATCGAGAGGTTCAACAGAACGCACAAACTCATCACATTCCATGAAGGAGAGAGACTGCTACTAAGAAGCAATCCAGTGGGAAAACGAATCAACAATACAGCAAAGAAATCAGACTGTACGAGGGGCCCTACTTATTACAAAGAAGGAAAGGACGACACACCTTTAACGTCTACGATCCGACAAGAAGAAAAACTATTGGAAAGTACCATGCATCAGCATTCCGTAAATTCTATGGATAAAGAAATAAATCCAAAGTCAACTTATAATCCATGGGAGGGACGTAATCCACCCAGGGAAAGAGTGAAAAATTTTAAGAACCCTTATAACCACTAAGTGTAAGTGGTAATAATAAAAAAAAATAAAATAAATAATTTCTGAGCAAAGAAATAAAATTTGAATAAAATTCAAATTTTATTTACCCAGCAGGGGAATTTATGCAACGATACGTTTAGCATAAGCCTATGTATCAACCCCTGACTGAGGTATGATAACATACGAACGCACGTAAGAGATGTATAAGATGTAAATAATAAAAATAATGTAATAATTAAGTAAATACCACTATTATATTAACGACTCGTAACACAAAGCTTTTTATAAGTAAAAACATAAAGTTTTACCTTACAGCCTGAACCGGTTTTCGCCTTTAAAAGGCTTCTTCAGAGGCTGCCGCTGGTAGCGCTGTCCGTCCTGTTGTGGGCGACAGAATCGAATTTCGAAAGATCGATGCTGTGTGTGTGGGGTGAGCTATGTTCGAATAATGCGTGCGATTTGAATTGTGTCTGTTCGTTTAAGATGTCGTTTTTATTTGTTTATTTGTTTTTTAAGATGTTATTTTATTTGTTTTTATGTCATTGCCCGACATAAGTTCAGTAACAGCTGATCTGATTTTTAAAATTCTTTCACCACCGTGTTTCTTGAAGTTTGAGGATGGTTGTAGGCATAAATTTTAACAGATAGTTTTAACAATTTTGAAAAACAGAGTCTTCAGACAGTTCCACATCATGAAGTTTCTTTTTTAATTTTCATGTAGTGCAATTTTCGGCATGCGACAAACTTTCGTTTTATGAGAGATAGCTATATGGTGTCAGCGAGTGAAATTTAGAGAAAATTCCAAATTTTATTTTGGTTTTTGTTTCACAACTATTTCTTGTAACGATTTTTCTTAATAATAAATATTACCTTAACGTAATCATATTTTAATATTTATTATATTATTCTATTTAGTAATAAAAATTTCAATTTTCATGTAGTACCTTAACATAATTTTAATTCCTGGATTTTGTTGTCCATTGATTATAAATATATCACTACTGACTCGGAACACTAATTTTTTATAATTTAATTTAAAAATATCAGTTTGTCTCTGTTGATTTTAATTTAAAACATAATTGCTCGGAACATTTTGTTAATTGTTTACTGGTAATGAGTTATTCACAGCTTGGATGGACATGTGTATCTTTGCTTGAAAGATCTTAGAATAGTGACAATGTTTGACAAGAGTAATAAAATTGTGAAATGTGTATAATAGGGTACCCGTACAATGCATAAATGATAATAAATAGTACACTGTAATTACACTATAATAAATAGTACTAGGAGCCTGGCAAAATCTTTCTCCAATGCAACTTACACATATCCTGTTTCTTGCTTAAATGTCATACCCACGCGCACACGCGCGCGCACACACACACACACACACACACACACACACACACACACACACACACACAGTACACTGTTCTGCCAGTTGTGAACAGAGGCATCTGCAATTTCACTTGCAGACACTTAGATAAATAAGATAATTAATTTATTATTGATGTGAGAGGGTACTTTTTATACGTGATGTGCTATGCTCGTACATTTATCAAAGACAAATGGAAACGGTAAAATTTACATTTTTACATGTAAAAGTACTCAGACAGATATAAAAATTAATACCAGTTATAATGACAGCTGAGTAAAATAAACAGTGCTTATAAAATTTTATTTACTAAACCTAACTCATTTCATATATTTCATTCGCTATATTTTTTAACTAGATTACTAAGTACATTTATCAAATTAAATTGTGTAACCCCTCCACACACACACACACACACACACACACACAGCATGTATATAAACCTTACCTCTGATCTGGCTTAACAAACTTTTAAAGTTTTTATGAACAAATTTATAACTTTAAATTGTTTTGTTACTTTTAATTGCTTGTATGTTTTTTATTTTTATATTACATTTACTGTTTAATTCACTAATTTTTACTGTACTACTAAGCCACTTACTAAATTACATTTATTATAGTGCGCGTGCACGCGTATGAAAGAATGTGTGCGTGTGCGCACGTGCGAGAAAGAGAGAGGGGGAGAGGGAGATATTAAAGAAGTAAAAATACGGAATTGTATTGGCTGCCGTAAAACACTCAAGATCCGTTTTTTACCTACACAAATTTAGAAAGTCTACTTACGTTTGAATATCACTTATTTTGTGCTAATAAAATAAAACAATTCTTACCTTTAAGCGCCTACAGTGGTTTAGGCTACCTTTCGCAAACACATTCACATTCTCTCGCGCTCTCCGCCCCACCGTGCGACTCGGTTCTCGCCCCACCATGCCGCCAGATTACAGGAACAACACGACACTATGGCTCATACACAGACGCAAGTCACATTTTTCGATGACGCATCACGCATTTTGTGGAATGACCCCCAGCCTAAAAACATTATCATGTTAAAAGGGTAGCGTTTATATAATAGAATAGTATTCTCAGCATCTTTAGTACTAAAACATTGTGGGACAATTATGTGTAAAACCAGCCCCCTCTGGCAATTTCTGAACTGTCTCATGACAAAAAGAATTAAGGTTAGGTTAAAAAAAAAAATAACTCATACACTTTAAGGGAACAAAATTACATAAATTATTATGTGGTGGAATTAGGAAACTGGTGTAAGTCTCTTGCTGTAGTGGTGAAAAATTGCTGGAAAACAACAGAATTTTATTACATATATTCTAGCTAAATACAACTATTATATTAACGACTCGGAACACAAAGTTTTTTATAAGTAAAAACATAAAGTGTTATCTTACAACCTGATCCGGTTTTCACCTTTAACAGGCTTCTTCAGAGGTTGCCGCTGGTAGCGCTGTCCGCCCTGTTGTGGGCGACGGAATCGAAGTTCGAAAGATCCTGTTCATTTAGGATGTCATTTTTATTTGTCTTCGTGTGTTTGTATATTTCTAATTGTTCTAGAGTGTCTAGTTTTCGGCCTTTTGTGTGTACGTGTAGAATGTTCATGTTATTGTCGATGTTTTTGTATGTGTGGTTTGCTTCAATGAGGTGGTTTGCAAAGGTGGATTCTGTAGTGGAGTGGAGTGCCTTTGTGTGTTCAATGTATCTCTGTTTGAAGTTACGTCCTGTCTGGCCTATGTAGAATTTGTTGCAATTTAAGCAATTTAGTTTGTAAACACCGGGTAGATCGAATTCGTTTTGTGCTTTGTGTGTGTGTTTTGATAGTGTGTGTTCTGTTTAGTTAGTAGTTTTGTAAGCGATTCTGTATCCTGCTTTTTTGAATTTGTGGGCTATTTTTTCAGTTTGTTTGTTGACGTATGTTAGTGTTATGAATTTGATGTTTTCTGTCTTTGTCTGTTGTTTGTTTTGTGTTTTGTGTAGGAGTTTACTGACTATTGTTCTGTCATACCCGTTAGATTCTGCTAGATATTTTATCGTGTTTAGTTCGTCTTTGTAGTCTTTTTCATCTAGGGGGATGTTGTTAAGTCTGTTCTGAAGGCAGCTAGTTTGTGTTGTATTGGGTGATTGGAGGAGTTGTGTATTAGTTTGTGGACAGTAGTGTGGTAATTTTCGCATTAATAGGTTGGCTAATCTGTGCTTTCTGATATTGCGCTATCATGTTCTTATCTCGTTTTTATAACGTCACAGTTAACCGAGTTGCGGCAGGCGGCAGACGTCATAACGTTTGCTCGCTTGTTCTGTCATCATCATTCTTCTTGTCGTCAGACAATCATTGTAGGCCTTAGGCCACAACATATATTGCACTTGCAATACATTAGCAATACCTTGCTAATTCTTTTTCATGTAGCTTGAGTGCCGCGTACTCGCGCCTCAAGTCTTACGACAATTCATACGATATTCGTCTAGGCCTTAGGCCTTAACGTTTCAATCTGAGTGCCGCACATTTGCGCCTCATCTAACATGTAGCGTTCTTAACGACTCTGTTTATTCAAAATCAAATTGTGCAGACTTAGCCAATCTCAACACCATGATATAAGTGTACAGAACTTAATAAATGTATTAACAGTCCACTATCGTCATTATTCTGCATCCTGGCAATAGCACCACAAGCATCATTCTTCCTAACATTAACATTTTTTTTGGTCCTATCGGGCCGCATCTTATACAGTTTTTTGGTCCTCACGTGACGGATCACTCTTCTTATTAACCATTTTTTGGTCCTCCGGGCCGGATCACTCTTCTTATTAAACATTTTTTTGGTCGCTCCGTGCCTGGATTCGTCATTCACCTCTTGCAACATATTCTAGCGGTTTCATCGTTTTTCTGCCCCAATTTCTGGGCATCACGGGCGATTCAGCACATTCGCTGATCCGACCGTCTCGGGACTTACTTCAGCATTTCTTTCATCGCCATTGAACCTCGTGACGACATCATTGCAAGAACATCCATGTGCTAGCGTCTACACTCCAGTTTGAGCAGTCATCTCTACGGTCTGTGTGTTTGCCATCTTCTCCACGACTTCGACGCTCCAGGACATCGCATAGCAGGTACCACATCATTAACAGGTGCGTACAATGGCTGAAGAAGGCCTCAAAGTGTTCGTCAGAAAGAGAGGCGGCATAAAGTCTGCCATAGTGCGTATTAATTCGGCTATTATTAGCTTTGATAAAAACACTAATACCAAACATTTCTTAACAGTTAGACTCGAAACTCTAAAAAGTTTGGCAACAAAATACGATGAGGTACAGTCCGAAATTGAACTCATTGCTAAAGACATAAACGCTGCTCAAGAAGACCGAATTGAGGTTGAAGAGCTGTTATATTCAACAGAAGCCAATATCTTGCAGTTGATAGAAAGCTTCAACGTTCAGACTGTATCTCCCGTATTAACAAGCAACATACAATTAAAACCGATAAGTTTGCCCTGCTTCACAGGTAATATCTTAGAATGGCAGCACTTCTATTCAATATTTCTGGACTTGGTGCACGCCAGATCTGATTTAACCTCAGTGCAGAAATTACACTATTTGTATTCGTCTCTGAAAAATGAGCCGCTAGATTTAATTAAGTCATTACCTATCTGTAACGAAAACTATTCGATAGCGTTGAGTTTGCTGTCCGCTAGATATGACAACAAATTCATACTAGCTAAGTATTATATTCAGAATTTACTTGAAGTAAAGTCAACAGTTAAGGACTCTGTCCAAAGTTTGGCAGAGTTCATAAATACAATAAAGTCTTCCGTTAATTCACTGGCGGCCATGCAACTGTCAGTGGATTCATTCGAGCTTATCACTGTACAATTATTGTCAGCGAAACTCGACCATACTACTTTTAAATTATGGAAGGTCTATAGACCCTGATAATCTTCCTAACTTTCAAGGTTTCACTCAGTTTTTAAACGCACGTAGACAGTTGCTAGAAAATACACTGCCTATCGATGCCGGACAGCAGCTCAACAAGTCAACTTTAAGATTCAATAATAAATCTGACAAACATAAATCACGAACTCTGCTGGCAGCACTGCATTTAAAAGCTATCACTCAGCTTCAAACAATTATTTATGCTTATGCTGTAAATCTAGTCATCCAATTTACATGTGTGACAAATTTTGTGCATTAAGCACATCAGAACGAGGGCAATTTATATTAAATCATAAACTCTGTACAAATTGTTTAAGACCAGATCATTTCTCGTCTAATTGTAAGATTAAACAATCATGTAAGATCTGTTCAAAACGACACCATACATTGTTGCACATAAACAATGTGTCGAAGCCAGTCTCTGCCAGCAGCAGTAATTATTGCTCACACAAATTACAATCCACAAATAATATTCTTTTATCAACAGCAATTGTGTTTGTCATTGACCAGGCTGGCAACAGACAAACCGTAAGAGTTCTATTAGATGCGGGGTCACAAATAAATTTTTGTACGGAATCATTTGCCAAGAAATTACGGCTTCACTTGACTAAATCTAACATACCGATTACAGGTATAAATAATACCGCTTGTTGTGCCACTAAGTTAGCGTCTATACGCATTATCTCACGCTATCAAAGATTTATTTTCCAAGCAACATGCGCGGTCTTATCTGCATTAACTCATAAATTGCCACCACAATCTTTTGACATAAATCAGTTTAATGTCCCAGATAACGTTTATCTCGCGGACCCACACTTCAACTTTTCGGCTGACATTGATATACTGTTAGGGGCGCAATTTTATTTAGATTTAATTTTACCTAACAAATATGTAAGGGGTTCTCATTTCCCTACTATACAAGAAACAAAGTTAGGCTACGTTCTTGCAGGCAATCTGCCCAAACACTGCCGCTATAAGGGTCCTGCTGTTTCGTTCCTGGCTAGGAACAACGACAGTCAAATCCTAGCGTCTCTCGAGAAATTTTGGGAGACCGAAACTATCCCTGATAATACACCCATTAATAATGAGTCAGTTTGTGAGGAGCATTTCGTTAAGTCTACTCATCGCAATCAAGAGGGTAGGTTCGTTGTTGGGCTACCATTTAAGTCAGACAATCCCCAGTTGGGTGAGTCCTATTCTACCGCTGAAGCAAGATTCTTGAGTTTAGAACGCCGGTTCATGCGTGATTCTAAGCTTGCGCGCGAATACGCAAACTTTATACAGGAGTACAAGGATCTTGGCCACATGACGCTTGTCGACGATTGCTCCATAAATTCAGGTGTTTCAAATACTTATTTTCTGCCTCACCATGCCGTCTTTAAACATTCTAGTTCTACCACAAAACTTCGCGTCGTTTTTGACGGCTCGTCCAAAACTACCAATAGCCTTTCTCTCAATGACATTTTGTTGGTAGGCCCAAACGTCCAACAAGAGCTTTCTTCTATTCTTTTGCGATTTCGTATGCATAACTGTGTTCTCATCGCCGACATCGAGAAGATGTATCGACAAATTCTGGTAGCTGAGAAGGATTGTCATTATCAACGTATTCTGTGGCGTGACTCTCCCCTCGAACAGTTTAAACATTTTGTACTGCGAACTGTAACATACGGCACTGCTAGTGCTTCGTTTTTGGCTACCCGCTGTCTTAATCAGATTGGTAAGGATCATCAAACTTCTTTTCATGACGCGGCGTCAGTTATAACCAATGATTTCTATGTTGACGATTTGTTAACCGGTGCAGACACCATTTCTGATCTGACCAAGTTGAAATCTGACTTAGGTACGTTGTTGAGTCAATACGGTCTCAATCTACATAAATCGGCATCAAATGAACCCAATGTGGTCGCAGATCATGACAATTTATCACTCCCTTTTAACAAACAGGGTAATGTGCGTACCTTGGGCATTCTCTGGAATAACACTACCGATTCATTTTTGTTTGACATCAGATCATTCCCCGTTGAATCAAGCATCTCTAAGAGGAAAATCCTATCGATTATCGCAGGTATATACGACCCACTCGGACTCGTCGGTCCCGTTGTTTTCCTGTACAAACAGTTTATGCAGCAACTTTGGCTGTGCAATCTTGGTTGGGATGAGCCAATCTCCGGGCAATTACGCTTGCATTGGCATTCATTATGCGATAAGTTGTGTCTGATCAGTAAAATCATTGTCCCACGTTCTATTCGCTGCAAGTCTAAAGCAAGGATAGTTGAATTACATGGGTTTTCGGATGCTTCTGAAAGGGGATATGGGTGTTGCGTTTACATTAGAGTCATTTATCAAGATTCATCGGCCTCTTGTCACCTTCTGTGTTCTAAATCTCGCGTAGCCCCCCTACGACAGGTGTCATTACCTCGCATTGAACTCTGCGCTTGCTTGTTGTTATCGCGACTCTTATTCAAGGTCGCCCCTGCTCTTCATTCCTTTATCAATAGTGTTCACCTCTATTCTGACTCTATGGTGTCCCTTTACTGGATTCATGCCCAGTCTTCTAGGTGGAAAACTTACGTCGCTAATCGTGTTGCCGAGATCAGCGTCTTACGGAAGCCTACACATGGCATCACATCAATTCTCGACATAATCCTGCTGATATTATTTCTAGGGGATGTCACCCCGACGTTTTGCGTGATTGTTCGCTTTGGTGGCATGGTCCCGCTTGTTTGTCTCAATCTTCCGAGTCCAATCTTTTCCACCCTTTTTACCTTCTAATCTGTCGTCTTCTGAATTCACTGCGGAGGAAAAACAAACCCCCAAACTTTCTCTAATGTCTACCCTGGCTATTGATCTTTCTAAGGACTTTTCTTCGTTGCACCGTCTAACTCGCGTATACGCTTACTGCTTTCGATTCATCAAAAACATTAGACTCTCCAGGGCTGAGAAACGTTAGACTCTCTAGGGCGCTCTTACCCCCGTTGAAATTCATTCCACTCTCAATTTTTTCATAAAACAATCTCAGTCGATCCACTTCGCTGCCGAGATTAATTGTCTTCGTAATGGGTCTTCTGTCTCTATCAGGAGCAAGTTGTCTTCTCTGGACCCGTTCCTTGTTGAGTCTGGCGTAATACGCGTCGGCGGACGATTACAGCAGTCGCAACTACCTTATGACAATAAGCATCCTATTGTCTTGCATCCATCGGCTCATATTACTCGCCTTATTATTGAACGCGAACACATTCGTCTACTCCACGCTGGTGCTCAACTCGTGCATCACTCACTTCGTCAACGTTGGTGGATCATTAACGCCAAGATAGTCATTCGCTCTATCATCCGTAGATGCGTCAAGTGCCTCAGGTTTAGTGCCAAACATCAGATTCAGAGGCTTGGTATTTTGCCTTCTCCCAGAGTCACTCCTTCGCGGCCGTTTCTATTCTGCGCAGTTGACTATGGTGGTCCCTTCATGATTCGTCATGGCGGGCAGAAATCTAGGACTCTGTCAAAATCGTATGTGTCTTTGTTCATCTGCTTAGCAACCAGGGCTATTCATTTGGAATTAGTTTCCGACCTTACAGCCAACGCGTTTATAGCTGCCTTACGTCGTTTCATGTCCCGTAGGGGCATACCCAGCCAGTTATATTCTGACAATGGCACGAACTTTAGGAAGGCCCGCAAGGTTTTGCATGACCTTTACAATCTTTGGCATAATAAGGATGCCACCTCATCAATCCAATTCTTTACGACCTCTCAGGGTATTACATGGTCATTTATTCCGCCCTCATCACCTCATTTTGGTGGTCTTTGGGAGAGCGGTATAAAGAGTTTAAAGTATCACTTGCGCCGCGTGGTAGGCAAGTCTATACTCACCTTCGAGGAGTTTACGACAGTTTTGTCTCAGATAGAGGCATGTCTAAACTCACGTCCATTATTTGCCGTTTCATCGGATGTAAATGATCCGGTGCCACTTACACCTGGCCATTTTTTGATTTGCGCACCATTAACGGCGATACCTGATCCAGACTTATCTCACGTTCCCATCTCTCGTCTTGGACGTTGGCAACTTCTCCAGAAGTTTGTCCAAGTCATTTGGAAAGCTTGGTCTCGCGACTACTTACATCAACTACAACAACGTCACAAATGGAAATTCGCCAAAGATAACTTTTCCATTGGTGACCTGGTTTTACTGATTGAGGATAACTTACCTCCATTAGCGTGGAAATTTGGTGTAATTACCGCCACATTTCCCGGCCCAGACAACTTAATTAGAGTAGTTGACGTTCGCACGCCTACTGGCACCTATCGCCGACCCATTCATAAATTATGTTTGGTCCCTACGAGGGACTAACAGTAAAAAAAGGAGTTTATTTTCCTTTGTATATTTGTCAAAAATACATAAATCAGATGTTCAAGGAAGACTTTGTTAGTTATAAGCACCTTTGTTTTTAGCATAAGCTTTAATTTGTATATTTTTGATTCGGAAACTGTTTGTTTTACTCAAGCAAGTGTCAGTTTATTTAATATGCTAGGCTTTAATTATTATTTTGTATTTTCGTATATGCAACATTTGATTTATGCCTCACGTCATTGCTTACTATTGTTTTTATGTAAAATCTTTGGTATAATATTCGCATGGTCTGCAGCTGTACAAACCATGTATTACATTTGTATAACCACATTGTTGTACTTGTCACTTATGCTGCTGTGCCTTGTATTCATATATTTGTAATTATCTAAACCAATTTCTATTGTATTTATTATGTATAACTTGTTTCTATGTAAAACACATTGTTTTATCCGCATCTACTGTCTATAACCATATGCCACGCCTATATTTTTATATTGTATTTTGTATTGGTATTTGTGTTCATGTATTGCACAATTATTATTCATGCTGTAATTATGACATACATGTCATTACACCTTGTGCTTACAATCATTCAACTATGTATAGCTTGTCTTTACATGTATAATTTTATAACAATTTTGTTTGTTCATTGTATTCATACTATTGTATAGGTCTACTGGCCTTATCTGGTTCAAGATAACCATTGTGACTTACACAAATGTTATAATTTATCGGGCCCATCATGTGATGAGTCACCGATTACATACAATATATATTGGCAATACATTGCTAATCTTGCATTTATACACATGTATAATCAGGTTGCAAGCCGATTTTGGCCTGTTCAACTCTTATCATCATTCAAGCTTATCTCTAAACAGTTAATGTCATAACTGTTATCTAAGATTCAAACTCAAGGTTCAATGTAGCCTACTGAGATTAACCTTTATTATTAAGAACTCTGTATTTTTCTACAATAAGTTATTAAAATGTATTAAAAAATCTTTTGATTTTTAGCGGGCAGTTATGGACAGTAGTGTGGTAATTTTCGCATTAATAGGTTGGCTAATCTGTGCTTTCTGATATTGCGCTATCATGTTCTTATCTCGTTTTTATAACGTCACAGTTAACCGAGTTGCGGCAGGCGGCAGACGTCATAACGTTTGCTCGCTTGTTCTGTCATCATCATTCTTCTTGTCGTCAGACAATCATTGTAGGCCTTAGGCCACAACATATATTGCACTTGCAATACATTAGCAATACCTTGCTAATTCTTTTTCATGTAGCTTGAGTGCCGCGTACTCGCGCCTCAAGTCTTACGACAATTCATAGGATATTCGTCTAGGCCTTAGGCCTTAACGTTTTAATCTGAGTGCCGCACATTTGCGCCTCATCTAACATGTAGCGTTCTTAACGACTCTGTTTATTCAAAATCAAATTGTGCAGACTTAGCCAATCTCAACACCATGATATAAGTGTACAGAACTTAATAAATGTATTATACAGTCCACTATCGTCATTATTCTGCATCCTGGCAATAGCACCACAAGCATCATTCTTCCTAACATTAACATTTTTTTGGTCCTCACGTGACGGTCGTCAAGTTTGTTCACTAGTGAAAGTTGTGTATATAAATAATATTTAAAAAAGTGAATGAAGAGGATGTATCAACAAGACAACAACATTACAGTAAAAAACAACACAGACCTAGTAACAAAAATAAAAGACATACACATCCCCCATAATGCCACATTAGCCTCCTTTGACATTAAAAACCTGTACACAAACATCCCCATCTCTGAAACAATCACCATCCTACGAAACAAACTCAAACAGAACAACACACCAGACGAACTTATCAACGAAATAACAGAAACTCTGAACATTATCACAAAACAAAACTACTTTACTTATAACAATAAATAGTATACACAGAATGATGGTCTACCCATGGGCTCCCCCATATCCAGCATTGTAGCAGAAGTCTTCCTCCAACACTTAGAAAAAACAAAAATACTCACAAACAATGACAGACACTCACATAAAATACTATATTGGCACAGATACGTTGATGACATTCTAATACTATACAGGGGGAACAAAAGACAATGTGAACAGTTACTAACGCACATAAACAAAATACATAAAAACATAACCTTTACTGCCGAATACGAACACAACAATACCATAAACGTCTTACACCTCTCCATCACAAAACTTGAACACAGGCATAAATTCAGTATATACAGAAAACCGACTACAACTGACACACTAATACACAACTCCTCCAATCACCCAATACAACACAAATTAGCTGCCTTCAGAACCATGATACATAGACTTAACAACATCACCCTAGATGAAAAATACTACAAAGACGAACTAAACACGATAAAATATCTAGCAGAATCTAACGGGTATGACAGAACAATAGTGAGTAAACTCCTACACAAAACACAAAACAAACAACAGACAAAGACAGAAAACATCAAGTCGGGTGGGGGGTTCCGACTTGATGCATTATAGTGTATATATTAAAATATATGATCAGGGTTACCAACCTTGCATGAGTTCAAATTAGTTGTGTGTTATAATGTATATTAAATCTATATGATCAGGTTTACCAACCTATGCATGGATCAAACTTGATATGTGTGTTATATTGTATATTAAAATATATATGATCAGGGTTACCAATCTTGCATTATTGTGTATAGAACAGATCTGCCAACATTTTTCTGTGGTGGGAAATTCAGACTATATGATCATGATTGTTGTCGATATCAATTCTCTCTTTGAATGTAAATAACTATCTCTCTCCCTCCCTCTCTCTCTCTCTCTCTCTCTCTCTCTCTCTCTCTCTCTCTCTCTCTCTCTCTCTCTCTCTCTCTCTCTCTCTCGCACACACACATTTAGTAGATTACTGTTGCATCTCACTCTCTCTACACGTGTTTATGTAACGGGTCTCACTCTCTCTCTCTCTCTCTCTCTCTCTCTCTCTCTCTCTCTCTCTCTCTCTCTCTACGCCATCGGTTTTATTATGATATCATGTTATCAATTCTCTCTTTGAATGTAAGTAACTCTTTCTGTCTCTAGACGCATCTCGTTCTTCCAAGGCGGTCTGTGTGGTAAAGTGTTACGCATAAAAACTCCTTTGAAATAAGGTATTTTCAAAAGTTTTGTGTACACATACAAATCGCTGTCGGACAATGTACGCACTGCTCACACACACATTTACTATATTACTGTTGTGTATGTCTCTCGCTCTCTAGCTGCAGACGTTGACAGGAATTCCCTTATTCAAATCGATTACGGTGACACTGTACACAAACTTTGTGACGATTTTAAAAGAAAAAAATTGAAATAAAAGAAATAAAAAAAAATTTTAATTTAAAATCTCACATTAAAACAGAACGTAAACCCCTAAAGTAAATGATAATGTAACCCCGCCTTAATACCCAAAATAAATAGTTTTAAAACTTAAAAGAATTCTATAATAAAATTGCGATAACACCCCTTAATATTTAACCCTTCCCTGTGTACTTATATGCCTGTATCAACTTGTAAAAATCTAGTACGGACATGAAAATGACTCTGCTTTGAAGCGAAAATTAATAATTATGATAATTAAATAAAAAGACGTAATAATAATAATAAGAAGAAGAAATACCTAACTCAATAAAGAAAATGTAGTATTATTAATAGTAGTTAATTAGTATGATAATAATAATAGTAAAGTACGAACTATTTTTCTCTCTCCGCGCGAACAGCTCCCTCTCCCTACTAACCGCCGCAAAACCAACCCCAGTCGAGCGAGAATCAGAGACAAGGTAACAGCTTTACCATGTGTCGTAAAATAAAGTGTAAATATAAAAAATTAATGACGATGTAACTGAACGTAATCTTTCATGGTGACAGACTCCACAAGTAGTTGAAATGTAGTGAAATAACTAAAAGTAACTAACTTAGCCGACACATCTCTTTAAAAAAGGAAACGAAATGTTTAAATTGTAAAGTATGTTCTATCCAAACATTATAGAGTAACATTAGTGCAGTTAAAAGCAAAATGTAAAGTGTAAAAAATTGTGAACACCGTACATCAGGAGTGAAGTAACAACGACAAACTCACGAGCTTCAGGTAACAGCAGCCTTTCGTCATGTTCGCAACTAAGAATCTACAAAATAAATGGAGACACCCGAACGACATCGTAGAACTTCTAGGAAACCCAAGTGAAGAGTAACAACAAGAGAACATGCCGCTGATTCCATTGTATCAAGGTGAAACCAAACCATTATATTTTTAACAATGGCAACAAAAGCAGTATATTTTTGCAAAGACTTATTCTAATCATGTAAATGTTAACATAGTAGTATCTGTAATTACAATAATGAAATAGTAATCTGATAATAGTTAAAGGTAAAAGGTAATTCGAAATTTGAGCAAACTAGTATTCCAATAGCTTGCATAATGTTGACTTATTGTAGAGCTTTATTAAGTTAAAACCCGGATCCGAGGTATTTACTGTAGTTAATAAATATATGATTTTATTTTGATCACCAGAGTAACATGTTAAAAGACGTAAGAGCATTTGATGCACAACTTTTGAGTAATTTATTTGTTTAATGTAATCAAACAAAATAACAATCATATTTAAAGTATTATTCAAGAAAATATAATAAAGAGATGTTATGGTTATCCAAAAGGTGAGTGAATATATCTACCAAATCCCTTGTCAATACTCCTCAATTCACGGGAGCCTATTTAACATTCGTGTACTTATTAGGTATTGATGATTTTGTAAAGATTATGGCAGCCTGTTTAATTGACCTGAGCCAATTAACCAGGTTCCCGAATTGTTACGTTATGTGAAACGTTTCAAATGCGCGACTCTGCTAATTTGTTTAAATTTTGCTACTAATAACAAAAAAAATTTTGTGACTTGTGTTGCTAAACAGTAATTGTGTCCCTATTCATAAGCTGTTGATTTATTTACTCGTGTATTTTAATATGTGTCAGAAATTTAAAGAAGATAAAAATAATAATTAATATTATAGTAATATAGTATAGATAATTTTATTAATAAATATAATATGTGTAAAGTAAGATTAACATATAATCACATGTAAACAAAACATGTAGGAGCTTGTCAAAAGTTCATTCAACAACACGTCTGTTTGTAAACAATACCAGACCGGTTGAATTCTTGTCTGTTCCTGTTGGTGTGTATTTTGTCATTGTGAGCCTCCCCCATCGCGGAAAGAAACAATTACTTCACCCTCTGTGATAGCTCTATTGTTATAAGAAGCGTGTCCTTTCCTGTGTGTCGTCTTGTGCCTAGTAAACATGTATCTCCCCTTTGTTGAAAATTAAATCGAATTAAACAAGTGTACTAATTAATTTAATGGAATGATGTTTCCCTAAGTAAATAAACTAGTTCGAAATAAAAAGAAACCGTCTCTTAAATCACACCAAAGTACTAATAATAAATAATGAGTCATTTAAAATAAAAAGTTTAATAACATCGTAAATTATTATAACACGTTAGTAGAATTATAATTATAAAAGTGTATTAGTGAAATAAGTAAAAAGAAATGAATAATATGTGTGAATAATAATAAATAAGTTGTGTCCTGCTTGAAAATAAGTCCCTAGCCGCCAGCTATTGTTAAATGGAACAATAGAGAAATATCCACCCTCGAGTTGACTTCTGCCCTTTGTACGCATAAACGATGCCATTGTTTGAAGAAAACTAGTTTGACCCACATTCCAGCGTAACAGCTGATCGTTGAAAGTAAAGTGTTTGTCCCCTCTTGTTTAGTGTGTGACAATTGATTGTTTAGTAGTGAATAAAGATTCCCTTTCGTGACATTCCGCTTATCTCAGTAAAGTAAGCAACTAGAATTAAAAATAATCTAGGGTTGAGTATGGGATCAACTTTAGATTATCTTAAGTATAAATAAGCGAAATAGATATAAGGAACGTAACACAGTCACAATGGCGCCGCACTGAAAAATTCTTTACAAGAGTTAAAGAAAGAGCAGAAAACTAACTACTAGAGTTAGAGTATGTAAAATGTAATCAGTCGGGCCACGATGTTGTGAGGTTATGTAAATTAGTAGTAGAAATAAAATTAAGTTAGATTTTAAGAAACAAGATAAAGGGAAGGTCACAGAAGAAAATAAAATGAGTACCAAGAGCTGATCGTTTAAATAGAATTTAATGCCAAAGGTTTAAAAATAATCTCTGTTAATAAATGTTTACAATGTATTAAAGTGTATAGGAAATAATTCGAGGTAAGGGTTTTTAAAACCCTAAAGTAATAATAAGTGATTAATAATTGCTAAATAAATCTTAAGTTAAACAAATTTGTGTAACGTGTAATTAAGTAGCAGTAAATCGTATCGCAGTAAATAAGAGAAAAGTGATTAATAATAATAAAAGTTACGTTGCGTAGTGTAAACACCCCAGTTGTGGCAAGGTAGAGAAATGGAAGCGTGTTCAGTATTGTATTAAGCAGCCACCCTCTCAATTGTATTAAAGGTTGCTCTCCCTAAACAATGAATGCCACCGCGAGTGGATTACAATGCATTGTGTAAAGTGGGTCCCCTTCCGCATATTTTGTCTAGTAATTGTTAAAGAGTTAAATGAAAAGTATCTTCGTGAAATTCCGCTTCTCTCAAAACAGTGATCTAAAGTGGAGTATGGGATCCTCTTTAGATTACATTAGAAATAAGTTTATGATATATAATCCAGAAGTGATTATACATGTTAAGTAACGAGTCACAACGGCGCCGACTGAAAAGGATAATGATGAGCCAAGAGAGCCAAGAGATCATTTTTTTTTGAATGCTGAAAGCTAACGTGTAGAGTTAGAGTAAGCTGATGTCAGTCGGGCCACGATGTTGTGAGTTGCTGAAATTAGGGAAATTAGTATTATGAGTAAGTACTGTATTTAGTGAGAAAAAGGGAACTTCACGGAGGAGGAACATTTAAATGAGAATTAAGATCATTTAAAGAGAATTTAAAACAAATAAACCGTGCAATAATAATAAAAAAATAATAATAAGAAGAAATTTCACACGGAACTCCCCAAGCATACTCTCGGTACATACCTGACCAAAATTTTAGGAGTCTGTGTTGGTAAGGAGGCGGAGTATGTGACGATTTTAAAAGAAAAAAAATTGAAATAAAAGAAATAAAAAAAAAATTTTAATTTAAAATCTCACATTAAAACAGAACGTAAACCCCTAAAGTAAATGATAATGTAACCCCGCCTTAATACCCAAAATAAATAGTTTTAAAACTTAAAAGAATTCTATAATAAAATTGCGATAACACCCCTTAATATTTAACCCTTCCCTGTGTACTTATATGCCTGTATCAACTTGTAAAAATCTAGTACGGACATGAAAATGACTCTGCTTTGAAGCGAAAATTAATAATTATGATAATTAAATAATAAGACGTAATAATAATAATAATAAGAAGAAATACCTAACTCAATAAAGAAAATGTAGTATTATTAATAGTAGTTAATTAGTATGATAATAATAATAGTAAAGTAAGAACTATTTTTCTCTCTCCGCACAAACAGCTCCCTCTCCCTACTAACCGCCGCAAAACCAACCCCAGTCGAGCGAGAATCAGAGACAAGGTAACAGCTTTACCATGTGTCGTAAAATAAAGTGTAAATATAAAAAATTAATGACGATGTAACTGAACGTAATCTTTCATGGTGACAGACTCCACAAGTAGTTGAAATGTAGTGAAATAACTAAAAGTAACTAACTTAGCCGACACATCTCTTTAAAAAAGGAAACGAAATGTTTAAATTGTAAAGTATGTTCTATCCAAACATTATAGAGTAACATTAGTGCAGTTAAAAGCAAAATGTAAAGTGTAAAAAATTGTGAACACCGTACATCAGGAGTGAAGTAACAACGACAAACTCACGAGCTTCAGGTAACAGCATCCTTTCGTCATGTTCGCAACTAAGAATCTACAAAATAAATGGAGACACCCGAACGACATCGTAGAACTTCTAGGAAACCCAAGTGAAGAGTAACAACAAGAGAACATGCCGCTGATTCCATTGTATCAAGGTGAAACCAAACCATTATATTTTTAACAATGGCAACAAAAGCAGTATATTTTTGCAAAGACTTATTCTAATCATGTAAATGTTAACATAGTAGTATCTGTAATTACAATAATGAAATAGTAATCTGATAATAGTTAAAGGTAAAAGGTAATTCGAAATTTGAGCAAACTAGTATTCCAATAGCTTGCATAATGTTGACTTATTGTAGAGCTTTATTAAGTTAAAACCCGGATCCGAGGTATTTACTGTAGTTAATAAATATATGATTTTATTTTGATCACCAGAGTAACATGTTAAAAGACGTAAGAGCATTTGATGCACAACTTTTGAGTAATTTATTTGTTTAATGTAATCAAACAAAATAACAATCATATTTAAAGTATTATTCAAGAAAATATAATAAAGAGATGTTATGGTTATCCAAAAGGTGAGTGAATATATCCACCAAATCCCTTGTCAATACTCCTCAATTCACGGGAGCCTATTTAACATTCGTGTACTTATTAGGTATTGATGATTTTGTAAAGATTATGGCAGCCTGTTTAATTGACCTGAGCCAATTAACCAGGTTCCCGAATTGTTACGTTAAGTGAAACGTTTCAACTTAAATATGGTTTACAGACCATTGTAATTTTAAAAATTCATTTTTGCATTAATTAAATATATATCGTAAACAATGATATAAAATAAATACAATATGAAATAATAATATTTCGTCATTGTAAGATTTTAATAAAACAATTATCAGTCATCATTGTAAGATTTTAATAAAACTATTATCAGTTTAAATAATAATTTTCGTGATTGCAAGATACAACCTGTGTACACGTAAACTTAAAATATAGTTTACCGCTGTGGTAGGAAATTCAAACTATTAAATTGTCTCTCTCTCTCTCTCGCTCTCTCTCTCACACATTTCTGATTACTATACAAATAATTGCTTGCATGTTCAGAGGTTTATAACGAAATAAATTAAAATAAACTATAATTTGTTTTAAATGATTAAATATATATTTACACCACTGTATACAAACTTAAAATATAGTTTACAAACCGTTGTAATACAATTATTCAAAAATTCATTTTACATTGATTAAATACATATATCACAAACAAACATTGTTATATAAAATAAATACAATATTGTAGCATGACAGATATTCCACCAATAATTAATTCATTTAAGATCATAAAAATAATTAAATTACATATACTCAAAGAATATAAAATGAAATTCAATTACACTTCAAAGGAAAACGCCACTATAAAAGAAAAACAATAATTAAATAATAAAAATACAACCATAAAAGTCAAAGTAAATAAATTAAAGAAAACTCATATTAAAAAATCAGGAGATTACACAGGAGATTAGGAGCAGGAGATAAACAAAATACCCTAAAATCAAGAAAAAAGAATAAGATTAGGAGTAGGTGATAAACAAGATACCCCAAGATCAAGAGAAAAGAATAAGATTAGGAGTAGGTGATAAATAAAATACCCCAAACATAAGAAGAAACAAGAAGAATATAGTTTAGTATCAGGTGATTAACAAGAGATCACGAAATCAAGAAAGAAGAGTAAAGTTTAATATCAGGTAATAAACAAGATACCCTGAAACCAAGAAAGAAGAGTAAAGTCAGTATCAGATAATAAAGAAGATACTCCGAACCAACCATCAGACAAGATAACACTGAGTACCTTGGTTTACCCAAGAATGAACACAAGAAGGAAGACGAGAAGAAAGAAAGAAATAGGATGGAAGAACCACCATAAAAACCTATTATTAACTACCATTAAACCCCAAACCAAATGATACCATTAAAAGAAAGTATAACATCCCAAAGCCTTATGAAATTGTCATTATTTATAAACAAAAGTGTTGTGTAGTATGATAAGAAGTGCACCAACTAAAGTTATTATATGATAAAAAATAAACAAATCTTCACAGTCCATTATGACTAAAGGTCTGATCTGAGAATAATAAAACTCAAATATAAATCAGAACCAACAGTGAAAGTGTACTAGTGTAAGTGTTTTGAAATGTAATGAACTTCAAGTTGTAGTGTATCTATAACTTAAACAATGTGCTATAAAATAACTTTTATATTTTATAATTAACAAATAATGAAATATTAAAATGGAAAATATTTCCAATATTTCATTAAATAAGGTCACTTTGTTATCTCAAGACATTCATAGGAATGACAATAAATAAGAAAGTGTGGGTGGAAATATTTACGGTACAAGGGGATGTTAGATAATAGTAGTAAAATCAGAAAGGACTGGAAATAGTTTAAGTATTAATAGAGTTAAGAAGTTTAAATGGCTGATATTGTTCAAAGCCATGAACTCCATATTTTTAAAAGAGTTCTTATACAATAAGGTTTATATGTTTAGAGTAAGTTGTATTAGTTATATAACAGCATACATACAAATTAAAATGTTTAAGTATGGATGCTGTATTAATTTACAAATGAGTTAAAAGTATGTTCAAAACAATTTCAGCAAACATGTCCAACTTTAAAGACTGCTGATTAATGTTAATTATTATTTTTGTAACAGTAGCATGAATTAGATGCTACACATCTCAATAATTATGTAAACAATTTTATTTTATGTCATGTTAACTACTAAGAGTCAGAGGAGGAGTAGAATTAAATTTATTTGAAAAAACCATACATGTAAAATACTAAACTCTAGGCCAAATAATGAAGTCACAAAAATTAATATAAACCAGTTAATTCACCAATGAACCATGTAAACTGACAAGATTTAGGTAAGGTAGGTCAATTAACAACTACTGTAAATGAACCTATGATATAAAAGAGTAATATAGAAAAATATCTTAAATTATTGAAAATTTTCGAAATGTATAAAATAACTATGTTTAAAGAGGAATGGTAAATTAAGAGATTATCACTAAAAGACAGTTCAAATGTTAAATTTATAAATAATTAAGGAAAGGAAAGGATTTGTGACCATTTGAAATTTATTATAATTATATTCATAACACTTAAAATGGCAGTAAAAGTGTGAAAGGACGGAAACAGTTTTTTTGGGCCTAGATTTCCAAAAAGACAGAAATTTGGTAATTTTAACAAAAATCTCAACAAATATGGACTATGACATATCAAATTAAACAGAATGAGATAAATAAACCAATTATATGGTTAATAGTTCATAAAAGCGAACAATAAACTAAAATTATTCCATATATAATGTACTTTGGAATTATGTACATGGGAAGTGAAAATTATTTTAACAATACTTTTCCAATATTAACTTGGCAAGATATTTCCTAAATGGAGGAAGTAAGTTAGTTCTTTGTTAACATTCAAACGGAACAGTCGATGCGGAATCGTGTTCTTAAAACCGTATAACGAAGTGTAAAAGGTTAAAGCCTATAATCAGTGGAAAACGGGAGTTACATAAATTAACACTTTTCGGGTCAAAACTTAAGAAATACTCTACGACAACGGTGAAAACGAACAATACACCACATAATACAAGTGATTTAAACCATTGAAACTACATAATATTAATAATTCACTTTACAACAGATTAACAATTCTTCGTCACGAACAGACAAAGTGAACACCTCTAATAGAAAACAATTAACACCAGTGGACACTAAACACTCATCCAGAATACCTCAAACAACATAATAGACTGTATACACAATTTCGGAGATCCATAAAACAATTATAAAGGTGAATTTATTGTGAGATTTTCCGGCGACCAAAAATACATATAACCTCATCAATTCAGCTAGCCGCCATGATGATCCCAAGATGCACTCCCACTTTCTTTGACTGATCTCATAGCCTGCAGCATTGGTTTGAGAATTCAAATATATTAAACATTATATATTATTCACAATTTGTTAAATATTAATTATTAAGATTATTTCTTGTAAATGTTATACTTTCTAGGCCTGCCCTTCTCTGACTATTATAAAGTAATCGTTGAAAGAACCTTTTTTTAATAATTATATAAAATTTTAATCTGTATTCACTTATCGATATATCCCTGTGACGGAGTCGAACAATTGCTCTAAATCGATTTAAAATCGATTATTATTAATAACTGTTAATAAATCAATTTATTTCAACTGTGTGAATTATAAAATTATTTCACATTTTACTTTAAGTGTTTAATTAACCACGAGACTTCCTGGAAGACGAGAATTATTAACGAAAGGTGAGATACTGGAGCAGCACTGAAGGTCATTAATCGATTGCTGAAAGGAGATAATCTGATTAACTCCAGATTTTGTTAAGCTCTACCAGAAGTGCAAATTAAACCAAAAGTACCTTACAGAAGTTTAAAAATTTGAATAAAACATAAAACCAGGATTAATTCTAAATTATATACAACAAACAAACATAAAATTTTTTTTTATAAAAAAATTTTTTTTTAATAAAATTTTTTCTTTTTTATTATTTGTATTTGTAACAGGTCTTGTTACAATTTGGCGCTCGCAACAGTGGGGCTTAAAATAGTCGAACAGCGGCTTGTTACCAATCGACACTACCCACAGCGGAGCGAAACGTTGAAGAGCATAAAGGTTTTAAACGAACCCAACAACCTCTTATTTTATTTGTACGTGTTACAATATTAATAATAATAATATTGTTTTAAATGATTAAATATATATTTACAGCACTGTACACAAACTTAAAATATAGTTTACAAACCGTTGTAATACAATTATTCAAAAATACATTTTACATTGATTAAATATATATATATATATATCACAAACAAACATTGTTATATAAAATAAATACAATATTAATAATAATAATAATTTTTGACATTGTAAGATTTTGAAATAATAATTTCACGGCTGTAGATACAGTTCACAAGGACGTTTATCTGTAACATAACAATACAGTCGATATTAGAATCACTGATACGATAAATATTCAATTATCACATGCACACGCACAGTCAGTGGAAAGAAAGAATCAAATGCGTTAAGTAAGTAAACTTTTTCAAGTATGTGTCATTTTTCATAAAGTTAATGTACTTTCAAATAATTTCTAATCAAACCAAATATTATTCACTGGAACTTTGTAAATACTACTTAGAATCAATGATACATTTATCACATAAAGTTAATGTACTTTCAAATAATTTCTAATCGAACCAAATTCAATTCAACAAAACTTTGTAAAAAAATACTAATTAGAATCAATGATACATTTATCACGTACATACATATTCAATTATTAAAGTGTTAAGTACAGAGAGTTGAAACTACACACACACACACACACACACACACACACATCAATTAATTGTTTGTTAACACGATTGCTACTTACGACGTTAGGACACAATCTCCACCTGCGTTGTTTGATTCCTCGTCCCTCGATACACTAAATGTAGTTCTTTGGGTTTGATATGCCTGAGCTCCTCATTCGTGAAGACACCTGCATACCTCTTGGGAAGATAGACACGATACTGGTGGTCGCCATCCTCCAACGTAGCAAGCACAGAGTTCCCATATTTTGTGTCCACATTTGTTAAGACCATGATGGGATATTTTTTATTCACTGTCAATTCTGAACATCGCTTGTACTCGATAGCACTTACAGCATTAAACTTTACAAGAAACGACATTATTAGAAGAGAGAGAGAAAGACGCTAGTGAACACGTCTGTATCAAATGAGAGAGAACCAAACAATGACAGAATATTCGACACAAAAGGACAGTACAATGTGATAGTGGTGGTGGTAACGTCGTCATCAGAAAAGTCTGTGTCCCACTTTCATTTACAGCTTTGCATGTATGAACATGTCCCCCCCAGACGAAATTAGAGACACCAAAAATATAACAATGTCATTAGGAAAGTCCACATTCCACTTTCATAAGGAAATAGTCACCGCTTGGAGCTATGCATGTATGTACATGTCCACAACAGAATTAGAGATATAAATGTCATCATTCGCTGTGACCTACTTTCTAAATTTTGTCGCGCTCACATTAAAAATGTTTGTTTAAAGCAAAAATCATGAATCATCCATTCCCGAATAGCATGCACTTTATAGTTGGCACATCGGTCAGAAGAATTGAAATGTCTAAGACATTCTGTTCCATGAAATAGATACGGTATGTTTATAGGACAACCAAAGTCATCGAGATTGATGATATTATTGTGTATTATCTTTGATTGTAAAAAACGTTTTTTCTCAAAACCCTTCACAAACACATATTTATATATACGTGTATGTGATGTTAACAATGAAACAAGATTGTCGTACAGTGTCTCTCCTTCGCTCCATCTAAGTCTATGATAATTTGACGTTAACCAGTGGTTTGTCCTAGCGTATTTTGGATTCGTAACGTTTGTAGCAGGCGGAGTGAAAATCCAATGTCTACCAGCAAATCTCAGAACGTCCATGATTGACAGTTCCTTCACAATATATTTTCCGTTGTCATCGAAAAATCACTGGAAGTCAATTATAACTGCAGTGTTATCCATAATACTGTAAGACAAAGAAACCACACATTACAAACTCTATATATATATATTATGTTTAAACACAAATATCGTTGCGATATTAATATGCGAACTTACGTTTACAGACGTCTGGACTGAACCGTCGAGAGACATCAACTGACGAAAGAAACAAGTGTTGGGGGGTACTATACATAGAGACAAATTTTTTTAGCAGGTGGGGAGGTGTCGTCATCGTTCTCCATGTTGATCCGACGTATTCGATAATGACCGTATGCAAGTGTATCACGACCATTGTCTAGTATATAGCGCTTATCATCATACGGTGACAACGCTTGCTTATTTACGCGCATCGTGTACAGCGTATGATGATCGCTACGTAAACAAAGCGCACTGGTAGAAAACTGACAATGATCAGTGAGACACTTGCGATACATATCGTGTCGTAGACTCCTCCTAATCGCAACTCGAGGTACACCTTTACATACACGTTTTTGACACTCTTTGGTAGGATCTTCGTGGGCCACAAGGAACGAATAACATTTCGCTCGGACCCACGAATTCTCTAATAGGACGACCACACGTTTCATCCTTGAACAGTCCGACAACCTTTTTGTTTTTAAGGCTATAACAAGGATGAGACGTAGGGTAATCCGATGTGTCAAAAACGTGTAGGTTCTTCTTCATGTCTGCATACAAGTCAGATGTTTGAATACTATACATCAGACTGTCTGTATCTGTCATTAGCAATCTAACGTTACGGCCGTACTTGCCGACAGCGTAACGATAATGAAAGTCGTACATTATCGTTTTGCTAACGTCAAGCACCGTGAAGCCGACATACACGGGGCGGGAAAGAACGATGGATTTTTTACGGAGTGAGAGCCCCACCAGATCGTTCGTATAACGAATCATACGTTTCAGCCTAGGTATGGAAACTAGTTTTTGAAGCCGTCGTTCATCTGAGAAAAGTTCAAAGTCTATATGTTTCCGTACGTTCTCCAGCGACTTGCCGTATACGGCGTTGTTCATCAGTTTGAAAAGGTCTTTTTCAAAGCTGTTGATGGCTGCTTGCCTCTTGCGGGTGTTGAAATCGATAAACGGTTTCAACCAAGCGCTTTGCTTAAAACACAACACCCTATGAGTCGCTTTCAGCTCTAAACTAAGACTTAAATACAATTTCAAATTTCGATAATGGAGAACGTAATTTTGTTTGTCCTCCAAAGTCGTTAACAACTTCTCTACGGATGACATTGTTGACCCTGATTCGTTATACGATGATCTGTATATACTCTCGTGTAAACGTTTGGAAAAGGGAGAAAGGATATCGGGTGTTACGCGCTGGCGCACATGTGCAAGCGGGTAGTCGGAATGCAGGTCGTGTAGTGTATCAGGATAGTGTAGGTCGACCTCGAGGATGTACCCGATGTCAGAATCATCACTCACATTACGTACGTCCAAAGACTCGATTTCGTTACGATCGAGCCATCGGAAGTCTGCGTAAGGGAGTGGTTGCGACATGGCTGCACCGTATAGATTGTTACAGTCCGTATACAGAATGAAGGAGGTCGGTTTCGAAACATCGTACTGATCTGGGATCAGAGGGTTGTTAGCGATGGCATGACGGTTGGATATCATCGCGCCGCCTCCACGGACCCCAGACTCTACAAACAGATGTTGATTTATATCTATCAACAGCTCTAATTCGACCCCTGTCATTTTTAGCATCGCGTTCCAAGCGATTCCGGGAAGCGAGTAAAAATGACACGGGTCCAAGTAGTAATCGCGTAAGGCCATGTCTCGAAAACTTTCAAAGACATCGGCCAGCAGCATTACGTCTGTCAACAAATACAGATCATGGTAATCTCCAAACGTACGCAGATTGAATGCACTCCACACGTTTTGTGCGTGCTCGTAATCTGCGTCCGAAATAGACGATTCCATCAACCGGTTATCAAAGTGTTCACGAGCGGGTAGACTTGTTTCGTTGAACCGATCAATACTGTCAACGTACTCGTAAGAGTATACCCCCTTGTGTACGAGCAGATTGGTCTGTTCGTCGAAACCTCGTCTAAGCATTTCCTCTCTAAACAAAGGAAATTGGCTCCCGGACGTGGACAGATTGGTAACGAGTGTGTCCAGAGAGCGATTAAGAAATTGAAAAGAGTCTACGAAACGCAAGGGACCCAGGGAGAACGACACGTAACGCTCACTAGATGTTGCAATGCAGGATACGTGTTGGTCCTTATATTTTCCTAAACCCTGCATTAAATGGTGACAGTCGTAGCCACGAAGGTTGTGAAAGAAGACGGGGATATGACGCGGCATCTTGTAGCTCAGATTACAGCTATTGTGGGCTGCTCCCAAGAATTTTCCCGTAAGATGACAATGATTGCGTACCTTGTCATCGTCTGTCAAAGGACGCTCACACAAATGGCAAACGGTGGCGTTAGTGAACGCAACATTGTCATCATCGGACATAATTAATTGTACGTTATGTCGTACTACCTTCATCATATCCTCGACGTCTTTCAACCACGAGAAGAAAGTGTCTACAACGTTTTCACCACGATATACTTTAACCTCTCTCCAGAGACTGTGAGCGTGATCAACGATAGCATAGGAGAAACCTGACGGAATATGCATCGCTTCGTATGATGTGGACGATACAGGAGGAGAAGGTATTTTCTGGCGGACACCACTGCTATCAACTGAGTAGAAGTCACCTAAATCTTTCACTGTCGTCGGGATGTCGTTACCTGGTGAACAAGATTGAAGGGGGGTGATAAGGGACTCGAAGTCGGCGTAGACGGTAAAGGGTACTTTGAGACAGTGTGCATAATTTTTAAATGACATAAACTTCTCCTCCTCTGTGGGCATTTTGGTTTTCTGTTCACCATAAGGTGTACAGTAGGGGAGATGTTCGGACAGACCATGTTCTGTGGAGAAACGATGCAGGCAGTAGTCACAGTAAAATGATTTATTGCTGTGTTTTGTTAGGGAAAATAACAATTTATTAATGCTACTGATTAGACAGTAGTGTTTTCGGCTATTTGTATCGGACAGAAGTAAAAGATTAACGTGATGTAATCTGTCCTTATTGGGGGTAATTCTTAACGGATAAACCTCATTTTTTGATTCGTTTCTGATATTGTCTTCTATATCATAGCCGAAAACGTTTATAGAAATGTTGGGATTCTGTGTTTCAAATTTAGAAATTGAGTTTATAGAAACAGGGTACGCGATACCGGACATATTTATTGTGTTTATGAATGAGAGGTAGTTTGAAACACGTTCTTTATTCCTTTGTTGAGGGTGTATGTGGGCTAGAACAGACCATAGAAAACACATTTCATCTTGGGAGTTCTTGATGTTGACTACTGCCTTGGTGAGTGCAAGTTTTCGCGGGGTAGGAATGTAGGAGGACGCTGCTAGAGGCCGGTACCGTCCAACAACCAGTTCCAGCTTCAGTACAGCGTCCACCGACCATCCGCTCCCGTCACGGGTAAAATTGGATATGCTATTCGTGATTTTGTCGTATGATTCGCCTAGTAGACAGTTCAACTCGTCGTTGTCGTCCGTGAGCAACGTACGACAACGTCCGTGGAAGACGGCGTCTTTGGTTACCTCTTTTTCTTCGCCCCTGTCACCATCTAACACAGTTTTAGTGAAACGTATCCTGCACGCAATATGCCATTTGATACTACGTAAACGTGCTTGTTCTGCCAGAATATCCTTGCACAATAAAGGTCGCACCTCAGTCATTATCGATAATATATCTTGATCTCCCGTGTCCGTGTACACGGGCAGGTAATTAAATGTTGTGAGGGATCCTCTAATACTGGTGTTTCGTACGATATAAAATCGTGTCATAACTGAAACAATAGAAACACATTTATTAGCTAATAGGAATGATGAATAACACACACACACACACACACACACACATTCATGTTGCAGTAAATAAATAGATAGTACACGTTAGTAATACGTTAGTTTATTGCAAACTGTGAAGATGGCAGCTACTCCTGATTTTAGCATTGAAAGTAAAAGAAGAAAATCGTTCAAGTATTGGGAAGAGACGTTTGTCAGCCCCGACGAGTTAGCGTTTGCCGGGTTTTACTACTATCCGCTAAATTATGATGTTTGTGGACATAGTATGTTATTCATAGACGATAGAGTTAAATGCTTTTGTTGCGGAATTGAATTAGGTCATTGGAGAGAAGGTGACATACCTATGGTGGAACATGAAAAATTTTCTCCGTCATGTCAATTTCTAAACGATGTCGAGAGACAATACATTGGGGAGAAGGTGACAAACCTATGTCAGAACATAAAAAATTTTCTCCGCCATATCAATTTCTAAACAACGTCAAGAGACTATCTTGTACATGTTAGACAGAGTTGGATCATATGTTAATTCATATCAAACAAGTTTGGTTTGCTACATAATTATAGAGAGAGACAATTTCTTAACTGTACCAATTGGTATTTAAATTTTTACCTTGTTGAGGATGTTCCTGTTCTTGCTGATGTTGTTGTTGTTGTTGTTGTTCAGGATTCTGCTGACGGTCGGACATGATGATGATATTCAGACGAGAGAGTGAATACTGAAAAACAAAGAAACTGTTATACATATATATAGTATTTTTAACGCTGGTATTATGTTAGTGTATCTTAAACCATGAACAACGCACGCAAGACTATAGCTCTAGAGCTACACAGAGCAGCGAGAAGGAATTTCGTTAGGCGTGCGGTTGAATTGAAGGGTCTACACGACTTGTACCAGGCGGATCTTGTGGAGATGATACCATACGCTCGAGTGAACAAAGGGTACAAGTACATGATGACTGTGATCAATGCGTTTAGCAAGTACGCGTACGCTGTACCATTGAAAACAAAGACAGGAAAAGAAGTAACGCGCGCACTAGAACCTATACTAACTGCTAATCGAATGAAATATTTACAGACGGACAACGGGAAGGAGTATTACAACAGCACAGTACAAGCGTTGCTAAAAAAAGTATAATGTGAAACATTACTCAACCTATAGTGAGAAAAAAGCTTCCATAGTGGAACGTTTTAATCGCACACTGAAGACACACATGTATCGAGCTTTCAGCGAACAAGGACACTACCGCTGGTTGGATCTACTACCTATATTACTGAAATCATACAACAATACCATACACAGAACCATTGGTATGAAACCTAGTCAAGTGAATGACGCCAACGAACATATAGTGTTGGAACGAATAAGGAAGAACACAGCGCCTAAAATCAGTCCAACGAAACCACCCAAATTTAAAGTCGGTGACCGTGTTCGTATAAGTAAGCACAAAATGACGTTCGCCAAAGGTTATACGCCAAATTGGACTAACGAAATATTCACTGTGGATAAAGTACAATCCACTACCATCCCCATCACTTATCTGCTAAAAGATCATCTAAACAAAGTGTTGAAAGGTGGTTTTTACGAGCACGAGATTAGTAAGTCCAAAGTCGGCGACGTATACCTAGTGGAAAAGGTGTTACAACGCAAAGGTGACAGAGTGCGTGTTCGTTGGCTCGGTTTCGATGGTAAACACGATGCATCGATACATAAGAAAGATCTAATATAAAAAGGTGACAGCACGTGCTGAAAACAGTATGCTTTCGGTATTCATAAAGATGAAGATTGTACAGCAAGCAAACAAATTACCAATAAAGGATATGGACTTTTTGGCTGGTGACGAAGGCAGTGCTAAACGTAAACATGGTCCGCTATTACCGAACAGTATTCGCTTTATCGTTACAGACCCAAGTTCCTGTGGGAAATCCAATGTGCTATTCAACCTACTGTTTGATGCCAACGGTCTACGTTTCCGCAACGTATACGTGTTTTCAAAATCATTATTTCAACCAAAATACAGAATGCTAGAAACAGTGATGAAATCACTCGCTGATGAAGGTTTAGGTTACCATGTGCATACAGCGAGAACGAAGAATTCCCACTACCGAGTGAAATCACTGGTCTCGACTCTGTTATCGTATTCGATGACGTATCGTGTGAAAGACAAAACAATATTCGAAAGTATTTTGCTATGGGGAGACATAGCGGTGTGGACACATTCTATCTATGTCAGACATATAGCCAGATACCGAAACAATTGGTGTGTGACAACGCTAACTTGTTGATATTGTTCAAACAAGACGATCTAAATTTACGACATGCATACAACGATCATGTCAACATGGATATGAAATATGATGCTTTCAAAGACGTCTGCACGGAAGCGTGGAAGGATCGTTATGGATTTCTAGTCATAGACAAAGACTCGTCAATAAATGAAGGTAGATATAGAATCGGCTTTGATCGATTCATAATTGTTTCCAGCGAAGTATAAAAGTGCTTGCACTGTAGTAATGTAATCAGTCCTCTTGCTAACACGCGATGGCGATGAATAAGGAGGAACGACTTGCGTATGATATAGATACGATAAGCGACAACATAAGGAAAAAAGATCATGCATTACAATACGGTATCAGAGAAAGCGACGAGAAGTTCAGAAAAAATTACAGACCGATTCTGGAACCATTAGAAGCTATTTCACGAAAGTTAAGTGGTGATACGATGGAGGAGGAGGAGGAGGAGGAGGAGAAGCAGCAGATAAAACAAGAAGAGCCTACACAACACGTAATAACTGAAAACGAAAGTGGCACGCAGAGTCATAACGCTTCTCATTTCAGTGACGATAGCGCATGGAACCCTAACGCTTCACATTTCAGTGACGATTCATTAGCAAACAAATATATGCGTTTGTGCGAATCGGCTGACTGTAAACGGATTATAGATCGTATGTATGGTGTTCGATACGTGGCCGGTAAATGGATGATAGGTGATTCAAATGTGAAAATCGATGATAACGACAACTTTCATGTCAAAGGAAAAATTTACGAGGGTACGCCTGGTCTGTATGAACTTTTGTTTATGAAACTACCGAAAAAATACAATAAGGACGATATGAGGAAATACAAGTCCATACTACTAGCAACCAACGGACACAAACAAAAATATAAACACAATACGCGAATAAACAGTAACAGTGGCGTCAAGTACCGACTAGTAATATCTAAATTGTTTGCATCGAGTGCACGAATGTTGTTTCTTTACAGTACGTAAAGGATGCATGCTTACAGTACAAGAACGATGCTACCGTAGACGCAAAAGATCATCGAATAATAATGCTAAACGATCCGCTTAAATCAAGAGATGCAGCCACAAAACGATACGTAGACGCAAAGAGTTTGAGAAAAGATCGTGCAGGTAACGTAATCGTTGATGACTGTCGGCTAACACACGTGCAAGCGCCAGTCGCCAGCAAAGACGCTGTGAATTTGGAATTTTTATACGACAACACAATCAGTTTGCAAACCAATGCTTTCTACGCTGGCGAAAGAAAAATTACGAATATAGCAGACGGAGTAGCTGACACAGACGCAGTCACTGTACGAAAAATGCACGAATTAAAACTACATATAAAGACTGAATTGTACAAGGTCACTCAGGTATTTCACGCTCATATAATCAATCTAATAAAGTTTGTCTATAAATATCAAGACAGCGCGACACAGCGTTCAGTCCTGTCTGAATATATTGAAGAGGTGGGACGTTTAATAGACGTTCTCGATACGGAACCGGAAATCAAGAATTGGAGATCTGTTTACAAGAATGCACGTACTTCGTAAGAAAAGAATGGGGCGTGGTGTAATTGGAAAAATACTTAAAAACACTGTGCCCGCTATCGTTTCGTCAGTACCTACTTTGATTAATCGAGCGGTGGACGCATTACCAGTAGAATTACACCTACCCGGCTATCGATTCTGTGGACCTGGAACAAAACTCAAAGAGAGATTGGCACGCGGCGAGCGCGGAATCAACGAGCTGGACGAAGCCTGTCGCGAACACGATATCGCCTACGCAAGGTACAAAGACAACAGTCGAAGACGTATAGCTGATCGCGTTCTTGCCGACAAAGCGTGGGAACGAGTGAAAGGTTGGAATTCCGGTGTTAGTCAAAGAGTGTATGCTGCAGCTGTAGCAGCCGCAATGAAAGCAAAATCAGCAGTGGGTGGAGGGAGCTCGCGTAGTGGTTGCAGAAAAAAGAAGAAGGGTTCAGGAATTAAACGTCAATCCGCGGGCAAACGCAAAACGACCTGCAAACGTAACAACACCAAACGCAAAACAGTCTCAAGGCATAAACGTAACAATAAAAAAATAGCGTCAGGTCTATACCTACGTCCTTACAGACAAAAAAACTAATTTGCATACCAGTGCGTGCATTGTCCGACAGTAATTTGTATGTGTACGCAAAACTTTTGAAAATACCTTATTTCAGAGGAGTTTTTATGCGTAACACTTTACCACACAGACCGCCTTGGAAGAACGAGAGTGCGGTTGTTAATCTGGACAGTGCAGAAGGACCTGGTACGCACTGGGTTTGCTACAAGAAGCGAAACAATCGAGTTTACTACTATGACGCGTATGGTAATATGCGGCCACCTCTTGAGCTGACACAGTATTTTGGAACCGACACTGACATTTACTACAATTACGAGCGTGAACAGCCACCACACACAGTCATCTGTGGGCATTTATGTTTGGACTTCTTAACGCGTGAGTGATCAGTAAGCGACAAGATGTCTTCGCTGTCGGTCACCTTAACAGGTACGAATGCTGCCGCTCTTGTATGTGACTTTTTCCCGCCTCTCGAACTAACAAACGGCGAATGGTATGTAGGTCTATTGGACTTTACTACATACAACAGTATACCGAACGTGGTTGAGGGAAAAAACAATGTGTTTCCAGTACTACGGGACGGAACAACGTGGGACTTGATAACTTTACCTACGGGTGCTTATGAAATCGGTGACATAGAAGCCTTCCTCAAAAAGCAGTTAGGAGACTCAAAGATTAGTCTACGTCCTAACAACAATTCACTGAAATGTGAACTGACTTGTGCACTGGATATTGACTTTCAACAAACAGTGTGCGGTATCGGTGATATGTTGGGTTTCAAGGAAAAGCGTCTGCTTGAAGCGAATAAAACTCACACGTCTGACGCCACAGTTAACATTATAAAAGTGAACAGTATACTGATAAGGTGTAACATAGCGCAAGGATCATACAAGAACGGTAAAAACGAGCACACGCTGCACTCATTCTATCCGTCAGTCGAACCAGGATTCAATATAATTGAATCACCTACAAACGTCATATACCTACCTGTGAATGTGAGTCGTTTGGACAACATAACATTATCTTTACACGACCAGGACGGTGACGTAATAGATTTTCGTGGAGGAGTCATCACTGTGCGTTTACATCTAAAACGACTATAGACATGGGCTTGTACTTTGTTTCTTCGCCACCGCTGCTACCACAGTCGTCAGAAATAAAAGAAGAAGAAGAAAGATCAGTTAGGAAACGCATCAGTACTCGTTCGAAACTGAAACGATTAACATCGGTTAACCGTCGTTTCCTGATTTCACTGGGTTTTGTTGTAAACAAGTAACATGGTGAGTGGAATATTATCTGTGGAGCAGCAACCGTTCTTTGAAGACAGTATCACGCACTTTTCATTTCACTCACACGCGCCGTACGCAACAACAAGATATGGAAACAATGATGAAATACGTGTGCCAATACAACAACAGGACGTCTTTACACTGCCGTCAGAAAGTTTCCTCTACATCGAAGGCAAGTTGGTTAAAAACCCTAGTGTGGCTGCAGATACTGCGCTGAATGTGGAACTGGTGAACAATGCTATAGCATTTCTCTTTGAAGAGATTCGTTACGAGTTGGCTGGAGTGGTAGTGGACCATACCAGAAACGTCGGCGTTACGTCAACTATTAAAACTTTTCTATCACTCAACAACAACGCACGTGACGCAATGGAAAACGCGGGTTGGGTGGCACCGACCGCGAACGTATTAAAAGTGAATGATGACTGTGAATTCAACTTTTGTATTCCACTGAAAATGCTAATGCGATTCGCAGAAGACTATACACGCATCGTGCTGAACGTGAAACAAGAACTTATACTCCTACGTACATCTACCGACATAAACGCTATGGTTTTAGCAAGCGGACAAACGGCTGCTAATTGTGTTCTTGAACTAGATAAAGTTTACTGGAAAATGCCTTATGTACATGTAGCTAATGCGTACAGATTACCACTGTTACGAGTCATAGAGAAAGACCACCCGATAACTATGCCTTTTAGGGCCTGGGAGTTGCACGAGTATCCTGCCTTACCACAGACTAAAAGGCAGAATTGGATTGTCAAGACCTCGAGTCAGCTAGAAAAACCACGCTTTGTTGTGTTAGCGTTTCAGACAGCAAGAAAGAATGTACTGACAGCACACGCCGATGAATTCGATCACTGTAATGTGACCAATGCGAGACTGTTTCTAAACGACAAGTATTATCCTTACGATAATTTAAACTTGGATATTGGGAAAGACCGTTTTGCATTATTGTACAATATGTACGCCAGTTTTCAAAGTTCGTATTACCACCGTTTAGACGTCAGCCCAGTACTGACACCAGAATTATTCAAATCAAAAGCCCCGCTGTTTGTATTCGATTGTAGCAAAAAAGACGATACGCTTAAGTCTTCAGCGGTTGATGTACGTTTAGAATTTGAATCGTCAATGAATTTTCCTACGCAGACGACTGCCTACTGTATGATACTACATGATTCGCTTGTAGAATATACGCCATTGTCCAACACAGTACATAGACGTGTTTAAGTCTTATTTTATACATATTTTGTAAATACTAGTTTTAAATATATATATTTTCATATTTGTAACATTATAATATTGGAGCTGTGAGTATGTATTTTAATTGTAAAACTAGTTTAGATATATTTTAATACTTGTAACAATATAATCTTGGAACTGTGTATGTTTTTTTTAATTGTAAAAACTAGTTTAGATATATTTTCATACTTGTAACAATATAATAATTTAGATATATTTTCATACTTGTTACAATATAATCTTGGAGCTGTGTATGTATTTTAATTGTAAAAACTAGTTAAATATAATCTTGGAGCTGTGTATGTATTTTAATAAATGTATATAGTACACACTTTATTATTATTTGTATAACCCACCCCATAATGTATACTTACATGCAACAAACTAGCGAGCGTTTTCCACACACGTACCCTTAAATGACAGACGTTGTATGCACACTGAAGGCTCGCACGCTTAAAATTCAGCTATACCTAAGATATATCTTCAATTAGAAGTGTAATATAAAAAGTACGGTAAGAATATATTTCAGAAATTGTAATTTTATCACACACACACACACACACACTTATTTGAATGAGTCATGTATTAAATTCAATAAATAATGCACTTGATAATGTTTTAATGTGAATAATTTTTACGTTTAAATAAAATCTGTACATACAATAAAATTATGTAGTGTAATATATAAATTACGTTTAAATAAAATCTTTACATACAATAAAATTATGTAGTGTAATATAAAAAGCACAACAAGAATAAATTTCAGAATTTTGTAACAGACATAGTAATTTGATCACACACCCATACATACTTATTTGAACGAGTCATGTATTAAATTCAATAAATAATGCACTTGATAGTGTTTTAATGCGAATAATTTTTTACGTTTAAATAAAATCTGTACATACAATAAAATTATGTTCACTTATTAACGTATTCAAAATGTTTCATGTACACTTACCAAACTAGCGTACGTTGTCTACACACCCTTAAAAAATGACGGACGTTGTGTATATTGAAGCTCACACGCTTAAATTCAGCTATACCTAAAATATATATCTTCAATTAGAAGTGTAATATAAAAGTACGGTAAGAATATATTTCAGAAAATTGTAACAGACATAATAATTTGATCATACACACACGCACACACACATGTATTAAATTCAATAAATAATGAGCTTGATAATGTTTTAATGCAAATAATTTTTACGTTTAAATAAAATCTGTACATACAATAAAATTATGTTCACTTATTAACGTACCGTATTCAAAATGTTTCATGTACACTTACCAAACTAGCATGTGTTGTCTACACACCCTTAATGATGAACGTTGTGTATACTGAAGACTCGTGAGACGTACAATAATAATACAAAACAGTCTTTCAACTATTAAAACTGCAGTGATAGATTTCACGATGTATCAGCACACGCAGACAGCCGAATGAGAAATTGCAACTGATTTTCTTCGCGTATATATTGTACTCTGGTAGTGGGGACAGCTTGTGTCCGTTTTTGGAGTAAATATTTTCTAATCCATAAGTAATCCGAATTACTGTCACCGCTGCTAATGACTGTCATGTGTCAAATTAGAAAGTAGGACGCACCGATTTAGACGATGTACTCACGGTCAATGACCCTTGGTTTAAGTTAGCGAATAATAACTATATCTAATTCTGTATCGTTGTGTGTGTGTGTGTAGTGTGCATACACAGTTAATCTTTCTATCACTAATTACCACACTGAATATAACTTTCTAAAACCAGTTAAATTGTACAGTGGTGTAAATATATATTTAATCATTTAAAACAAATTATGGTTTATTTTAATTTATTTCGTTATAAACCTCTGAACATGCAAGCAATTATTTGTAAAGTACATTAAATTATGTGAAATGCTACACCGAAAGATTCAAATCATACCTTATTGGTGCTGTCAACTATTTGAATGTGTGAATTTCTACCGACGTTTGCAGCAGCAGCAGCAGCAGCAATACACAATACGCATTACATTAAAACTAGCACCATTATATTATTCATTGATGTACAAACAATTTACATAGCACACACAATAGGCTAACATTTATTGTGAAGCCGTTAACATACACACAGGTAATTACATTAAAAACTAGGAATTTCTTCCGACGTCTGCGAGCGAGAGAGAGAGAGAGAGAGAGAGACATGATATATCACTGTAAAACCAATTACATAAAGAGAGAGAGAGTTTATATCGTGATGGATAACTGCGTCTAGAGACAGAGAGAATTACTTACATTGAAAGAATGAATTGATATCATAGTAAAACCGATGGCGTAGAGAGAGAGAGAGAGTGAGACCCGTTACATAAACACGTGGAGAGAGAGAGAGTGAGATGCAACAGTAATCTACTAAATGTGTGTGTGCGAGAGAGAGAGAGAGAGAGAGAGAGAGGGGGAGGGAGAGAGATAGTTATTTACATTCAAAGAGAGAATTGATATCGACAACAATCATGATCATATAGTTTGAATTTCCCACCACAGAAAAATGTTGGCAGATCTGTTCTATACACAATAATGCAAGGTTGGTAACCCTGATCATATATTTTAACATATACACTATAATGCATCAAGTCGGAACCCCCCATAGAGAGGTCTGCTGATCGCGGTAGACCCTGCGGTACGCGTGAACACTTGAAGAGTCCGGATTGGTATAAGCCTAATATACCGTTTCTAAGTAATACCCACTGTGACCTGAGAGGCTAATGAATTATAATTACTGTATACAATTTCAGAAGTAGTATTCTATAGAACCGTTGTTTGTGTGCGAAGCGTCCGTGTCAACGTTGGAACTCCAGGACACCAGCCCAGCTGGAAGCGTCAACAAGGTGAACCATCTGTCATCGAACGCAACGCCTGACGACTCAACTACACAGCAAAGCCCCCCCCTTTTTCCATCAATATCGGCGCGAGAAGGAATCATCATCATCACATATGTAATGTACCACATCACGTATATGAACAATAATTAACACTTTAAAAGACTATATCTGAAACATTATCATTATTATGCTTGTCAAATATATCATATAAACAATTACATATGTCTTGTGTGCAATAAATAATCTTAAACCCTCCAATATAGACTTTTGCATTAAGATACACATACTACCATATCCTATGCGCCAATAGTTAAGTTATTTGTGTTGTCGCATAGAGATATTTGGCGCTTAGCAACATGGGGCACGTAAAATAGCGGTAATTTTACGCTATTCTATATATGTCAAAGAATATAAAATTTGTTGGTAAAATCCGACGTATAAGTATAATTAATGTAATATTTGTGTGTGTATGGTTCATATGAAAATCTGAGGATATAATTTATCAATTGTGCATATTCTCTTGTGTGTCATATATGAACAATTTTATTAGTATATTGGAGGTAGATTATTAGTTGTTTTATGTGTTAGATAAGGTTTGTTTACATTTTGATATATTGAACTGCTTACTGTGTGCGTATAAACTGGTTTACACTACAATAATAATCGTGTAATAATAAGTTTTTGTAGCGTTAAGTCAGGGAATTTAAATTTTATTAACTTTTTAAATTAAATTTGATCACTATGGCGGATTTAGCAGAAATAAGGAATGCTTTAGCTGACTTATTAGCTAGTATGAAAACCATGGAAGCGAATATGCAGAGAAATTTGGAAGAACTTGATGCCAGTATGCAGAAGTATTTAGAAGAGGTGATGACGAGTATACGGGAAATGTGGGAAGAAATGGAAGCCGATAGAGAGGAGATGTTAGCGAATCTACAGGAAATTTCAGCTGCTACTGAATTAGAATGAGCTGTTGAAAATATTGTACCTTGTGTTAAGTTTGAAGTACCAAATGTTCTTATGGAACGTACTCTCACAGAAAGTAATATGAAAGTTAACCAAGATGTTACATCTGAAGGATTAATGGAGAACAGTAGCGTAGTAGATGAAATTGAAAGTGATTATACAGAAACAACCCAATTAGGGCCTAGTAACTCATCTCTCGGTAAAGTCAAGTATCTAGATTCTGCATCAAATGGAAGTGAAGATAACGAAAGTGAAATTAGAAGTAACAACACTATTAGTCAAGAACATACTTCAAGTAATTGCTGTGATGAAGTGATAGTTTATAATGTAACAGATATAGCGTGCGAGAGCCGTGAACGGATAGTAGAATCTGAAGCTATTATTGATTCGGACAGTTTATGCATAACACATAAAAATCCCGAACCAGTAGTAGAGCCTGGAACTGGTATTGGTACAGACTGTGCAGGAATTTATAACACAGTTCATACTGGTGAGGTTCGAAATGAATCTAAGTCAGATATTAAGGTGTTTATGAAGGACGGAGAGGTGAATGATACTGATGACAATAAGGGGAAAACAATTATGGTAAATAATAATGAACCACCGCGTAATCAGTTTCAAGTTCAACCACCACAAAATCAGCCACAATCACAACAACATAAAAATACAACTCAGCAATTTAATACCAACTTATTAGCAACAGTTACTGAAAGTGATTCAGTTAAAAAGTAGTTCAATCGATCGAATGTGAGTAATGTTAGTTGTAAGAATAAATTGGTTGTGTCTGACCTATATCCTGCAGAAATATCACTGATGGACGAGCGGTTCCTATTGAGGCACAAAAACTACTTTATAAAAATTCCGATTCTGCCGGTAAATCACAAAATTATAAAGTCAGCGACGGGTGAGTCGCAGATAGTTGAAAAACAGGCACTAATAACAAGGTACGTACAGGGAACGGAAATAGAGATCACTGTACTTATAGTTAGAAAACTCGGACATGATATTATTTTGGAAGTCGACAAGTTGAATACACTGCACGCTACAATTGAATTTCGGAACGAAAAATTGCAGTGTAAAGTTGATAGTGGACAGCACATTATCAGACTGGGACGCTCGAAAGATAAGATAACGCATAACTCACTGACCCACAATGTTCAGATAACGGGCTGCGAGAGAAATCAAATACAGCGTATATTAGATCAATTCAAATCTGTATTTCCAAGTAAGCGTGTGCGTTTCAAACTGAGAAAGTAGTATACAAAAAATCCATAAATTAACGTAAATAAATGTCAGGATATAGGATGTAAGAATGTATAGCTTTATTTAAAATATGTCAGTTCAGGTATAAATGTTGTATGTAGGGTAATTCTGTGAATGAGCGATAATCTAGTAAAGATAAGGAATGCAGTCTATTGTACCTTGTGACCTTGCTTAATTGCTATCTGCTTGTCAAGAACATGTGTATTTGTTATGGTTTAAAGGTTGCCACGTGTCTTTGGTTTGTTGGTTCTGTCAAGTTGACAGTTATGAAATGTTAGTATTGCAAAGAGGTGTTTATTTGATTTTATCTGTGAAAGTATTAATATTATTATTCATAGGGTTAGGAAATTGTTTTGGATGTATCAAAGAAAAAAACATTTTTTTTATTTTGTTAGTCAACTAAAAAAAAAAAATTTTTTTTAATGCGGGAAGGGGTTAATCCAGCAATGAAACACAGGATCCTGATAAGCAGTGCAGGCTTGTGTAATACACAGACGATAAACATTCACTGTTACTCACCGTCTATGGCCTTTCCGTGATGTTATTTCGTGTTTACATGTTTCGAGGCACTTGCCTCATCATCAGAACTTTATAAAAACTAATCTATGTCATCGATGACATGTGTCAAAATACTAAAACACAATACGGAATTAAACTATGTACAGAACTTGCTTTAAAAATGAGCACGTCAATGTTAGGTGTGCCTTGCAAGCAACACGCGCCGTACTGACGAAATCTAAGTTTTATCTTGACCATATCGCATAGCGGTATCGTACAGTATATTTGATTTATATTGTAATTGGTCGTTCAACACGTGTGGCTTGGTACTGGCGTCGTTATATGCTTTATAAATCTCATATTCTTCAAGGGCGTTCAAATAACCCCCTTTATTGCAGAAATGAAGGGGTATTAAATTCGAGCTAAAATCCGTGTAACTGTGATTGTTGTCTATAAGGTGCCTGGCGAAATTTGACTTGATGTTGTCAAAGTTGTAAACTCGTGTAGGGGGTCTATGTTCAGAAAATCTTTTCAAAAAACCTCGACCCGTCTGGCCCACATAAAAAGCCTCACAGTCGTTGCAGACTAGCTTATAAACTCCTGTTTTATTTTCAAGACTGGTATGTTCACTGCTGCGGAGATTATTTAAGATGTTATTACTAGTCTTATAGGAAACAACTATGTTGTTGACTTTATTAATGGTTGACTTAAAAATTCCTGGCATGAAATGCGTATAAGGTGCCGCAATGTACTTGCGTGCCTTTGTTTCGAGGTTCTCATTTCTATTATTTATATCTTTAGTTTTATTTTTAATAGTGTTACTCTTCTTTTTCTTTTGTTTTTTAAAATATTATCTATTATTTTTTCGTTGTACCCGTTGTTAAACGCAATGACTTTAATGGTGTTTAATTCTTCGATGTAATCCTCGATGCCAAGGGGTACAGACAATAGGCGATGTATCATGCTATGGAATGCAGCTAATTTCTGTGAAATGGGGTGGAACGATGAGGCATGTATGACAGCGTCAGTCATCGTGGGCTTCCTAAATATATTAAAACATAGTTTTTTAGTAACAAAGTCCTTAGTTACTGTCAAATCCAGAAAATGTAATTGACCTCTAACTTCATTCTCCAAAGTAAACTGTATTTTGTTATTAATGCCATTCAAGTAATTGTGGAGCTTGTCAATTTGACGATTTGTGCCTTTATACACCATAAAAGTGTCGTCGACATATCTACCATAGAACACCACATTGTGATTATGTGTAGGGTTTGCAAACAAGAAAGAATTTTCAAAGTAATTTAAGTACACCTCCGCTAGAATACTAGAGAGTGGGGAACCCATTGCCAACCCCTCCAGCTGTCTGAAAAACTGTTTGTTATGTGTGAAATAATTCTGGTCCAAAATCACTCCCAGCAATTCTAATATTTCATTTATGCAATTAGCATCCAGTTTATTGGTGTTAACAAGGTTATTTGAACGCCCTTGAAGAATATGAGATTTATAAAGCATATAACGACGCCACTACCAAGCCACACGCGTTCAACGACCAATTACAATATAAATCAAATATACTGTACGATACCGCTATGCGATATGGTCAAGATAAAACTTAGATTTCGTCAATACGGCGCGTGTTGTCTTGCAAGGCACACCTAACATTGACGTGCTCATTTTTAAAGCAAGTTCTGTACATAGTTTAATGCCGTATTGTGTTTTAGTATTTTGACACATGTCATCATTGATGACATAGATTAGTTTTTATAAAGTTCTGATGATGAGGCAAGTGCCTCCAAGGCCCGCTCTAGCGGTTACGTCGCCCCGGACAAAAAGACAAATTGCCGCCCCTTAAATATATACATATATTTTTTAAATAAAGGTACATATTTTTTATTTTCAATAAAAATCAAATCATTTTATTTAAATTTTAATAAAAGCATATATTTAGAAAGAAACATGTAACATAACATAATATTGACAATCAAGTAGTACAAAACAGTAGATTCTACTTTTTATGTTAAATAAAATTCAAATCGTTTTAAATTATAATCAACACATACACATATACATATTTAGAAAGAAACATGTAACATAACATAAAATTGATAATCAAGCAGTACAAAACAGTGAAAATAAAACAAGGTAACATCAACTACGCTAAAATCACAAAAAACTTGTTTTTCTCATTTTCAGTTCTGCAAACTTTTTTATTACATCTTTTAAATTTACTTGATCAGCAATTCCATGCTCAATTGCCAAAATGGCCAAACCATTAAGACGATTTTGGGTAGTAGTCGAACGTAAAAAGTTCTTAATTAATTTTAACTTAGAGAAACTCCTTTCGCCACTTGCTACAGTTATTGGTATCGTTAGCAATATTCTTAAAGCAATAGTAAGGTTTGGGGCAAAATTTAACTTTGTAATTAAGCTCAGTACATTGCTTAGGCTTTGTTTTTTGCCCAAAGCCGCAGATAATGCTGAAATTTCCTCTGCTAATTCTACCCCATTTATGTCAACAGAATCACCACCAGTTAAAATACATTCTAAATTCTTACAGTGTTTTAGTAGCATTTCTTTGGACATGGTATTTAAATCGTATATATTATATAAGAATTGAAAATAGTTACTATGATTACTAAGTTGTTCAAATCTAGCATCTAGTGCTTTTAGTGCTTGATCGACTGTAAAATAAAAAAAATCTATTTTATATTTTTCTTTTGGATCTTCGATCGGTTCATCTCGTGCTTCGTATGAGAAGTTCCTTTTTATTCTTCTTACGCGGTGTCGTGTTATTGTTAATCCAAAATTAGCCTCCACATCAATTTCAGTAGCAAGTTCTTTTGCATCAATAATAGTTTCATCGAAGGACGAATCCGATCGAAGATTCTTGAAAAATATTTTGTAGTTTTGTAAAAGATCAAGTGCAGAGGCTAGATCAAAATCTTTTGTTTGCATCAACTTGCTTATTGGATTAATGCAATTTAGTATTTTATGCCAAATAACTAATGAACACAAAAACTTAAATTGTTTAATACAATTTAATAAACCCGAGGCCTCGTCTCTTATTAAATTATCAATTTCTTGGTTTTCGTAAATGCTTAGCAAGGCGTCGTATACATCTCCCAAATGGAATCTCAAAGGCTTTAAGGCCTCTATCCTACTCTCCCATCTAGTGTCACTCAATGGTTTCAAAGTTAAACCTTGAACATGTTTTAAAAGTATTGCCCATCGAAAAGTAGATGCCGACAAAAATAAATATATTTTTTGGACCATGTTGAAGAAATTAGCGGCTTCCAAGGATGCTTTTGCCATATCATTAACAACAAGATTGAGAGAGTGGCTACGCTACTACACGGAACATAGAATGCTCGCGAATTATATTGTTTAATTTTAGATTGCACTCCTGCTTTATCGCCCCTCATATTGGACCCGTTGTCGTATCCCTGCCCTCTGATATCCTGCAAATTTAAACCCAAGTCATTAAGTTCTCCAATTATAATATCAGCCATTTGTTTTCCTATGGCTCTTTCGACTGGTAAGAAGCCTAAAAAGCTTTCATTAATTTTAATTTCAACATCAGCGTCAAATTTATTGATTGAAACATACCTGATTACAAGAGTCATTTGCTCTACCTTACTAATGTCAAGAGTACAGTCTAAAATTATGGAAAAATATTTGGATTTTTTTATTTCATCAATAATATGTGACTTTACACTTTGATGCTGCAGATCTATTATCTCGTTTTGTATATTTTTCCCGAGATAGTGAGCTTTAGTCTCTTCTTTTTTGAGCACTCTGCGGACGTGCTCTTCCATAATGGGATCAAATTCAGATAGCAACTCAACTATTTTTAAGAAATTACCGTTATTATACTCAAACAACTTGTCGCTTGTACCTTGAAAAGCTAGACAACTTTTACCAAGCATTTTAGTAATTGCTACAATTCTTAGAAGCACCTCGTTCCAATGGTTTGTTTCGGCATTAATAATTCTTTGAGCAGCCGCATCTATAGTTTTACAACACTTTAACCTTTGGTTCATTTCTAGCCATGATTTTTGGGCCTGAATATGATTTTTGGAAATTTCATGCTCTTTTAAAGTTTCGCCGAGGTGCTTCCAACTTTTAAAACCCTCCTTTGAAAGAGAACTAACTATACAGCCGAAAATTTTGCAACAGAAGCAGTAAACGCAGTTTTGTGAAAGAGAGTACACTAGCCAGTCTCGTAAAACTTGCTCTCCATTGCTTAAAATTCGTGTATAATAATTTGCGCTAAAATGTCGACCAGTGTCATTGGAAGGAAATTTGTAATTATGCAATGGTTTAGGTGGACCTTGTCTTACTAAAAAACTTCTTTCGGTGTCTCCTAAAATTCTTGGCCACAATGCTGGATCTGTACTCAAAGTTTGTAGAACGCTTTCTGTGGGTGTCACGTTGGTGTCAATTTTTTCAATGCTTTCATCTGGTGATGGTAGAGTCAGAGTGTCGTCAGTTCCAATTGATTTAGAAACTTTGTCCATTTGTTTGTCAATATCATTCTCTGACGATTCCGTATTTTCTTTTATAACCGGACTTGATGTTGGATTCTCAGAGTCGTCATTTGTTTTGGTACAACTCTTGATATAATTTTTTAACGCGCCAGCTTGTTTTTGCCTTTCGGCTTCCTTTTCCAGCCTTCTTTTTTTGTACTGGTAACCAGACAGTTTTCTTAGACCGTCAGACATTCTGGAAGAGGCACGCACATAACTCAAATTAAACAATGTAAACTATAAAATAATAATTAAAAATGAAGATTTATCCTTGTTCTAAATAAGCTAAAACCGTAATTAACATAACTTCAAAATTATATTCCGTCAACCGACATAAAAAATATTTATGCACAACACTACACAAAATATTTTTCATATCCTGTGAACGTAAAGAAAGTCTAGTGTAATTATGTATTTTATAATAACAAATATTTCAGCAAATCATAAATAGTCATTAAAAACAATTTTATAATTCTTGATTTTGAGATTTTATTCTGTTCAATTATTCAAATATATTATTATAAAACACGTTTTATCGAAGCAATGAACTTAATAAATGTCTTATATTATTGATTCAAATAATTATTTTCATAAAACAAAAATATAAATAATTATACCTATAGAATACATTCAAATTTGATACAATATTTTATTGATTCAATAAACAGCCTTTTTGGATAAATAAAATATTTATTTTATTTAAAAACGCTTTCATTGTTTCGATTCGATAATCGATTTACGATAAACTAGTATCTGTCAAACTAAACAACAGCTTAATTATAGATGTACTTACCTTTCAAAATTAAGAAATCGCACTGAAGTAAATTTTATGAACTTCCACTTGTTATCACTACCGACGTAATAGCAAGAATAATGATATTGTGTAATGAAACCGCTCGAGGTTAGAGGTAATAAGCAAGTCTATGCATGTTCAAACACAAGTTGAAGCAGCGCTCTGCTCGCGTGCTATTCTGTTCAGAGAAGTATATGCATCGCATGTTCAAACAAGCGTTAATTTATTAATAAAATTAATTATTAGTTTATAAAATGTTTCCTTTTCGGAATTATAAAAATTTACTAGATTTTTGTAAGTTTAGAGTCAACTTTTATTGTTTAATGTGTTTAACATAGATTGCCGTAATAAATGTTTTAAAAAATGAATCACCGTCCAATCTTTCATATCTCTGAAATCTTTAAATATTGTGATATGTATCACGATCTCACGAAATTAAATTAATGCTGGGTTTTTCCGTTCTCCCCTGAAACGGAAAACGGTTATTTAATTAAACATACCGCTCTTTTATGATTGTTTTCTTCAGAATCAAGAATTGTAAATATTTTTAGCTTTTAGACATAAACAATATAAATACGCTACGCACTGTAAATTTTTAGCGAACGAAAAAATTGATATGTGAAATTTTCTATTAATTGGGTATTTAACACATCCATATTTTTCTCACACTTACAGCCAAAATGCCGCCCCCAAATTTTGACGCCCCGGACAAATGTCCGGGTTGCCCGCCCCTAGAGCGGGCCCTGGTGCCTCGAAACATGTAAACACGAAATAACATCACGGAAAGGCCATAGACGGTGAGTAACAGTGTATTTGGTTAACAAACACGTGGCTTGGGACTACAATAGGAGTTATTCCATTTAAATCAAGATAAACATTCAGGTCTAAGTTGGTAGTTTGTTAGATTTGGTTTTTTTTTGTGAGTTTTGTATTTTAGAAAGGATAAGGAATTAGGTTTAGTCAAATTGTGTATGATTTTATATGTTATTTATTCATGTACTATGTCTGTGGAAATGTGCGCGCGTGCGCGAGTGATAAACGTTTCCCCGGATGTGCGTGATATAATTGTCATATCGTTGTGACACTTGAACTGAACATAAATTACTGTATTAGCTACAGTTCCTGTATTTTTCCTATCTATTAAATGACGTTAAAGTATGATTTCATTAAAATATGATGTTGTTGTAAAACGCAATTATGCGTGGGATAAAGGTATTCAGAGATTACCATCTATGCATGCTCTTGCAAAGTCGATGCACTTTACGGCATGAAAAATTGGCGAGTCATGTTCAAAGTAACCATGTGACTTCCTTCCACCAATAAAATGCTGGAAGGCAGTCGGAATTTTCTTAAGCCTGTTGCAACACAGTTAGTTCTTCTCATCCAGCTATCATGATCGGGACGTGCAATTCTTGTGCAAGATTTTCCGCTTGCAAGGATTTGTTAAGTCTTTTCGGCGGTAGTAACAAGTGTGAAGACTCAGAACTGTTCGGGTATTACATCTTTACACGCAGTGTTGTTATTAAAACATAGCGTGCATAAACACAGTCAGTTCTTCTCATCTAGCTATCACGATCGGTACGGCAGTTCTTGTGCAAGATTTTTCGCTTGCAAGAATTTGTTAAGTCTGTTCGGCGGTAGTAACGACTGCGAAGGCTCAGAACCGTTTGTGTATTACATCTCTACACACGGTATTGTTAGTAAAACATAGCGTATATAAATACGTGAACTTAGATTGTGTTACTGTGTGAGGTATTCTGCAGTACCAGTAGTATTTCAAAATTACTTATTAATAAAGTTTTGTCATCATTAGTTTCCGCGTGAGTGGAAGATTTCCGCATAGGGAGGTCTGCTGATCGCGGTAGACCCTGTGGTACGCGTGAACACTTGAAGAGTCCGGATTGGTATAAGCCTAATATACCGTTTCTAAGTAATACCCACTGTGACCTGAGAGGCTAATGAATTATAATTACTGTATACAATTTCAGAAGTAGTATTCTATAGAACCGTTGTTTGTGTGCGAAGCGTCCGTGTCAACGTTGGAACTCCAGGACACCAGCCCAGCTGGAAGCGTCAACAAGGTGAACCATCTGTCATCGAACGCAACGCCTGACGACTCAACTACACAGCAAAGCCCCCCCCCCTTTTTCCATCAACATCGGCGCGAGAAGGAATCATCATCATCACATATGTAATGTACCACATCACGTATATGAACAATAATTAACACTTTAAAAGACTATATCTGAAACACTATCATTATTATGCTTGTCAAATATATCATATAAACAATTACATACCGTATGTCTTGTGTGCAATAAATAATCTTAAACCCTCCAATATAGACTTTTGCATTAAGATACACATACTACCATATCCTATGCGCCAATAGTTAAGTTATTTGTGTTGTCGAAATACATTATGAGAAAACGTGATTACAAATAACCAGCCATTAGTTACTTGTGAAGAAAATAGATATAACATGTACAAACATCAAATCTTCAATTCTCTCCCTATTTGTTTTATAAAAACTGGAGTTTCTACTGCAGGTTTTAAGTCCACTAACTACTTAATTAAATATACATAATTGTTCCTGTATCTTGTTGGGTAACATATTATATTAATACATCTGCTTCCTACTCATATGTGCAAACAATGTTTTTAATGTACGGTCCTAAAATCTTTATCAACACTTTATGTCTTTAAAATTTAGACAAAGTCTAATGAGCAACTTGGCCTAACCTGAATTTACATGACCTGGCTCAGAACAACTTTATTTTGGCAAATACAAAGATGAAGACTGGTTTCAATTTCTTCAGGGCTCACACCTGCTGCCAGGCTTAGTTCTATAACATGATAAGGAAGAAAGAAATCAGCCCAAACCTGCAACCGCTGTGGGAAGGCTTTTACACCATTACCAATAAGATTAATGATGTCATCTAAGAATGACTCATTAGCTTTATTTATAAATTTAATGCATCTTAATTAGTACACTAACAGCACTACTCTGTCTTACAGCAAAACGTTACACTAACTCAAAAGAATTTATATAATATTGAAAACTTTCTCAAGTGAAACTTACTTGTTTGTTTTGTATGTAGAACGCGTTTCGGCATCGTGTTCGCCTTCTTCAGCTTTGCGTAGAAGCTGAAGAAGGCGAACACGATGCTGAAACGCGTTCTACATACAAAACAGACAAGTAAGTTTCACTTGAGAAAGTTTTCAATATTATATAAAGTGTAGTGCAGTGAAAGAAGATGATGAACAAACAAGACAACTATCAAAAGAATTTCTTGTTTTCAGTTTAAGAAAGTTGAAATCGTGTATTTATTTTCTTTTCCATTCGCTATTTGTAAAACGTGCTTAAAATTAATATGTGTACGCTTACTATATTGAAATCCAATGTTCACTATCCAATAATTACAAATTTTGTGGAATTGTGAAATTAGTAACACTATGTACTAATGTGTGATTATCAGTTGAATTTCTGAATTCCTTTGATTCATTATTAAATCTTACTAATTTGTTTCTTTATGTCTATAATGATTTCTTATTAGTTTTTAATCTTTGTGTTTTCATTATTCGTTTGTAAATTTTTGCATTTTCTTGTCCATGACATGTTCATTGATTAACTAATTATCATTAAAACACACAGAGTACTGATCCTCTTTTGCAAGATCACAAGTATGTTTCAAGTATGTTTTTAATTTTTTTTAATTGTACGCAATGTGAACACATACAGGGGAGTGTCAGTTTTTTTATGTTTTTTCAATAAATAACAATGAGAGGGAGAGAGAGAGAGAGAGTGAGAGACCAAAAATAACACGTACAGAAATTACATCAGAACTTTTCCTGGCAGTAAAAAAACAACTAAATAATAAATGGCAAAGAACATTAACAAAATTAATGGAAATTATAGTTAAATTCTTGGATTTCGTTGTCCATGACGTGTCCATTACTCCAATCACCCAACACAACACAAACTAGCTGCTTTTAGAACCATGATACATAGACTTAACAACATCCCCTTAGATGAAAAAGACTACAAAGACGAACTAAACACGATAAAATATCTAGCAGAATCTAACGGATATGACTGAACAATAGTCAGTAAACTCCTACACAAAACACAAAACAAACAACAGACAAAGACAGAAAACAACAAATTCATAACACTAACATACATCAACAAACAAACTGAAAAAATTGCCCACAAATTCAAAAAAGCAGGATACAGAATCGCTTACAAAACTATTAACAAAACAGAACACACACTATCAAAACGCACGCACAAAACACAAAACAAATTCGATCTACCCGGTGTATACAAGCTAAATTGCTCAAATTGCAATAAATTCTACATAGGCCAGACAGGACGTACCTTCAAACAGAGATACATTGAACACACAAAGGCACTCCACTCCACTACAGAATCCACCTTTGCAAACCACCTCATTGAAGCAAACCACACATATAAAAACATCAACAATAACATGAACATTCTACACGTACACACAAAAGGCCGAAAACTAGACACTCTAGAACAATTAGAAATATACAAACAGACAAAAACAAATAAAAACGACATCCTAAACGAACAGACACAATTCAAATCGCACGCATTATTCGAACACATCTCACCACACACACACAGCATCGATCTTTCGAAAAACTATCCCATCGCCAACAACAAGACGGACAGCGCTACCTATGGCAGCCTCTGATGAAGCCTTCTAAAGGTGTAAGCCGGTTTAGGCTGTAAGGTAAATCTTTACGATTTTACTTATAAAAAACTTAGTGTTCCGAGTTGTCAAACAATAGTGATATTTAAATTATAGTTATTATTTGTTGTCTAATGAACAGGTACTAGTAAAGGCAAACTAATTATTGAATTAATAATTTTCTTTACTGAGTATCCAGTTTATTACTGCAGTATGGAGTATAGGTTTTATCTTTTTAACAATTTTTAATGCAGTTTACTGGAGTAAAATCTTCTTATTGATAATGTTCTTATCAATTTCATTATTCTTATCTCTTTTTATTATCTCAGACAATATTTATAGTATCCAATTTAGTTAATGACTTAGTATTTTGTTCTTCATGTATCATGGTCATGAAATGGTTTAAGTTGGGGCCTATTTTATGTAAGGGGAAAACATAACGTTACAATACTGTAATTACTTTTATTTCTATAATTATTTATAAGTATTACTTGTACAAACAAAACTGGCTTAGAAATGGGTCTACTTAGGAAATTATGGAATTCTGTTGAAATTTCGAATAGTTCTGGAGGGGAATTAATCCCTGATAACCCCCTCCGCAAGTTACTCCACTGATCCCACTCTACACAGTTCCAAGAAATCCTGTATTTAGAAGTTCAAAAGAAAGTGATACAGACTCTAAAGATCTCATTGTAGCATTCACTTCTGGGACAGTTCATGGTTTAGAGCTTCCCTTATGTGCCTGGTAAGTGAAGGAGAAGGGATCTATTTAACGTGCAAGTTGAAGAATATATTTAATTATTGCACTTAACTTGATATAAGTACTGATTACATTTCAGGATTATTATTTTCAGAAATAATGTATGTAAACCAGTTTTCCCCCTATAAAGTTAATTAAATTTTTTTAATGCATAGCATTTCAGGCATTTGCAGTAGTAGATTTGTATTACTAAATTTGAATATACACAAATAATTCTCTTTGATTAACCAGAGTTACATACACAAACTAAATACTGAGTGTCCTCCTAGTATATAAATTCAGCTAAAACAGTATTCCAAAAACTTACCTTGTTACTAGAATATGTGACATGATGAACTTTTCATCATGTGTTCAACTTTGTGTTGGGAGTTAAGCATTTTAATAATTTTTATTTATGCAGGCGTATAGCAAAATCTGATCATCATGGAAAAGGAATAAGGCATTTTTTAATAGCAATTAACTGATTAGGTCCTGCTGTATTACCGAATCATATTACAAGACCAATTTTTGTTTAATTAAAAAGATATATTTTAACTGTTTCTTTTGGTGCAATCTGTAAATTCCATGACACACGTCCATAAAGGTTTGAAAATATGCTTACTCCAGTTTGATAGGAATAAATTCTCAAAAAACTAATACAAATTTGTTATGTCTGATCACACCAGCTATCCTTTCTATTGGAATGAGCCTTTTATACAAATTTATCATATAGTATTGTGCCAAGATATTACACTACATTTGTATACTGTAATACAGTAGTGGTAGAATATTATCATTCCACTAATATTACTCTAACATAATAAATGAAAATACATTACACACATATTTTGACATAATCATCCTTTCACTTATCACTTTTTGCCTATCAATTTATTTGATGAATATTATAACAAATTTTAAATTAAAAGTGTGTTAATTATATTCGAGGATGTTTGAAAGCCCCACTGTTGGGTTCGCCAATTTGTAACAAATTATATAATCGGGATCAATAAGATTTATTTTAGGTTTCGGGGTTTAATCAAGCTCCATGTTGGTTTGCGCCAATTTGTAACAATTTACCAATGTTACGTGTTTTTAATCAATCTGTTATTTATAAATATTATTTATGTAGTCTTATAGGTGACCTCCTGCAACTCAAATTTAATAGGCAAATATATTTGTTATTATGTTATTTTAACTTTAAAGTGTACTATAATACAGGTTTACCTAATTATTCAATAGTTACGCAATATTAATAATATACTTCATGTATTGACTTAATGTATTGAGAATTCTCACCAACCCTAGTCCCTCTGTCTTGTGTAATTCAATTCAAAATTGGTACAAGAAACACGCTAGTTCGGCAATCTCACGTTCCACCAGCTGTTGACTCTTAGCGCTGTTATTCGTAATTGGCTTGCGTCTAGGTTAACTTTTCACCGGATTTTATTCACCCTTTTACCTGTAAATTACTCCACCCACAACATATAATACCTATTCTACAATAACATAAAACATCATCATATACAAGAAACATTCTTTATTGATTTTGTACTTTATTTCAAACTAACAGTTCTCTTCAAGATGATAATATCATTATATCGATTATACAATGGTAGATCGATCGTCAGTTGACCAAGTTCCTTTTGATTTATACAAATTAAATATATTAAATATCTCTTATCCCAGGGTACGTGTGATTCTTTTAACCATTAGTAAGGCCAGGTAATGCAAAATTAAGGTTACTTTAGTATTACAGACTGTTACTAATTCTTAATATACTGAAATTAAAAATAAGCTGGTTTTACCGGGTTGATGATTCTCAAAGTGGCAGTGTACGTCAGCAAACAGTTGAAAATTGACAAATTAGATTATTTTCCTCCAGAAAAAGTGTTCCGATCCTTAATAAAATTGACGGTGTGATGTACTGGAAAGCCCCAGGAACTCTTCTGACCTTCGTTCTTCTATTACGATCCTAGTGGTTGTTTGTCTCGGTGGAATTGAAGTCGTATTATAGCTTCTTCTTGAAAGTGAAGGTTATTTCTTCAGAAACGAGGTCTTCGTATATTTTTCTATAATTCCGTTAGTTTAGGCCCTTTGCTTCCCTCAATTAGTCTTCTGATTACATGAGAAGTCGGGTTTAATACTAAATCCAACGGAATTATCTTGATGAGTGAAGTAAGGAATTCTCGACCCTTTTAGAGGTATTTGGTTATAATTTTGAAGTCTAATTGGTTTTATTATTCATCAGTGGTGTTATAGAATTAGTTTTCAATTTTGATTTATTAATTTATTCATTTTTTTCAAATTGTATCATTCTTTTTTAAAAGTGTCTCCTCATCTGAACTCAATAGCATATAACAATCGAAACGAATCATTGAAAATCAACAAGATTTTTTACATTTTAGTTACCCTAACAACCACTACTTTCTGTCATTGGATGATATTTGATATCCTAGAGCCAGAATTATAAAATATTACTACTCTTTTTTAATAAAATACTCCATGCTTGGAATTATACCAAATTACTTAAAACTCTCACCCAACCTACCTTATTAAACCGTATATGTTTTACTATAGTTTCATTGGACTGGACTTATTAAAAAGGTATTAATTTCCTTTTACAAATATTAAATTTAGGCCTATAGGTTTTCTTACACCTGTTATAATATTGTTTGGTTTTTAACTTAATTTTCTTTACCTGACCTACTGTACAAATAGTTACTGGTTCATGGTTATTTACATTAATTTTAATTTCCTGGTTTTACTTTATTACATTAATTAATTCGTCCTGGAACCTTTCATTATTTTACAACATAATTATCAGAACTACTTGTCAACCTTTAAACACTTATTGCCATCCTGGCCAAGTTTATAAACATTAATTCAAAACAACTTCATTAATCAATTTTAGTCAATACATTTAACATAATATGATACCTAATACAGGTATTTATACTTAATTGTCTGAAGACAAGTTTAACATAAATGAAAGGAGTACCACTGATTAAGTACTTCTATAAAACAACAGTTCCCTCTTACTATACACAAAACATAAAATAAACATCCTGTAAACACTACCATGCTACAGCATAAAAACAAGTACAATTTGTAACACATTAACCATTAATTGGGATAGTATATTATACTTAACATTATTTATTACACCTCTTAACTTTATGTACATCTCAGATGTACTAATTACTGAGTAACCTTAATATTGGAGTATGGTTCTTGACCATAGTTACTTCATTTTTATGTAACGTTGGGGACCTCAAATCTGTTACGTTACATAACACCCTCCCTTCAAAAGAAGTTTATTTTGTCTCAACTAAGTTTAGTAAAAAATAAACTTATAACTCGTACCTGACCTGGTTGTCCTCTTACTCATAATATTTTTTTTTTTTTTTTTTCGGACTGGTTATATACGGACTGGTATTTCAGACTGGTGGTAATTGCTGTTTTACTGCTCAACTCTCTCTCTCTTGGAGGCAAATTCATAAATTATTTATTTCTCTGGGTAGTGGTACTTCCACATTTTACTTGATAAGGATTGGTCACACTAATCCTAAAAACTTGTTTTAACATTTATTTTCTTATTTACTTCTATAAATTAGCTTTCTCAATTAAGCTTCTGTCTGCTATCTTCCTTCTATTTTCTTCATCTATACTTCTGGAATCTAATATCAATCTATACAGCTATTTCATCATTATCCCTAAAATACTTAATTTCCCTAACATTTTTCCCTATCCTGTGCGGTGGTACCAGTCGGGTGGCCACTCTTGGGTCCATTACTCCGCTGTCCATCCTTACACCTTTTGAGACCAGGGGAACATCATCCCTGCTCATGAAAATTATTGCCGGAACATTTCTACGGTCAATACATAAAAAATAAAAAATTATAAGTAGTCAATTAGCGACTAATACTAAACACTTTTGGGATTCTTCATACAGTTGCTGTTTACATTTATTTATATATTTCTTCTTCTTCTTCTTCTTGATTCCTTCTTCTTTTCCATTAACTAATTGCAGATAACATTATTAATAGGCATTATTTTAAAATCCTTTTGACTTTCCTTTTTGTGACAAATGTTCTTCGTATCATTTCTTCCTATATCATTTTCAACTCCAAGAAATTCTAAATCGTAGTTGTATTAATTATTATCATTCTTTAGCTTCATTGTAGTCATTAAATTTTTTTTTATATTATTCGTATTTTACCTTCTTATCTGAGCACATTACCATTAATTGTTTTTATTGATTTATTTATTCTTCTTTTTGTTCCCATCAAAATATTATTTTTCCTATTATTTCATTTTAAATCAGTTATTTATAAATAATTATGTAATAATCTGTTCTTACATTAAATCATATTGTCTTTTTATTTTAAATTATATTGTTTCGAAATATTTAAGTAAGTTGTCCTTACGTTCTTTTTGAATTTTGGGGTTTATCTTAAATCATATTGTTTCTAAATAAATTAAGTAAGTTGTCCTTACATAGTTTTTGAATTTTGGGGTTTTCCTGTTGTTTTTGTACATACCCTTCCAATCCCAGCAGCGAGGGGTTACTTGATACTTCCACTGCTGTACTTAGTTTTCCATCCTATCCTGCGGACGATCGTCCCTTGCAGTAGTTCCTGGGTTACCATCATCGGGTCTAAATTCTCTATGGTTTTCTTGGTGTCTAGGGAGATCCTCCTCTTGACTTCTATTACTGGGTTGGTGTCGTTGGTCATTGTTTGTACGGTTGTTATTCCAATACTCTCTCCCATTTTCGAAATTTCTGCGGCCTGCTCTGTATCGGTTATTATCATAATTAATATAGTGATTACTTGGATAATGATTGTTGCGATAACGATTATTTATAAATTGGTCATTCACCCTTCGGTGATAATTATTATGGTTAAATCGATTAGTTCCTGGATGTGACTCTTGATTTGGCTCCTCCCTTCTATTGTTGTAATATTCACCTTGCCGTCGGGACCTTTGATAATAGTCTTCCATTTCGTAACTGGCCAACAAGGTTTCCATTGTTTCTACGGTCTTTACTTGTCCACTGTGTCTGGCACGAACTATCTCTTCTTCAAAATGGTAAGACAATTTATTTACCAAACATTCCTCTGGTATCCGCGGTTCCAAATGACGCGCCAAACACACCTTTCCCAAAAAGTAAGTAGTTGGTGACTGCTCTTGATTAAAATTGAATCTCCCGTTAGTAATGTTATCTCTAATCATGTTCTGTATGGAATCCGACCAGTATTTTGACCTAAAAGTCCTTTTAAACTCCTCATAATCACTAAGTTCATTCCGGACTGCTGACCACCCATTATCATTTATACTTTTGAAACACTCATCTAAATAACTTTTTATTACGTTCCATCGGGTTACCTTAATTCTGCTAAACCATTCGTCTATTCTCTCCAGAAATTCTATGGGATTTCCCCTATAAATTTTAAAATTGATATTATCCTTTTGCTCAGAGGCTATGTGAGGCGCCAGATACATGGGTCGATTTTGTAAAATTTCTATTGATTCTATTATATATCAATCAATTCCTGATTTCTCATATTTTCTACAGTTTCTTTATTTTGAACCACTTGGGTTTTTATTTGTGTTATCTCATTATTTACTACTTCAATTCTCCCAGCTATATTAATTTGCACTTCGTCCAATTTCTCTTGGGTTTCCAATTGTACTTCCTTTATCCTAGTTTTGTTAGTATTTTCCCCTTGGTTAATTTTGGCCTCTACTTCCACTGCTAGTTGTATGATGGTTCCATCTGTCTTTTCCAGACCCACCTTAATTTCAGTTATTTGCTGTCTTACTTCCTCTTCATAATTATCTACCCTTTTATTAAGTGTTTCATTGACATTTGCAACCCTTTCATTGATAACTTCCCTCAACGCTTGGTTCTATTCATTTATAATTTGCCGCAACTCCTTATTACTGTTTTCAATTTTCTCGTCTATTTGTTTGTGATTTTCCTGAATCTGCCTTAAGCTCTCATCGTTCCTGTCAAACCTTTCATTAATTTGGTTTAAGCTTTCATTTATCAGCCGGTTATTTTCATCATTTTCCTCTTTATTTTTGTCAAACTTCTCATTCATTAGTTTGATTAAATTCTCACTCAAAATTTCGTTTTGTTTCTTTGAGTTTTCGTTGATACTGTCTATTTTTTCATTAGTTTGTCTATTATCTTCTTTGATACTGTCTATTTTATTTTCTAGCTTTTCTGAGTTTTCTTCAAATTTTTTGTTTAATTCTTCCTTGGTTTGATTTGAGTTTTCCTCCTGTTTCCTAAATTGTTCATTAGTTTGTTTATTCTGTTCCTTAAATTGTTCTGCCATAAATTTCATCATGTCTTGCCAATTTGGTACTTCCCTGGTTACCGCTTTATCTGGTTGGTCTCCTTGGGCATCCTCTTCCACTATTTCCTTCTCTGTGATAATTGCTTCAGTTTCTTCTTTATCACCCATTGTTTGTTCCATTTCACTGTCCGTAAATGTTTCTATCTCTCGTTCCTGTCCACCTTCTTCCTTCTCCTTCTCTTCTGCCCTCTTCTTCAATCTGCCTCTGGTATTATGCATTCCTGTGCCTCTAATGGTTGCCTGCTCAAGTTAAGTAATAATTAAGACGATTTTTTACTTAACTAAAGCCCACTCGTTGAGCGCCAATTTGTACAAATTTTAAATTACAAGTGTGTTTAATTATATTTGAGGATGTTTGAAAGCCCCACTGTTGGGTTCGCCAATTTGTAACAAATTATTTAATCGGGATCAATAAGATTTATTTTAGGTTTCGGGGTTTAATCAAGCTCCACGTTGGTTTGCGCCAATTTGTAACAATTTACCAATGTTACGTGTTTTTAATCAATCTGTTATTTATAAATATTATTTATGTAGTCTTATAGGTGACCTCCTGCAACTCAAATTTAATAGGCAAATATATTTGTTATTATGTTATTTTAATTTTAAAGTGTACTATAATACAGGTTTACCTAATTATTCAATAGTTACGCAATATTAATGATATACTTCATGTATTGACTTAATGTATTGAGAATTCTCGCCAACCCTAGTCCCTCTGTCTTGTGTAATTCAATTCAAAATTGGTACAAGAAACACGCTAGTTCGGCAATCTCACGTTCCACCAGCTGTTGACTCTTAGCGCTGTTATTCGTAATTGGCTTGCGTCTAGGTTAACTGTTTCACCGGATTTTATTCACCCTTTTACCTGTAAATTACTCCACCCACAACATATAATACCTATTCTACAATAACATAAAACATCATCATATACAAGAAAGATTCTTTATTGATTTTGTACTTTATTTCAAACTAACAGTTCTCTTCAAGATGATAATATCATTATATCGATTATACAATGGTAGATCGATCGTCAGTTGACCAAGTTCCTTTTGATTTATACAAATTAAATATATTAAATATCTCTTATCCCAGGGTACGTGTGATTCTTTTAACCATTAGTAAGGCCAGGTAATGCAAACTTAAGGTTACTTTAGTATTACAGACTGTTACTAATTCTTAATATACTGAAATTAAAAATAAGCTGGTTTTACCGGGTTGATGATTCTCAAAGTGGCAGTGTACGTCAGCAAACAGTTGAAAATTGACAAATTAGATTATTTTCCTCCAGAAAAAGTGTTCCGATCCTTAATAAAATTGATGGTGTGATGTACTAGAAAGCCCCAGGAACTCTTCTGACCTTCGTTCTTCTATTACGATCCTAGTGGTTGTTCGTCTCGGTGGAATTGAAGTCGTATTATAGCTTCTTCTTTAAAGTGAAGGTTATTTCTTCAGAAACGAGGTCTTCGTATATTTTTCTATAATTCCATTAGTTTAGGCCCTTTGCTTCCCTCAATTAGTCTTCTGATTACATGAGAAGTCGGGTTTAATACTAAATCCAACGGAATTATCTTGATAAGTGAAGTAAGGAGTTCTCGACCCTTTTAGAGGTATTTGGTTATAATTATGAAGTCTAATTGGTTTTATTATTCATCAGTGGTGTTATAGAATTAGTTTTCAATTTTGATTTATTAATTTAGATTCATTTTTTTAAATTGTATCATTCTTTTTTAAAAGTGTCTCCTCATCTGAACTCAATAGCATATAACAATCGAAACGAATCATTTAAAATCAACAAGATATTTTTACATTTTAGTTACCCTAATAACCACTACTTTCTGTCATTGGATGATATTTGATATTGTAACGTTATCGCTTATATCAAAGGTTTCCGCCTCTCCAAGAGTGTATTGCAATTACGGGTTTGTAGTTAATTCAGCCCCACTGTTGTAAGCGCCAATTTTTGTAACGTACCGCCTTTAGAGTGAGTGTGTGACGTCCGTCTTTTTTACAGTCTCAGATCGTTCAGAACACCTCTTAGCAATCGCCACTTATGAATTATAAAGACTGAAGTTTAAATAAAGTTGTTGGTAATGTTACTCAAACAAAGCAGAAATCGAGTGTGTGTGATTTGGGTCAAGTAGGGAAGTTGTTTAGCCTTCTTTTGAAGAGAGAGCAAGTACCGTTTGTTTACCCTCGGTTTAGACGATTTCTAAATTTTTCAAATATTTGCCGTGAACCGAATCAGCTGATTTTGACATTAGTCTCCAAATATAGGTTAACCAAACGACACTGTTGCTTAATACGACCTGGTGGATCGTCCTCTTCTTATTTTTTCTGAAATCTACTACAACTACCCACTACAATAAAGGAAACACATTTTATTATTCAATATCATTTCTCAATAATATTTATTTATAATATTATTGGTTTTTCTCTTCCGCCAATATACAAATATTACAATCGATATTTTCATTAACTAGTACATGATATCGACTTCATTGAGTAAACATGGAATTGTCATAAAATCTGGTTTTGACCAATTTTATCTTTTATTTAAACATCAATCAACATATAATTCTTTTATTTATTTCCCCAGGGTTAAGGGTAAGTTCTTTTTGTTATGAGATGGTCAGAAATGGATAATTATACTACGCTTTACAAATATAGATAAACTTTAAAAATTTGTTTATTCTCTTAGTACGTAGTTCCGGATTTGTCCGTAAGAGAGCAGATTGTTTTCTTTTTTTATTAAAACATGTGATTACACTTGGAAAGTTTTGTACTGAACGACAATTTGATTTGAATTTTCTTTGTTAAATATTAAAAGAACTGTTTATATTACCTCTCTTCTCGAAGTTCTTACTTGTGTGAAGCTGTTTCTCAGGTGGCGTTCTTAGTTGTTTGTAATTTCATAACCGTCTGTCAGATACTATCTCGTCAAAAAAACTCGAAACACGGCTAGGCTAGGCCTGGTCTTCCAAATGGTTTTTCACTTTTATTATGGAGTCTAGCAAGTTACCTTTGATAATTAAGGTAGTGGTACATAATGTTTATACTGTTATTTAAATTTTGTAACAATTTGTGCTGTTCAAAAGATTTCTAAAGGATATTTTAATACAATTTTTGTCTCATCATTTTGTCAACCGGACGGTTTTCAATCTCAAATTCGATTAAACAATACTTGTTATTTCGTTACTCTTAGTAACCCATAATTTTTGTACTTCTATAAAACAACAGTTCCCTCTTACTATACACAAAACATAAAATAAACATCCTGTAAACACTACCATGCTACAGCATAAAAACAAGTACAATTTGTAACACATTAACCATTAATTGGGATAGTATTTTATACTTAACACTATTTATTACATCTCTTAACTTGATGTACATCTCAGATGTACTAATTACTGAGTAACCTTAATATTGGAGTATGGTTCTTGACCATAGTTACTTCATTTTTATGTAACGTTGGGGACCTCAAATCTGTTACGTTACAATATATATTTAACGATTTATGTAAAATACAACAGGTGTTTAACGGACACGTACTATGTGTAGACCTCTTATTTCCCTCCTCGGCAGGTCGAAGCTCAAGTGGCACTAGAGTTGGGTATGAAATTATACTATGCTCATAGTGTGTGTGTTAGCGGCTAGTGGCATCTTTTGACATTCACTCTCAAATTACAGAGTCGGTAAAGGATGTTCGGAATTTGAATGTAAACAAATTAATGTTAAATAATTAATATAACGGAAGTATCACATATATAATGTATATAAATGTAATTGTGAAAAAATGATGTAGGGCCTGTTATACTGTTTTATTACTGACCAATAAATCTTACTATGTAATATCAATAATTTTATTCAACTTTTGTTCCGGGCGCCATCATTACAAGCAATGAAATTTTACTTACCTTAAGGGCAGAATTCTGTTAAGCGAAACTCGAAGATAGCGGAATGTGTTATTTGAAATAATAACTCTTGCTTGAAATGTTTACCAAATGGCATTACCTTTTAATAACATCTTACTACAAAACATGTGACTCTACCGTGCGACATAAGCACGCAGCTATATACCCTTAGGTGTTATGTCATGAGACGCAGTTACATTATTCAAGTCAAAAATCCCCTTAAACATTTCAATAGGCCCTCCAAAATAACATTCAATTATATTTTTTATGTTTTAATAACATATTACTACAAAACATGTCTCGACCGTGCGAAATAAGCACGCTATTATATGCCTTTTGGCGTTACGTCATGAGACGCAGTTCTACTGTATAAGTTTAAAAATTTCCCTTAAACATTTCATAAGCCCTCCAAAATAACATATTCAATTATATTTTTTTTATGATATCATAATTATAAATAATTTCACAACCCAGCACTGCTTAAATTTTATATTTATATTATGTTCATGCAATCACACACTCATTCATGCAGTACAATTTTATGGACGTCCCTAACTGAGCTCATTTTATTTGAATTTAAATAGAATATTGAAAATTGTTTTTATAAGTTTGCTACTTAGCTGCAAATCTGTCCCGAAGACGTCGCATCGTTACACGCACTAATAGACGTTAAAAACTTTAACGGAAACTTTTGTTTATGTTTTACGTTGTACTGTTATTTCATGTTTATATGAATACTGCACTTTTACATTATATAACAACACTTAGTTGTGTAAAATTTAGATGGAATTAGCTTTTGGAGAAATACCGGCCGGTACGCTACGCTTCTGAGTCAAGACTGCTTTGTTTGTTACGCAGCAATTCAGAGGTGGGGGACAAACTACGTCGTCATTCCTTTGTGTAACTCGCCCTTGGTTACTTGCAGACGTAGAAAATGCGTAGTTGCATACCTTGGCTGATGTAATTATGTGCGCAGCTTGTGACACATTTGTATGACGACTGTTTTTGCTGTTTCTGGACGTCTATCCCTGACCATGACGCAATCCTTGTTCACTCCATATATTGCGCAGTTGCAAACTCTCAATACAACTTTACCAATTTTTTTTTATATGGGACTTTAAAATAAAATACACTTTATATCGATTATTCCCCAAAATATAATAGGGCCAGAATTGTACTGTTACAGGCCTACTTCATATACAGATCAGAAGTAAATGATGAACTATTCTCTTTATGTAATAAGCCTTGTTACTAAACAATATATATTTTTAAAAGCTTCTTATCATATTGAGACGAAATGAAGCGGCATTTGAAATATCTCTTAGGTATAAAAACAATGTAATGACCTTTACAAAATTTGCCGCCAGTTCCCTACTTTACCTATGCATAAATCTGCCTCTGGTGTACATACTGCACCTGAACAGTAGTAAGAATGACTTAGTATCCTTTTGAGTTATTCACTGTCCTTTTGAAATAACATGTGTCGTTAATTTTAGTAGACTTTAAATTTAATAAAGAGAGTCTTTAAATTTGTTTTAAAAGTTACCCGTTTTTTCCTAAAGCTCTTGAATTTTGCTTAGAATAGCCAAAGACCAAATACCATTTGTACAGCATGTGGTAAAATTGTGTTGTTACGATGGCGTTAACCGAAAAGTTTATCATGCTTGTTCACCGAATTTGTTACATTTTAAATCAGTGTTGTGTTGGGAGTTTCATATTAATTATTAATTAATTATGATTAGCTACGATGAACTGTCAAGTGTTATTGGTACAGAAGACGATGCACTTTCTTTTCTTTGAGAAAAAGGTTTGGTTCACAATCCTCGTCAGTGTGGTAATGGACATGATATGATTTTAGCGCTTGGGCAGCAACAGCGTTGATGTTGCAATAAGAAGACTTGCCGTGAGTATAAGCCAGTTCGCAAGGACACATTTTTAGAGGGGTCCAGATTACCACTGAGAACAATAATAAAATTTATTTATGACTGGTGTGAAGGGCGTAGTAGTGTGAAAAACAGTAAAAATCAACTGAAAATCGACGCCAAAACACACGCACATTGGACGGCTTACTTAAGACATATCTGTGCCGTAGACATCATGAGCAACCCACAGAAAATTGGAGGACCGAATTTAACAGTTGAAATTGACGAGTGTCTCTTTGCCAAGAGAAAAAATAATGTTGGCTGGGTGTATCCACAACAGTGGGTTTTCGGAGGATTCTGTCGAGGAACAAAGGAATGTTTCTTGTGTCGTGTCGAAGATTGATCAGCAGGTACCCTCCTACCTCTCATAGTGGCAAATATTGAACCAGGGTCCATTATAATCTCAGATGAGTGGCGTTCATACCGTCAAATTGTTAATTTGCCACAACAGTACACTCATTTGACTGTAAACCATAGTTATAACTTTGTGGATCCTCAAACGGGAGCGCATACACAAGGCGTAGAAAACATGTGGCGGTCCTGTAAACGCCGAAACGTGATTGAATGGGTACGAGAAGGGAACGCTTAGATTCCTATTTAAGTGAGTTCATGTGGCGAACAAGAAATGGAAATCAGGATTTGTTTGAGAAAATGCTGGAAACTATCAACAAATATGATGCCCCTACATGATTTTGGTAAGTATTATCAATTTTGGTAAGTATGTTCTATTTATAATACGTATTTCATAATGATATTGACTTTGAAATCACTTGCTTAGTTTAATTATTCATTGCTCAAGCTTAATCCAATACCATTTTCAAGGATTTTAAGTACTCTGTAAAAGTATTTCTTTTCCTTATTGAACACAGTACATGACACATTAAAAGTATTCAGTACTTAAAAGTAGGTTAGGTTACATTATTATTCTAAATAACTTCACAACAGCTGTAACAAAGTTAATTATAAAATAATAATCATTTTGTATTTTTTTCTTTTACAAGTGGATATTAAGCCAAAAAGCTGATATCATATAAAGTGTAATAATCATGTTCAGTGTATTATTATGTTTAATATCATAGGTTACAGATTAAACTAACCTTATACTCACAAGGTATAATTGTACTGATTTCACCTGTAAAAGAACGGTTGGCTGAAAATAAGACACAATTGTAACACATACCACAACCTGTGTGTGTGTGTATGTGTGTGTGTGTGTGTGTGTGTGTGTGTGTTTTGGTGGATGCGTCAATAATCTGTAAACCCTTTAATATTGGTCTCCTAGAATGATGACTGATTAAACAAAATAATTGATTAATGTTCATATGTCAGTACTTTGTGTGTCTGGTGAGTAATTTATTTTTCTTTGCGGCATTCGTGATTTAATGCGAAACGTGGCTGTGAATGGAAAAATTGATTACCGTATGTATTTCAGCACTATATTCAGGTTTGTAATTTACACAGTGAAACCAGTCAAAACAAAGTATTAAAATCCTTTGAGAATATTATTAAAAGCAGGCACATTACATGGTAAGAGATGTGATGAAATATACACACTATCATCATTGTGTGGTGTTCTGTTGTGTGACAGGTCCCAGATATTACCAATCATCTCCATTCATATGTATTTGGCTTGAACTTTTGAGCTTTCATCTCTACATAAGATACTCCACTTCGTATTTCGTACACAAGCTCATCTTCTCTCCTTTCATGGTTCTTTCAAAAACTGGTGTTAATTGTTCATTTTCTCTCAGGATTAAATATACTTATACTTAATATTCAATACTTAAAAGTTGGTTAGGTTACATTATTTAATCTAAACAACTTCACAGCAGCTGTAACAAAGTTATTTATAAAATAATTATCTACTTTATTTTTTTTTATAAGTGGATATTAAACAAAAAACCGATTAAATATTAGAATTACCTTTTGGTTTCCTTCTTTGCAACTTCTTTGTGTTCACAATATACACTATGCGTTTCGGGACTTAAAGTCCCATCATCAGATGGATAAACTTTTCACTCATGTAGAACACGTCATTAGATAAAAAATATATAAAGGTCACGCACATCTCGTTACTCAATCAATTTCCCCACTCGCATTATCTCACGATGCGCATCGCTACCGACCCCGCGAGGGACTGACAAATCTATTCGGCCTGTTCTTATTTGTCGTGCTGTTTCAGCATGCGTATAGCAGTATCATACAGTACGTTTGACTTGAACGACAGTTTCTCGTTCAGAAGCTGATCATTGTGTGTTGTAGAGGCTCTGTAAATTTCAATCAATGAAATTATTGAACATCTGTTTGGTTTTTTGCATTATTATTACTGATATAATTAAAAGATATGATAGCACAGCAAAGCGGACGAAGTGACAATTGGCAGCTCCGAATTACGTCACTGCTTTTGAGCGCCGAGGCGGGAGCGAACAGCGGAAATAGTGGAATACAACAGTACATGAATTTACTTACATCTTATTATTCAACACTATAGAGAGTAGTTGGGTTATAAATGTAATCAGTACTTATATCAAGTTAAGTGCAATAATTAAATAGATTCTTCAACTTGCACATTGCAAACTTAAGGTGCTAAGCCTTTACTTTATTTTTAATTTAACCAGTGGCGAAGTTACATGGAGGCAATTGAGGCAATGCCTACCCTAAAAATTCTGTAAAATAAACATTATAAATACGTATGAACTACGTAATGTAAAGATTATACATTGTTACTGTGACTGTCGAATTTATTAAGCCAAAATGTGCTTTACTGAGCGACCGCTAGATGGTGACAGGTGAGATTCAGCATAAAGCGAATGAGGCAACGTGAACTTGCCTCAGCGTTTTTTGTTACATCGTATGTAAGCAATGTGCTGGCTTGATTGGGAAGTGCGGGGGAGGGGGATTGTCCCGTGCTGTACACATAGAGCGTTGAGGCATGTCTCACTTCTATGGTGCAAACAGTTAAGTTAAAGCGCACTGTGTTGTTTATAAGTGTGCTTATTTTATGCGGTTATTAAAAGTGTGCCGGTTATTCCGCTGAACTAACAGATGATATAAGATTGTTTTTTGAATTGTTTGTAACATTAAACATATAATATACAGAAACTAATCAAGTTTAAAAATTTGAAGTTCAATCAGATGTATTATTGTGTATGACTTATACAAGGATTGTTCAATAGAAACACGTTTAGAGCTGTAAAGCATTTTTTATTCAACGATTTTAAAAGAAGTCTCCATTAACATTAAGACATGAGTCCCACTCTTGCACTAATCTGTAGATTCCCTGCTAGTAAAATTCTTACGGCTGTTTGCGGAACCATTCGCTAACAGCAAATTCTACCTCAGCGTCCGATTTGAACCACCGTCCTTTTAGTGATTCCTAAAAAAAAATTTAAGGTAAGATTTTTGCCTACCCATTCATTAATTACTAGCTTCGCCACTGAATTTAACATCAATTTATGTTCGGCAACGTTAAAAAGAACATGTTATGGCCTCTGAGAAAGTACACAGTGAGCTGGCTTAAATGAAGGTAAAAATTGTATCTAATAATTAGTGTCCCGTGAGGGCTGATTCTGATTGTACTACCCTCAAAACATAAAGAAAAGTCATTTTTAGAAAGATGTCTGTGTGTATAATTTTGTCTATGGTGAATGATAACTCCCGCAAATTCAAACAATTTTTTGCATATTGTAGAGGACTCAAGGTCTGTTGATTTTGGTGAAGATCGGTTAAGGAGAAGGGTAGTTTACCTGCAATGTTTTGTTTTAACAAGAGTAAAGTACTTAATTTTGATAAATAAAGTATCCTGAAAAGGTCATAATAATCCACTGTAGAAATGTAGATGAAATATCTATAAATGAAAAGAGGTAGGGGGAGGGGATAATTTTCTATAAATGAAAATGCTAGGTGAAGGGGAGGGGATAATTTTTTATGTGTACTACGTTATCAGCAGCATTGAAGTAGTTTGTTGATAAAATTCCTTCCCAGGCTGTTTGGCCGTGGTCCAATGTTTTCTGCAAAACCAGACGTTTTGGAAGTGCCATCGACTGCCATCATCAGTAAAAATCGAGTGCGCTAACATGAGGTGGTATATGTTAGTGATCACAATTCTGTGGTTGAGGCTGAAGATAGAAGTAGTTTTTGTGGAAATATTTCATTTCTAAAATGATTTCAAATATAAAGCTTAAAACATGGTAGTCATGTATGGTTCTCCATACCAATATTTTAATTAAATGCATCAAATAGTATTATTGTTTAATAAATGTTCTATCCAGATCAAATTATGTGTATACAGTTCTGGAAAAATTAGACAGGCATAATATTTTGTTTGTTTATTGTAAACTGTATTATGTTTGGAAGTATCCCAAAGTAAATTTAACATTAGTCATGTCAATCAATGAGCCCAGTCCAGTTTTTTAAGGCAAGGAGAATCCTTGAAATGTTTGGAGCATCACTAGGGGATCTAATCATCAAACTTCAGTTTCTGTGAAAAACTGGCAGATTTGAGTAGTCACTTAATAAAGGATGGTGTTGTAAAAGCAACAATTCTTTCAAAATTTTTTATAACCCTGTCAGTCTGCAAATAATATACTGTATTACAGTATGTAAATGTAGTGTAATATCTTGGCACAATACTATATGATAAATTTGTATAAAAGGCTCATTCCAATAGAAAGGATAGCTGGTGTGATCAGACATAACAAATTTGTATTAGTTTTTTGAGAATGAATTCCTATCAAACTGGAGTAAGCATATTTTCAAACCTTTATGGACGTGTGTCATGGAATTTACAGATTGCACCAAAAGAAACACTTAAAATATATCTTTTCAATTAAACAAATATTGGTCTTGTAATATGATTCGGTAATACAGCAGGAACTAATCAGTTAATTGCTATTACAAAATGCCTTATTCCTTTTCCATGATGATCAGATTTTGCTATACGCCTGCATAAATAAAAATTATTAAAATACTGAACTCCCAACACAAAGTTAAACACATGATGAAAAGTTCATCATGTCACATATTCCAGTAACAAGGTAAGTTTTTGGAATACTGTTTTAGCTGAATTATATACTAGGAGGACACTCAGCATTTAGTTTGTGTGTGTAACTCTGGTTAATCAAAGAGAATTATTTGTGTAAATTCAAATTTAGTAATACAAATCTACTACTGTAAATGCCTGGAATGCTATGCATTAAACATTTTAATTAACTTTATATGGGGAAAACTGGTTTACATACATTATTTCTGAAAATAATAATCCTAAAATGTAATCAGTACTTATATCAAGTTAAGTGCAATAATTAAATATATTCTTCAACTTGCACATTAAATAGATTCCTTCTCCTTCACTTACCAGGCACATAAGGGAAGCTCTAAACCATGAACTGTCCCAGTAGTGAATGCTACAATGGGATATTTAGAGTCTGTATCACTTTCTTTTGAACTTCTAAATACAGGATTTCTTGGAACTGTGTAGAGTGGGATCAGTGAAGTAACTTGCGGAGGGGGGTTATCATCGGATCAATTCCCCTCCAGAACTATTCGAAATTTCAGCAGAATTCCATAATTTCCTAAGTAAACCCATTTCTAAGCCAGTTTTGTTTGTACAAGTAATACTTATAAATAATTATAGAAATAAAAGTAATTACAATATTGTAACGTTATGTTTTCCCCTTACATAAAATAGCCCCCAACTTAAACCATTTCATGACCATGATACATGAAGAACAAAATACTAAGTCATTAACTAAATTGTATACTATAAATATTGTCTGAGATAATAAAAAGAGATAAGAATAATGAAACTGATAAGAACATTATCAATAAGAAGATTTTACTCCAGTAAACTGCATTAAAAATTGTTAAAAAAGATAAAACCTATACTCCATACTGCAGTAATAAACTGGATACTCAATAAAGAAAATTATTAATTCAATAATTAGTTTGCCTTTACTAGTTCCTGTTCATTAGACAACAAATAATAACTATAATTTCCATTAATTTTGTTAATGTTCTTTGCCATTCATTATTTAGTTATTTTTTTACTGTCAGGAAAAGTTCTGATGTAATTTCTGTACATGTTATTTTTGGTCTCTCTCTCTCTCTCTCTCTCCCTGTCATTGTTATTTATTGAAAAAACATAAAAAAACTGACACCCCTCTGTATGTGTCCACATTGCATACAATTAAAAAAATTAAAAACATACTTGAAACATACTTATGATCTTGCAAAAGAGGATCAGTCCTGTGTGTGTTTTAATGATAATTAGTTAATCAATGAACATGTCATGGACAACAAGATGCATTAAATGTATAAATAAAGCTAATGAGTTAGTCTTAGATGACATCATTAATCTTATTGGTAATGGGTTAAAAGCCTTCCCACAGCGGTTGCAGGTTTGGGCTGATTTCTTTCTTCCTTATCATGTTATAGAACTAAGCCTGGCAGCAGGTGTGAGCCCTGAAGAAATTGCAACCAGTCTTCATCTTTGTATTTGCGAAAATAAAGTTGTTCTGAGCCAGGTCATGTAAATTCAGGTTAGGCCACGTTGCTCATTAGACTTTGTCTAAATTTTAAAGATATAAAGTGTTGATAAAGATTTTAGGACCGTACATTAAAAACATTGTTTGCACATATGAGTAGGAAGCAGATGTATTAATATAATATGTTACCCAACAAGATACAGGAACAATTATGTATATTTAATTAAGTACCTAGTTAGTGGACTTAAAACCTGCAGTAGAAACTCCAGTTTTTATAAAACAAATAGGGAGAGAATTGAAGATTTGATGTTTGTAAATGTTATATCTATTTTCTTCACAAGTAACTAATGGCTGGTTATTTGTAATCACATTTTCTCATAATGTATGTTGTTAATGACCCTTTTTTAAGGGTATGATAAAAAACAACAGATATTGGTATTTGAAAAAAAGTGAATTTTGTTGGTACATACTAAAGTATAGAGTCAAATTTGTTTCTATTCATTAACAAAGGTCCGTACTGTAATAATTTTGTGTGTAATATACAAGCATTCTTTAATATGTTTACGAGATTCTCCCAATTTTATTTGCATTAATTCAGACCGTAGTAACATTAAATTCCACTGTAACCCATTATTAATACTTAATCATTTGCATGTTAACAGAAACTGCACATTGCTTTTTATTGCATTATGTTGAAAAAAGGATTTTAATGTAGGCCTACTTGTTTGGTTATACATTAGATTGTACTAGGTTCTAAATTGGAAGTACGTTTAAATTCCGGTACTTTGAATAAATACAGCCTTTGAATGTACACTAACTAAGGAAATGTCTGTTAAGTCTAATTAATTTTTAAAATCTAAAAGGTTAAGTTAAATAATTAAACGTAGCCACAACCTCCCAAAATCGTCTCTGTACCGTAATTATGTGCGGGCCGCGGATATAGTTCATTGTTTCATATAATTCTTGCAAAAATTAAGGCGAACCATTTTTCAAACATTTACTGTGCATTTGTGCGCCGTCGCTCAGTTAACATGCGGCCATTCACTTTACATGTTCTTATGGGAGTAATTATTTTATTTTTTTCTCCGTAAATAGGTTTGACCGCCGTTTAAGATTATTTTTCTAGTGTCTATATACCACAGAAGAATAGAAAAAAAATGTCACGCCAATACCAGCGCGGCCCAGAAAGTCGATAATTACCCTAATTTCTGTACTTCCAATAAATACACCCTTTTAATGTACAGGAACAAAGTAAATTTTATTTGTTACATTGTCGTACATAACCTCCATAAGCTGACATTAGTTACTTGTGAATAATACACATCCAGTAGAAATCTGGACACGGAAAATAAGTACAAACGAGGAGACGGAAGTTTAACTTTGCCGTACCATCGTAAGCTAGATCCGAAACACTAATTTATTCTGTTAACTTGTACTGTTGTGGCGAACGCCGAGGAATTATGTAGCGTCATTCGTAGATATAGTTCTTCCTTGGGATGGCAACGATATATCGATAGTTGAAATTTATCGATATATTTCTAAATATATCGATATACGTTATTTATATATTTTTGGATTATATCGATACATGTCTAAAAACGCGATATATATCGTTTTTTTGTTATTGATTTAAAAAATGTAAAACATTAAATTCATTTCTCTTAAAATGATGTTTTAATAAGGTTGTAATAAATTGTGTTTTAGTACTTCAACCTTCTAACGGTAAGGTGGACTTTTACGCATGCAAGGTAATGTTTCGAAACGCCGCAAATTTATCCTTCCTTGGATCTCTCGTAGTTTTGTCGTCAAATCGTAAGTTGTGTATTAGAAAAGAGAATCTTTTCTGTGACATTGAACAGCAAAATACAGACGGTCCATAGATTACAGAAAACATATCATTAAGACATAAACCAGAGTTCTTCAAAACACCGCTCATATACAACAGCCCAATAATAGCTCTTATCTCTATCAGGTTTGTGGGAGATGTAAATCACTGTACAGATTGGTATTTGATCTTCGATCTTTCTATTTCACTGTTAGTGTGGAGAACAATTTTTTCCAGCATCTCATCGGTTACAAATAAAGAAAACAATTGTACCTCATCAACGATCCCTCAAGCAACGCCTTTTGGTCCGGGCAGGTGTGTGATAACATTTAAAGATGAGGTTCATGAAAATTTGGAGCGTACCGGTTTTTCGTCCAGATGGTTTCTTCGTCTTTCCCCAATTCAAAAATCCTGTCATCATCAGTGTTTTCATAGGCAGTGTTGCCAGGTCAATCAGTCCTCTTTTCCCCACATGGCTACTCAAAATTTCTCCACTTTGCTATCAAAATCCCCACTGCCACAAATACGTGTGCTTTATGCAAAGTGTCACCACATTTTATAGAGTCTGAGTGTATTCTAAATGTTTAAACATTATTACAAGAATGACATAAATATTAAAAACTGTTTGAAGTACAATAAAAAAAATCATCAGCACTGCTACAATCCTGTGTCCCTTCAGCTAAGTCGAACTCGTCATCTTCGTTATCGCTGTCTATAAGAATGTTATCTTCAGTCTCGGAAACTTCTTTGTTAAAATCTTCTTCTTCTAAGTCTGAGTCTTCTTCTTCTTGCCTTTGAAACTCTGCTAATATTTCTTCAGCAGTGTACAATATTTTGTTACAAGCCATTATGCAAAAAATAAAAAATGAATAGAAAATCTGAATTCAATGAAAAGTCACAGTAATTAGAGTAAATTGTATTTTATTGTCCACTCAATGGTACTGTCTGGCTCTTACACGTGTTAGTATTGCTATGATGCCAGAGCAATGTCAACCATATGCTACTATGCTTTTTCGTGAATCGTAACATGTACACAAAGTGTACACATTCCAAAATATACGATTGTTGATGTCTACGCTCGACTTTGGAGAAACATTGCAACAGATACAACTCGATAAGTCACTGGTTACAAAATTACAAAACAATGGCAAGTGTTGTGTTCATGTTTAGTCTACAAAATAAGACTAAACATTAGTTACAGTACTACGTATGTATAAAGTTCACAAGCCATACATTCTTACGAAACTGCAAAAAATATATAGGAAGCGTTGACAAATTTTAAAGCATTTTTGGTAAGGTCGGGTCGCATCCGACCCGAAAAGTGAAGTGCCCAGAAAAAACAAACACAGTGATCGAGGAACAATTACCTGGAAACTGGGGTTATTTCTATGCCTTTCCTATGAATGACTGAGAGGGTACCTTAGGGTATCTTAAGGGTATCTTAGTGTTAACCGTTTGGAGAAAAGTTAGAATGGAGAGATGTTCGGAACAATTGCGCATGGGTCGTATCCGACCCGCACCTTACCATTAGAGGGTTAATAATGAGATTAATTTATTACTATCTGATATAAACAACGTCGGGATTTTTTGTCGTGCTCGTGCAACACAGCATTGCATTGGAATTGGAGTTGGACAGCAGTGCAGACTGAGAGCTTGCGGTAATTGGCTCATATATCGGTCTTACCGATATATCGTAATATATCGATATATTCCAAGCAATATATCGGATATATCGATATAGCTGTTACGATATATCGGAAGACCGATATATCGATATACCAATCAATGTTGCCATCCCTAGTTCTTCCTGTGTTATACATTACGTCATTTATTACGTGCCACACACTACTCCAGTACTGTTTGAACTTCTGTGTTTTGTATTTCCTATGGTTTAGGTTAAACAGGCTATGTAAACGCGATCAAGTCTAAATTCAAAATAAATAATATACATTTTAATTTTTGTATAAGAATTGGGCCGCTTTGTACATAGAACAATAACATTACGTTTGTTTTTAGCGCCAGAGTTGAATGTTCGAAGATAGTAAGTATCCTCTATGTAGGGTGTAGAAAATGCATTGTCGAATTAAAAAAAGAAAATTTCAAAATGGCAGATGATGGAGGAATTTAATTATTCGGGTACATTTTATTTATAAATATACATGCCTATAACGTAATGTCGCGTTTGGCAGATTATTTTGTTATTGTTGGATATGATCACGAAAAAGAAAGTGAGTGAAGTATTTATTCCTAATAGTTTCTAATATTATTAAGGCTTATGTGAAGTTATTTATGTGATAGTGTGCAAATAATAGGTAATTATTTAATGAAATTAATAAAAAATTGTATTTTTTAATTTTTTTTTATTAAACAAGTATTTTTGTTTATGCGGTTAAATGTGGTAAACGTTCGTTCACGGTGTAAAGGCTTTCCGATTGAAAATGAGGTTATTTTGACAGTGCTTCGGTGGATGACAAGAAACTAGTGTAAGCTCGTCGAAAGTTGTTAGATGGCGATCATGTTTGTAAAGGAGTACATGATAAAGGATTTTGGTCGCTTTTATTAAGTTTTATATAATTCAGAATGCATTTATATAATGAAATAACCAGCGAAATTGTCTGCATGTTAGGTTAGGGGTTTTTTTGTTACTAGTTGTCTGGAAATTGTCATTATGTGAAGATATGGAAACATTTTGATAGGAAGCATTTAATTATTATTTTAACTGGCATTTCACTGTAAGTAAACGTGGTGCTGGGAATGTAAGTACCTTTACTTGTACTAATGGCTAATTAGTAATTTCTACAGTTCAGATAATTCTCAGAGACAGTTTTGTGTATTTTAAAATGACATGGTATCCGTTTTGTTCTTGAAGAGTTTAAGAAGCTTTATACTAATTATGGGCCATAATAACAGGCAGGCTACCTTACTTGTATCAGTTACCAGATTATGAGGGTTAAACATGATAAAATCTACAATATTTACCTTATTTCTTCCGTCGTGTGACTTCGTTTTGCGTTTTGATTTGATTTGAAAACGCAAAACCAAGTCACACGACGGAAGAAATAAGGTAAATATTATACAGATTTTGTCAATAAGTGACTTGGATACCGATTCAAACATGTCTTTCAAGTTGGAAGCCAGTCAAGCTACTATGGTATTTAAATATCAAAACGTTAAAATGCAATTATTGAAGACTAACCTACACATAAAATTTAATAAATTTTGTCTGTTTCATAATTTAACACCAAAGTACGCTATCATAAATATTAGATCATCTTCAAAATCAGCAAAAATGACAATTAAACATGCCCAAACTTTCTATATCAAAGAAGAAATTAAAATCGTTATACAAAAAAAAAAAATCTATTCTTAATAAACAGTTACTCAAATTGCATTTGCAAATGCTTAACAACATTCATCCTGCAATCATAAACAATATCCTTGATTCTGTTCATAAATACGTGACTGATGTGATTCGCAATATATATATATATATATATATATATATACACACACACACACATACATAAAACAGACACGCAAGTTGCAAAATTTAAAAGATAAACGTAGTCGAGACAGGAACGTCCATTGTAAACACACCTTCTATCCACGTGTGTCGAATTTAACTTCACTCACTTTCAATGCCGATGAACTGAATATTTTAAATAAGGGCATAAATTATTGTATTCCTCCTAACTTTAATAAAAATCAAATTGCCCATGAAATCATTAGTGCCAAAACGGCGACAAAAGCAATTCCAGATCCAAATCTACAAAACTAGGCACGTTACCTAACGAGTAATAAGTTTAAGAAAGTTATGAAAGCGCGTACTTCACATGACCGTCTGCATCATATGTCAAATAAATACACAAACAGTTCCAAGGAATTCAAGATATTGAAACAGATAAAAACAAAGTTAATCGAGAATTAACTTATCACAAAAGCGGACAAAGGTAAAACCCTTGTTATCATGGACAGTGAATTGTATACAATGAAGGTTAACGACTTTATCTCAAATAACAATATAATAACTCTGAAGTCTGATCCTACACACATTTACGTTAAAACTTTAAAGAATGAAATTAATAAATGTGTAAATTTATTCACTGACCGTACACGTCGCTACCTAAAACCCTGCAATGCTAAAGCTCCGATGTTTACAGGTCTACCCAAAATTCATAAATGCAACGTACCAATTAGACCCCTTGTTAATTTTACTACAGCACCAGGATTTCGTGCAGCCAAAAAACTTGTAAAAGTCGTTAGGGACAGTATAGATATAAAAAACAACCACACTATTGCAAATCTCACTGACTTTATAAATAAGGTTGAGAATGTTAAGTTACCCCCTAATTATAAATTGGCCTCCTTTGACATTATCAACTTGTATACTAACATACCAGTTAGGGAAACGCTGCAGATTCTAAGGAATAACTTGTTTGAAAGTAACAAATTAAACGCCCAAACGATAGAAGAGCTAATGAGCCTACTTGAAGTCATCTTGGGACAAAATTATTTTACTTTCAATGACCAATTTTACAGTCAACGTGATGGTTTAGCAATGGGCTCGCCGGTGTCTGGATTGCTTGCTGACATTTATTTGAATTTCTATGAAAACACATTTATGTTTTCTAACAACATTCACAAAAATAACATCATATTTTATGCACGTTATGTTGATGACACATTTATAATATATAAAGGTACTTTACGACAGATCGAAAATTTTAAAAACTTTATGAATAATATAAATAAAAACATTCAGTTCACTCTTGAGACTGAAACAAATAATAAATTAAACTTTTTGGACTTAACAGTTAGCCTACTAAACACATTGATAAACTGAAATTCAATATCTATAGGAAACCAACCACTACCGATTTAACCATACCTGTCGACTCACATCACCCCTTTTCGCAAAAAATGGCAGCCTTTAATTACTTTATACACAGACTTTTAACAGTACCTCTTGACGACGAGGATTTTAATCACGAACTAAACACATAAAATACATAGCTCAAGCCAATGGCTACAATAGTTCCTTGATTGACAACCTCCTCAGGAAACAAAGGCACAAGCTATCTAAACCTCGTATAGAAAAAGACACAAAAACCATTTTTATTTCAACGACGTACACCAACATAATGACAAAAATTTTAACTAGTGTGGTAAATAATAACAATAGAACCGTAATATTTAAAACCAACAATAATCTTATGAACATACTCCGTAATAAAATAACTACCCCTTTAGAAAAGAAAACGGGGGTGTATAAATTATTGTGCGACGATTGTGAATGCTTTTAATCGGCCAGACGGGAAGGGGTTTCCAAAAACGCTTTATTGAACACACGCCTAAGCACAATCTGAAGGGTCAGACAACACCATCAAACATAAAATCCAACTATGCACGTCACTTGATAAACGAAAATCATAAATATACAAGCTTTGTTTCCAACTTGAAACCCATGCATTTTTGTAATAAAGGCACTTACATGAACGCCTTGGAAGAATTTGAGATATATAGGGCGTACAATGACGTACATAGTTGTGACTTCGTGCTAAACGATCATTTAAATTTTAAATCAAACCTGCTTTACGATACCGCAATAAACCTGTCTACACAATAGCTATTGATAATCAGTGTCCGATCGGTCCGACTCGAGTGCGCACTCAAGTAAAGCGGTATGTGTGTAATTGTTTTCCAATATTTGTATTTTAATATGTAATGACCTCGCTAAGAGTGAATTTTTATTTTATTTATTTCTGATGACGAGACATATGTCTCGAAACGCGTAAATCAAATCAAAACACAAAACGAAGTCACACGACGGAAGAAATAAGGTAAATATTATACAGATTTTGTCAATAAGTGACTTGGATACCAATTCAAACATGTCTTTCAAGTTAAACATGATGTCTGTCGTATATTATCTTTAAAACCTTAGCAATTAAGAGAATTGGTTCTTGATGTAGACTGTGATTACTGGTTGTTCTGAACTATAAAACAAGTTATTTAACTATTAAAATCCCTTTAATGAACACAGAACACAATAAATTAATGCTTTTTACAGTTGTCGTACTAACCAAACAAATAAACAAGGTAATGTACAGATATATGGGTGTCTTAAATTAATAACAGTCAATGCTTAGAGTTTGCTGTAGTTGGTTTCATCATTTTACTTGTCTCACTAAAACTTGAATCAGTATATTTAAATTACTGTTTGAATTACACAAACAGTAAATTATATTTATAAACGTAATATATGTATTAGATAGTTTCTTGCATATTTTTAATTATTTCTGTAAAAATATTAAATTATAAATCAATTATGATATAAAATAGTACAGAATAGTAAGTAGTATTGACTGTTTAAGCAGTGGTTAATGTCTAGACAGTATTTTTCTAATATTGTATCAAATGAATTATTACTGGTTTCTGTGATAGACAGATTTTTAATATCATTTACATAATGTTGATACTTGGTGTAGTACAGTAGCCAATAATTATTGTTTTCTACAGCAATACATTTGGTAGAATACTTTTTCTATTAGATTACTTCTGTATCATGAATAAGTCTTATTTCTGACATTACAGTAGTCAAATGATGTTAATAGTTGCACAGAACATTTGATACATTTTTTTAAAAGGTCTTGTCCACAAATAATCGTTATATACATGTTTGATAAATTGATGCTTTTGTTATATGGTTGGACTATACAAATCCTTTTAATACTAATTTTTTTTACATTGATAAAATTAATCAATTGTTAGTGAGTGTTAATTTCTTATTTAACATCTTAATACATTTTACTGACAAGTACAAAATAAGAGAATTTGACAAAATAAGACAGAAGGTCAAAATTTCTATTACTCAAGTGTTTCTAGTAGGCTACCTATCCAAATTGGTCAGCTCAGATCATCGTATCAGCTCACATAAAGAAGCATTGCTATAATTAAGTGAATACAGTAATAGTGGAATAATATTTTATGAGGGATTCAGTCATTTTGATGGTAAAGTTGTTATAAAACAGTAACAAACACAAATTTTGAGAGGTAGGCATAACATGTGAAGTTCAGTGTTAAAATTTCTTAAAAATTTGAAATATTGATAAATCTGGTTCAAATGTTGCCAAAGTTGTTTAGTATATCAGAATCGATATGTATTGTGTAATTTGTATATGTATGTTTATCTTTTATACAGTCCCAGTTTAATCTTGCCAAATGAATTAACATGTCACAATTATTAATGTAGAAGGGGCATTGTACATTTACAATTTCATGTACATGTACTATAAATGTATAATGCCTTAAAAGACTTTGAACACAGGGTGTACCTTGTGTTATTATTATTTGATAGTCTTCAAGTGTAATGGCATCGATATTGTTTTGAATGGCCATCTCTTCTTAGATTCACAGCACTTAATAATTATTAGTGTTTATGATACTTTCTCTTGTGAACTTACTTGTTGTATTTTCTCATGCGTCTGTTTCGGAGTGGTGTTTGCACATTCCGAATCCAATACTCACTGAAGAAGGATAACACCACTCCGAAACAGACGTATGAGAAAATACAACAAGTAAGTTCACAAGAGAAAGTATCATAAACATTAATAATTAGTAATGACATCTGTTTAATTAGGCCTAGTATTAAAAAAAAATAATTTCCTAAATTAAATGTAACTGGTTGGTTTTTAAATCAATAACCGATTTAAGCTATCAAATAACCTACTGTGAAACAGTTAAATTAGAGATGATAAAATCCTATATTTTTAAAATCCAGATACAAAATTCATAAACTAATGTTGAATATCAGACATGCCATGTGATCGTATGTGTAGATTTCATTATTATGACATATAAATTAAAAGAATAAAGAGACAATATATATAGGATAGATGAAAAAATTAACAAAGAAGTAAAGGTAAAGAAATAGTTGTTGTTTTAAGATTAAAGAACGCTGGCGATTTTTTTTGTAAGCTTGCATATAAGGATATCTTACTGTGACAGTTGTAAAACTGCATTTTCTCATCTCATAGGTTTACAAATGCATTACAAAATAATACAAAAAACTAAACAACACTATTTGAAAAACTCAAATTTGTATGATATATTTGTGTTCATAGCCTTAAACATACTAGATCATTTTAATATTCTCATCATTTGTACCAATTTTGTTTTGTTCTGAAATCCTCTTGTTCTGAGGAATTTTTATAACATGTCATGGTAACTGCATTATGAAAACTTTATAAGAGTCTTTGAATGAACATTTTTCTAGTTAGTTGGCCCATAGACAACTATAGGCCATAACTATATCTATAAAGAGCATATTTATATCTTGTGTCATTTTGCCAGTTGAGTACTATAATGATATCAGGATGAAATCATGGTTAAACCAGATACATTAAAAGAATTGCCATCATATTGAACATCAATACATGTAATCTGATGATTCTTATTCAAGATCATGATCCTGAGATTCAAGATCATGGACCAGATATAGTGTGTATAATGGTCGATCAAAGTATGAAAGTTTTTGTATTTGATTAGATTTTTTTTATGGTTTATTCAAGTTCTGTGGCTATAGTTTTTTCTGTCTTCTATAGAGCTGGTCCTTTCTACTTGTAATATGTCATGTTATTTTTATGATTCTGTTTCTCAGAAGACAAGAAATGATGTATTGGACTGTGAAACAATGTATTGGGTGATTCCAAAGTTTTTTTTTCTTTGTGGTATATTCACAGACTGTGTTTTGTTTCCTATACTAGCATTAACATTATGGTACGCTATTGGATTATGTGTATGTATCATATGCCTTCCAGTTATGTTGATTACCCCAAATGTCAAATAATTTATGAGGAAGATAAAATAATGAAAATTTCCTGAAGTAGATTTCCTGCAGGAAAACTAACTTATGGGGCAGCCAATTAAAAAAAGTACTTGATTTCATTGACTACTTTACCAGTACAGTTCTGTCCTGTAATTATGTATAGTTTGATTATTGGAGTGATCTTGTCTTGATCTGTACACCATGATGAGAAGTGAAACAATGGTAGAGAAAGAAGCATTGCTCAGATTGACTAACCATAAAGACAGAATGGGATGGATTTGGGAGTTGAAAACCTTATTGGATGCAGGTGTTTCTTAAATCATGTAAACAGTTAAATAATTTAACAATGTTGTTATAATCTTGTTCAGTATAATGTACAACAGTAGCGTGGAATAAAGTGTCTTCCAAAGGTAGAGAATGTAACAGCGCTCCTATTAGTTATCATATTTATACTTATACTTTCCCTGTATTTTTTACCCACTAGAAAGTTTAGAAACAAAATTGTGGCGAATATATATATATATATATATATATATTATAACGTGACAATTTGGCAAATTTAATTTAATTTAAATTTGTGAAGTCCTTCGATCTTGGAGCACCAAATTTAAACAACGTTACATATACATAAATAGGTGTGAACGGTCTCACGTTCAAGATTGACAAATTCTTTAAACATATAACATTTAAATAGGGGGTCAGGTGTATCTGCAATAAGAACTCTACGGAACTTGAAACAGTAATTAAAATTTATTTGATACTATAAAAAAAATATGTGCGCATGGCACTGACTTCGATTTAAAAAAAACATTAGTTATTATTTGTTATAATGCCGTAAGGCTTAAGATATATACATCCTTACTAACTAAACATTCTATGCTACTAAATAGTATATAAAAGAAAAATCTAATTTTTAGACTACTCAGTCTATTAATATGTTTCAAAATCAATTTTTAAATCTTTTTTCTATATATGGTACGTACTCAAAAGATTAATAGTTATTACTTCTCAGTACTGTTTTCTCAAATACTAATTGTTTTTATTTATATTCTTTGTATACATTTTATATCATATTAATTTGATACTTGTTACGTTAATCGTATTTCTAAACATCTATGATTTTTAACTCTACTATACAAGAAATATTACTCTTATTTTTAAATAAAATATTAATGTCTTTAACTGTCTTTGTATACTGTGTATGATTAAGATATGAATAAGTTGTCTATCACCTTATTGTCGTCAATCATACTCGATCATTTTTTGTTCCACCGGTGTTCATCTTCGTCTCGCCTCCAGCGTCGGCTGTCTCTCTTCTCCTCTTGTCCAGTGTCGGCTGTCTCTCACTCTCTCGTCCTCTCCTCTTGTCCAGCGTCGTATCGCTATGGAACTGCTTCTCTTGTCCAGCGTCGTATCGCTATGGAACTTCTTCTCTTGTCCAGCGTCGTATCGCTATGGAACTTCTTCTCTTGTCCAGCGTCGTATCGTTATGGAACTTCTTCTCTTGTCCAGCGTCGTATCGCTATGGAACTTCTTCAGTAGTGCTGTTATTAATTACAATGTTTTAGTGGATGGTTAGTGAGGATCGGTCAATAATACAACTTTAGTTATTTTGCATCGACGTTTCGACAATATTTATTGCCATCTTCAGGACCTGTGTATGAAATACAATAGAAATATCAAACATAACGAAACAATTAAATATTTGGGTGAACGTGTTGGTGATGTGAGTGTGTGCGTGTGTATGTATGTATCATTTTTTATGTGAAGACTTATGATAGTTTGTTTACATCTTCAAATTATCTTTAAGAAAGCGAGCAAATTATAGTATGAGAGAACTTAATTTATACAGTATTACAATTTAAATTACTAAATATAATGTTATTTTAATTAATTAAACAAACAGTAACCAACAATTGGATATTACAGTAGATTGGTACATAAATTGTTTATACCTACAACAGTCAACATATAGCAAAGTAATATATTACCTATAACTAAAACAGATTAGGGGATGTTACTACGTAATTATTAAAAGTTATTTTTACCATGTTTCACTCCCTACTGGTGTTGGCAAACAATCATAATTTAGAAACATACAATTTACACAATATTGTAAAACATTATGACTTAAATCAGATAGTTGACAAAGGTTACAAACAAAAGTTTCTGGTAAATTTTACTAACAGGTAAACTTGGATAATACGGTAATTGTAATCATATTGTAAAATATAGTCAAGAGTACTATAGAATAATGTAATTTATGTATGTGTCCACAATCACCCTTCTCTTTCACCCATGCTCCCCCCGCCAGTCCTCACAGCCTCTCACTCTAACCTGAAATCGATCTATCACTCACTATCACCCCACTCACTCACTATCTCTCTCTCTCTCTCTCTTCTACATCTCACTCACTGTCTCCCTTCTTCCCTCTCTCACTCTTCCACCCTTCGCTCTCACACTCTCTCTCTCTCCCTCTCATTATCTCTCTTCATTCACTCTCTCTCTCTCTCTCTCTCTCTCTCTCTCTCTCTCTCTCTCTCTCTCTCTCTCTCTCTCTCTCTCTCTCTCTCTCTCTCTCTCTCTCATTTACTCTCTCTCCCTCTCTCTCTCGGTCTCTCTCTCTCTCCCTCTCATTTGTCATTGTCCACGATTGGCACTCTAAAACACTCACCATTTTTATTACACTATCATCCTCATATAAATAGAGAATTTAAATATATATAAATATATAAATATAAATAAATATATGAGGATGATAGTGTAATAAAAATGGTGAGTGTTTTAGAGTGCCAATCGTGGACAATGACAAATGAGAGGGAGAGAGAGAGAGAGAGAGAGAGAGAGAGAGAGAGAGAGAGAGAGAGAGAGAGTGAATGAAGAGAGATAATGAGAGGGAGAGAGAGAGAGAGTGTGAGAGCGAAGGGTGGAAGAGTGAGAGAGGGAAGAAGGGAGACAGTGAGTGAGATGTAGAAGAGAGAGAGAGAGAGAGAGAGAGAGAGAGAGAGAGTGAGTGAGTGGGGTGATAGTGAGTGATAGATCGATTTCAGGTTAGAGTGAGAGGCTGTGAGGACTGGCGGGGGGAGCATGGGTGAAAGAGAAGGGTGATTGTGGACACATACATAAATTACATTATTCTATAGTACTCTTGACTATATTTTACAATATGATTACAATTACCGTATTATCCAAGTTTACCTGTTAGTAAAATTTACCAGAAACTTTTGTTTGTAACCTTTGTCAACTATCTGATTTAAGTCATAATGTTTTACAATTTTGTGTAAATTGTATGTTTCTAAATTATGATTGTTTGCTAACACCAGTAGGGAGTGAAACATGGTAAAAATAACTTTTAATAATTACGTAGTAACATCCCCTAATCTGTTTTAGTTATAGGTAATATATTACTTTGCTATATGTTGACTGTTGTAGGTATAAACAATTTATGTACCAATCTACTGTAATATCCAATTGTTGGTTACTGTTTGTTTAATTAATTAAAATAACATTATATTTAGTAATTTAAATTGTAATGTCCTCCGGGTCCTCTGGTCCTCTTCCCGGATTCCACTGCATGTGCTGTTTAATAGTCGTCTCGCCTCACATCATATGCTGCAGGTGTATACATAGACCTCCTCGTATGTGCTCTGCTGCTCTGGTTGGACTTCCAGTTTGTCCTGTGACTCTTACTATAGATTTAAAATAGTGTCGTCGACTGACATAGTCTCCTGTGGCAGCGGTTGAATCGAGGAGAAGAAACTTTTTAGTGCGACCTGGTATTTATTGCCAGGTCGTGCAAAAGCTCAGGTCTGAACAATTTTCAACTTGTCAGATTTTGTCGAAGCGTCTTTTCCCCCACTCTGGTTCAATTCACTATTTTTGCCTATCTTCGCGAATTACGAAGTCTGTTTCACACCACTCGATGTTCAATCGATCGCTAATTTTTATATGTTTACTATACGTAAATTACACTTCTTTACTTTTCGTCACATTGGCACGGTCTTTTAACCCTTTGTTCACATTTAATTTCTATACACTTTGGTGTCTTTTGTTTTACCATATCGTACATATTTTTCTTATAATTAAAATAGAAGATAAAAACTATCCTACTTGAAAAGGTTGGTTACATTTCAGGAACGGACAGGCTTCACACACACAAACAAAATACACGTGTACACAACGCTAGCGACAGGTGTGCCAGGAATGCATGTCCATGCATGAATCTTGTGTTCCCTATTTAGCTACGATACAGCTTGCAATCTGAATCATGTTTATTAATCCATATTTATTTATTTTTATTATTTATTTAAATTATTTTGGCAATGCATAGTACCGTTAATGGTTGTACTGTTACATTATTTCCCTGCTTGGTGCATTTTTATTAGACAAATAATATGGTATTGTTTTTATTTACCAACACATTTATTTATTTTATGTGCGACTAATAATTAGTATGCGATTTTTCAATTGTACCCTTATTTGAAGGGTTTAAGCAAATATTTCCCCTCCTCTGTAGAGTTAATGCATCTGTGGTGTTGCGGTACATCCGCTTCAGTAGTTCCACTTTAATCGTCCTAGTAACCCAGTTATTTGTGAATGGAATTTTCTGAGAGAGCTGGTATGGTATTTACAAACTTCTCTTTCTCTCACGCCATCATACACTGTGAATGTCTGTTTACCAACTTGTCGTACTAGTGTATATGGTCCATCATACTACCTGAAACATTTTTTAAGCTGTATTGTCAACTCTTTTTCCTACTGGATTAGTCTTTAATAATACCTCTTCTCCAATTGCAAACTTTTGTAGCTTATGCATTCTGTTGAACTGCTCTACTCTCTTGTTACCTTTTTCTCTTATTCTTCTCTTCGCATTCTCTATTTTAATGCTGATTGGAATTTGTATGTTTTGATTGGCAGGTTTTTGTATATATTTTCTCCAAAATCTCTCGGGTTTATGATCTTCTATTTCAATTGGCGTGTAACTTGTTGCTTCACTGTAGTTCTCGTTCAAAGCCTTTTCGAAGAATGGTAAATATTCTGCCCATCTGTTATGTTGGTTATGGCAGTAAATCCGTAAATATTTACCTAACTCCTTGTTTAGGTACCCTTTCTGCTAGATTTCCTTGTGGATGTCTAATAGCTGTTAGGATGTTTTTAATTCCATTTTCTCTTAATGTTTGGTGCCAGACTTCGCTCTGGAATTGTACGCCTTGTTCACTCAAGACCTTTTTCATCTTGCCAAATGCTGGAATATATTTATTGAGTGGTATCTTTAATACAGCTTTTGTTGTAGGTCGCATAACTGAATATAGATGAACTGCTTTGGAAAACACATCTGTACAGACAAGTATGTGCTTAACTCCCCGACTTGATCTCAGTAGAGGTCCCAGAAAGTCCACTGCAACTAACTCTCCTCTAGCTTCCTTCTGAATACTCTGGATCTCAACATATGTGTGAAGATTTGGCTGTTTTGCGGTCTGACAATCATAACACTTTTTCAACTCCTTTTTAATTTTCCTAAACATATTATTAGTGGTAAAATCCTCGCGTAGACATAAATAATATTTTTTTTAAAGCCATTGTATTGGTATCCGCGTCACGGTTATTATTAAATATAATGTACCTTGACCGTCTTTGTGACTGCTTATCTTCTTTCTTCTTATACTAATGCGTTTCGGATTATTTCAATCCATCATCAGAGTATATATTAAAATCAGTCGATTATGACTTCGTTAAAATATTAAAAGTACACAGAAATATTCATATACATGTCCCACAAGAATGATAATGTACGCGGATGTGAGTGCGCACTCGACACTTGTTGACAACGTACTGCACAGTTTACTTGCTCGTTCTCGATTGTTATGTTGAGGCATGTAATCTATGTTCGTGTTATCTATAATTTTATCATACAGTATATGTGATTTGAACTCTAATTGTTCATTTAATATATTGTTAGGATCCTTTTTGAAGGCCCGGTAAATTTCAAATTCTTCTATTGCATTCATATATCATCCTTTTTTGCACATATGTAGGGGTATGCAATTTGTTGTAAAGTTAGTATAATTTGTGATTTGATGAAACGAGTAATGTACGCACTCACATCCGCGTACGTTAATCATTCTTGTGGGACATGTATATGAATATTTCTGTGTACTTTTAATATTTTAACGAAGTCATAATCAACTGATTTTATTATACTCTGATGATGGATTGAAATAATCCGAAACGCGTTAGTATAAGAAGAAAGAAGATAAGCAGTCACAAAGACGGTCAAGGTAAATTATATTTAATAAATAACCGTGACGCGGATACCAATACAATGGCTTTAAAATTAGATGCTTGTGAAGCAACCATGGTATACAAGTTTATAAATATTAAGAGTAAATTATCAAGAACCAACTTACACATCAAGTTTAATAAAAACTGTTTGAGGTTAAATATTATACCTAAATACTGCACAGTACACATTAATAGCACAACGAAAGCCGCCATAAAAGTTAAACATATAGCAGAGATGGCATGGATAAGAGAAGAAATCAAGCAGTTGTATATTAAAAAGACTAGACTGAATCTATTACTATATAAAGCACATTTAACATTATTGAAAGAGATACACCCTGCACTTTTACCCAGCGTATTACAATATATTAATCAACAGATTATGAAGTTCACTTTGCCGACCGTACACAAACATGATAAGAAATTAAGTACTTTAATCGAAAGACAACACAGCCATAAATTCGCTGGCTGTAAACATACATTCTATAATCGAGTCTCCAATCTAACTGATATTAAGTTCGACTCACATGAGATGAATATGCTTAATAAAGGGTTCAAGTATAATTTGCCAGATCTAAATAGAAACCACTTAATTAAAGAATTGATTCTGACCGAAGCTGCCATAAAAAGTGTACCAGATTTACAGACGCAGAACGACTTGAGAGTCAAAATCAACAGTAAAGTAGATAGACATATACGAACACATAACAACAACATTAAACCGTTATCTGACAAATTAAAAAAGAAATACATAAGCAAAATAAAAACTGTTAAACAAATTAAAAATAAGCTAAACAAACATAAGGCCATAGCCATTAAATCTGACAAGGGCAACACTACAGTTATCTTACCAAAAGACACACATCAACAAAAAGTATATGATTTTATCCATAGTAACAACATAAGATCTATAGATTCGGACCCCACAATGAAGTACGTCAAATTCATCAATCAAGCGATTAACAAGTGCACACATCTTTTCGATGAAACTACGCGCCGCGATTGAAACCTATAACCGCACATGCACCTCAGTTTAACGGTTTACCTAAAATCCATAAACCAGGTATACCAATAAGACCTCTCGTAAACTACACAACAGCACCGGGTTATAAAGTTTCCAAGAAATTAGTTCAATTAATAAAAAATAACATAACCCTTGACAACAATCATTCTGTAAAAAACAGCATTGAGCTAATAGAACTAACTAAAGGCTTCAACATTGACAATCGGCATAAGTTAATTTCCTTCGACATAATCAACCTTTACACAAGTGTCCCAGTACAGACAACTTTAGACATCCTAAAAACTAATTTAATAAAAATGGGAAAGTTAAATTTACAGGAAATAACAGAACTGTTGCTCATACTGGACGTAATATTGAAACAGAATTACTTCACATTCAACGACAAAATTTTTATCCAAGAGGAGGGCCTTGCAATGGGTTCACCTTTGTCCAGTTTGTTAGCTGACATATTTCTGAATAACTTTGAAAATATGTATTTGCTATCGTCACATAATAAATGGCATCATAACATTACGTGTTATAAAAGATATGTAGACGACACATTTGTTATCTTCAATGGAACCGCGAGACAAACAGATGTGATGTTGCAATACATGAACAACATTACCACAAATATACAGTTCACACTCGAAATGGAATCTGACAACGCCATAAATTTCTTGGATTTAACTTTTAAAAAACTTAATAATAGATTTCACTACAAGATATATAGAAAACCCACTACAACCGATAGTGTCATACATGCCAATTCATTCCACCCACACTCGCAAAAAATGGCCGTGTTTAACAGTCTGATAAACAGACTACACAGTGTACCATTGGACCCAATGAACCATAAAGAAGAATTATACATAATTAAACATATTGCAGTCGCAAATGGTTACCGCAGCTCATTGATTGAACATTTGATACATAAACACAAATATAGAACCAATAACGCTCACCGCATCCAGAAAAACGCTACATATATGGCAATTGATTACACTAACAATTTTTCAGTGATCATTAAAAATGCGTTTAAAAGGCATAACATCCACATTACGTTTAGAACAAATAATAATATCCAGAAAACACTAAACAATGCCACAAGAAGACCAATAGAAAAAAGAACGGGCATATACAAAATGGTGTGCGATAAGCACTACATAGGTCAGACTGGCAGAGGTTTTTTCGAGCAATATAAAGAACACCTACCCAGAAGTAATTCAGATATAACTAAATCAGCTTATGCTAAACACCTCGTTTCATCAAATCACAATTATACTAACTTTACAACAAATTGCATACCCCTACACATGTGCAAAAAAGGACGATATATGAATGCAATAGAAGAATTTGAAATTTACCGGGCCTTCAAAAAGGATCCTAACAATATATTAAATGAACAATTAAGAGTTCAAATCACATATACTGTATGATAAAATTATAGATAACACGAACATAGATTACACGCCTCAACATAACAATCGAGAACGAGCAAGTAAACTGTGTGCAGTACGTTGTCAACAAGTGTCGAGTGCGCACTCACATCCGCGTACGTTAATCATTCTTGTGGGACATGTATATGAATATTTCTGTGTACTTTTAATATTTTAACGAAGTCATAATCAACTGATTTTATTATACTCTGATGATGGATTGAAATAATCCGATACGCGTTAGTATAAGAAGAAAGAAGATAAGCAGTCACAAAGACGGTCAAAGTAAATTATATTTAATAAATAACATTTCAAAACTGAAGCATGTGCTAGGCTTTCATGTACAGGTTTTATTAATTTATGCAACATTTCATTTGATAATACTACCTTCCAATCCTGGTTTACCAATTTGAAGAGAGTATTGTTGTGTATTTCATACTGAACGGGTAGTTGATCTTGGCTCTTTTTATTTCTTATGGTAATATCCTGCTCCTGTTCCTCCGCTAAATTCTGCAACATTCTTCTTACTTCCTGACTAGCTTCCCATCTGATGGATAAAAGTCGTACTTCTCTGTTTTCGTCCTCGTAGATCTCCTCACACTCTTCTGTGATGTATCTGCTTAATGTATCTGCCACACTGTTATCTCTCCCTTTGCAATATTTGATTGTAAATGAGTATTCCCCAATGGCTAGAATCCATCATAATAAACGTGCATTCGTTACTTTGCATTTCAGCAAAAATGATGATGCTTGATGTATTCCGTATGTATTTCGAAGTGAGTACCATAAATATAATACCTAAATTGTTTGAGAGTGTAGACTATGGCAAGAATCTCTTTCTCGAAAAGGATTATGGACATATTGAGTCTATAAATTTGCACGATGATGTGTGGTTATGTGAGCGTGTGATACTAGCACCAAGAAACGAACATGTAAATGCCATAAATAGCTGCATATTGCATACATTTCCAGGAGATGAAAAAACATATCACTCCATTAATACAGATTTGAACGAAGAGGATGCAATACATTACCCAACTGAGTTTTTGAATACTTTATCTGCATCAGGTTTACCAGCTCACACATTGAAATTAAAACTAGGTGTTCCAATTATACTCATGAAAAATCTGAAGCCACCACAGTTATGCAATGGAACACAATTGAAAGTTAGGTCACTCAAAAAGCATATCGAATCAACTATCTTAACAGGCTGCGGCAAAGGAGAAACAATATTTATCCCAATAATTCCAATCATACCCAACAACTTTCCATTTCAATTTAAAAGACTTCAGTTTCCAGTTAATTTATGCTTTGCAATGACTATCAATAAGTCACAAGGTTAAACTTTACATACAGCTGGTGTGGATTTAAGAGCTGCTTGCTTTTCTCGCGGACAACTGTATGTGGCATGTTCTCGAGTAAGCAGAAGCAGCGAGCTCTTTATTTGCTCTGATAACGGCAGAATGAAAAATGTAGTTTATAATGAGGCTCTGATGTAAAAATGTATATAAAAACTGAGTATACTGGACTGTGATACATTTACATATACAAGGATTCTACCAAAAAGTTTAAGACTGACTTAGTACATAAGATTTCGACTAACTCATATCAATATACTTATGTATTCATTATTTGTATTATTCTATATGAATAAACATTTTATCTAATTGTGTTACTGCATGTTTGTAAATATCTACTAAATTATCAAATTTTGATTTTACGTATCGAGGAAACATGAATGATGGATCTATTGCTTCTCACTTTTTGGATATTGTAACGAGTATATCCTATCGTCTTGTTTAGTCGTATCTGTATAATGACGTGTTCGTGATGTTTAAGCCTCACGTTGTATGCGTCAATCTGTAACGAGTACAAATTTGGGGAATTTCCTTTATTCTTAAAGCCCCGCGTTGGAGTCGTCAATCTGTAACGAGTATAATGGTTGCGTACCTGCAAAATGTGTACATAAAATAGTGTGTTTTGGATGATTAGTGCGTTCGCCTCGCACCAGGTCGTTACAGTAATTTTGGTGGCTAGCGATGTTCGTAGCGTAGTTCTGATCACCTGTATATTACGGCAGTAACCTTACCTGTTATTCTTAGGGGGTGTGATAATCCCGGGTGGCGCCAAGTCGTTTTACAAAACAACTAAAAACCGTATTTGAACAAGTTATCAGCGTAGCGGGTTGGTGTATTCGAATCGTTCCCGCTCGCACAGCTGTCTCAATCGTCGCTTCTGACGAATAACTGGCAACTAGCTTACTGCTACGATTTACTCTTCAATACAAGTAATTAAAGAAATGATAACGCTTGTTACTCCCTGTAATGAATATTTTTTAATGGTGATAACTGGAAACATTTACAATTACAACAAAATAATTATCGTTTGATTACATGAGATCTTATTTTCAGGGCGGCGAATTAATTTAGAAACCATTTAACCTAGCGTCTGTTTACGTTAGGCTTATTACAGTTTTGGTTTCAAAAATCCGTGGATTCTTTTGACTATGAGTTAGAGAACTACAATGGTTACAATAAAAATACAAATTACCTTAATCTAAGTGTACAAGAAATATAAAGTGTGCTGTTACAATCTGTTGTGTAGTGTTGTAAAGGTGTTCTGTAAGTTCGTGTTCAATTCTTAGGTTATTTTATGTTAACAATGTTTCATTATGTTTTAATTTGCTTAAATACTCTATGAAAGAGAAATATTATCTTTATAGTGTGGTAATTTTACCTTTCAAAATTATTTAAAGTGATTAGGGTTGGTGGAAAATAAATAATTGGATAGTACTTAACAATTCGACGAGCATAGAGGCCTTTGTAGTTGGTTCGAGATAGGAATTGGCTGCATCAAATCAGTTTTCTTGGATTTTGGGCTTTATTAAATTGTGGCGTCCTTTCGTCTTGTGTTTGGACGTTCCATTTATGGATAATTTCCGTTTATTCAGGTCTTGGGTCTTGTAATATTGGTTGTAGTGGTCATCTGCTTCTTTGACGATTAGTTTTCAGCAACTTTATACTATTATTTTCATGATTTACACTGAAAAAACTTTCTTCCGGACTTCTGCATCTGTATGGCTTGGTGACGCTTCCTTTTTTCTCTCTACTAATTTCTAACGGTATTTTTCTGTCAACAACCGCTGTTTCCATAGTAACGGTATTTTTCGAATAGGCTTATTTTGAGTTGATGTATTGTTATCGAAACTTCGAATCCTTCGTATATCTTCTGATTACTGTTATTCCTCCATCTTCCTTCCTGGTTAATAAATATTGTCACTATAGTATTTATTCTCGTTCATAGATTATTTTGATACCCCACAAGCTTGGGTATTTTCAGATTTTAAGTTTTTACAATTATGTTAATGCTTGTTAATTACATTTCTTTTTATATAATAATGCCTATTACAATATTTTGTGTTATAAATGATCTACAATTTATCCTTGGTGATTCCTTCACCTCAGATTTTCTAAATTCTGATTCAATTTGTTATAATCTTTGTATGTTTGGTTCTGACAGTTATGTTTTTTTCTAGGTCTAAGTAGCCATTATAATAATTTACTTATTTCGTTCAAATCACATTTTGTTTCAGCCTATTGGGCTTACTTTGTTATCTTTATTAGTTGTGTTGTGTTTTGAGTCTGTAGGTGTTTTGTTTATTATTCAATATTGCTCTCCTTATTTCAATCTTAAAAATATAACATTAGGTTTATGGACTGCACATTGCATTCAGCCATATCCTCTTCTAACAATAACATGAACACAATTTTTTATAAGTTATTAGAGTTATTGTTTTGATTAAGAGATATCATCACTCACTCCTAACTTATCCTTATTTGCTAATTTTTTAGTTTATAACACATATTATCTGTGTTGTGATAAACAACATCACTTGTTATTAAATTAATAATAGTCCTTTATAAATTAGGTATCTTTTTTAGTCTTTTGACTTCTCAATCTCTAAACAATTTTTATATTCCCTCCATGGTAACACCTTCAATTTATTCTATTCTGGAATCCTCCCTTTTTACTTACTACTGGCTATAGTTAACTTAACTCTATTGAACATCTTTTTAAATAAAAAGTCATTATCACTTCTAGTGTTTTTCTATCCCTTATACTATAATTCACTCTTAATACTACTTATTTATCAGTTATCTATGCACTGTTTATTTCCAACTTTTACCTTACCTTCACTTGTAAATCACTTATTGTTAATTACAATTTCACTAGTGTCACACTTCATTTTGGGGTTCTTACACCTACACTATTACACTATATCACTGTTTATATCATTTGTTTGATAGTGGGTGACCCCTATACTTATTTCTCTTTCATGACTTAATCCTAATGACAATTAATACTTAATAACTAATACTTACTGACTAATAACAATTCTAATTTGTGGTTTCTGGTTGCCTTTTTAATGGGTAGTAACCGTTATCTCTTCTTCCTCCTGGTAACCCTTGTTTTGGTTTCAATGTTCTTGGTGAGTGCTATTTTACTTATTTTGGTGAACCATTCTTGGTTTTCACTTTTGCTCGTCTCCCTCCTTCTTCATTTTCTTTGTTTGTTTATTATATTGGGTTTTTTCATCCGTTTCTTTGGACATTTTTGGGGTCATTGAAACCCATAAACTTGTTTCCTTGTGGCTTAGGTTTATTATTTTCTTATCCTCGTTGTTTATTTGTGGTTCCCTTCTTTATGTTTGGGTTGTTGTCTCAATCACTTTAGAATATTTACATTGTGCTAAGTATGTTCCGTGGTTCCCTTCTTTATGTTTATGTTTTTGTCTCAATCACTTGGGTTGGGTTAAAGTCGTCGTTTTGTCGTGTTATATTCCTTATGCTTTTATTTAAAATCAATCATTTCATTTGATAAGAAGTATTTTTTACAATTATAAATATATTTTTTATCTCTGGTACGGGGTTGGCTATTTGTGTCGTGACAATATTCATAACTTACAATATAAGAATATTATTAATATTGTACCATTAGCAATTTACCAACTCGACAGTTACCACAACAATCATATACAAATATTCGGGTGCGAAGCCGCGGGTACCTGCTAGTATGTGTGTATATATATATATATATATATTACACTTAATATTTATAATTAAATTTACCTCAAGATGTTATTTTTATCCTTTATTGGAACATGTTTCGGGTACTATCTTGTACCCATCCTCAGCCTTCCGGTTTTTTTGTCTGGTGAAGTACATATGTGTTGTTGGTTGACTATTATTATTGTGGCTTCCTGTTGGCTTCTGGTATTTCAAATTGGTTTTATTGTGTGTGATTGTGATGTATGTGTTAGTTTTTTGTGTATTTTCAATGTTGAGTGCTTTGAATATTATGTCATGTTTTGTATTGATTTGTATTTGTTCAGGTATTAGTTTGTTTTCTGTTTTATGTTTGTATATTTGTAAATTTAACATAAATTAAACAAACATAAAACAGAAAACAAACTAATACCTGAACAAATACAAATCAATACAAAACATGACACAATATTCAAAGCACTCAACATTGAAAATACACAAAAAACTAACACATACACCACAATCACACACAATAAAACCAATTTGAAATACCAGAAGCCAACAGGAAGCCACAATAATAATAGTCAACCAACAACACATATGTACTTCACCAGACAAAAAAACCGGAAGGCTGAGGATGGGTACAAGATAGTACCCGAAACATGTTCCAATAAAGGATAAAAATAACATCTTGAGGTAAATTTAATTATAAATATTAAGTGTATTATATACGTCAAGAAACGAACTGTAGCAAAAAGTGACTAAATATATTGCAACGTAACAAATTGCAAATTTAATATAATTTAAATTTGTGGAGCCCCACGATCTTGGAGCACCAAATTTATGCAACGTTACATATACATAAAATAGGCGTGACCGGTCTCACGTTCAAGATTGACAAATTACGTAACAATATAACATTTAAATTGGGTTTCAGGTGTATCTGCAATAAGAACTCTATGTAACTTGAAACGGTAATTAAAATTTATTTGATACTATTAAAAAATGTGCACATGGCACTGACTTCGATTTAAAACATTCGTTATTATTTGTTATTATGCCGTAAGGCTTAAGCTATATACATCCTTACTGACTAAATATTCTATTCTACTAATTATTGTATAAAAGAAAAATCTCATTTTCAGACTACTCAGTCAATTAATGTGTTTCAAAATATCAATATTTAAATCTCTTTTTCTATATTGTAATGTACTCAAAATATTAATAGTTATTGAATTTATCTTTTGTTTCTCAGTACTGTTTTCTCAAATACTAATTGTTTTCATTTAAATGCTTTGTAATCATTTATATCATATTAATTTGAGCTCTTGTTACGTTAATCGTATTTCTAAAACATCTATGATTTTAATTCTACTTTACAAGAAACATTGCTCGTACTTTTAAATAAAATAGAAATGTCTTTAATTGTCTATGAGTTCTTTGTATGATTAAGATATAAATAAGTTGTTTATCACCTTATTGTCGTCAGTCATACTCGATCATTTTTTGTTTTCTATCGGTATTCGTCCTCGTCTCGCCTCCAGCGTCGGCTGTCTCTCTTCTCCTCTTGTCCAGCGTCGTATCACTCTCTCTCTCTGGAACTCTCCTCTTGTCCCGCGTCGTATCTCTCTCTGGAACTCTCCTCTTGTCCAGCGTCGAATCACTCTCTTGTCTAGTGTCGAATCACTCTCTGAAACTCTCCTCGTGCCGTTTCTGACGTTAATGGATCTTCTTATGTATTTCTTCTTATGTACTGATGTTATTAATTAAAATGATTGTCTTTACAACTTAGTTGCATAGTTGTACGTAACTGGAACATTTAAAAAAAATAAATACGCCGTGCTGACGGGCATAAGCTCCCGCTGCACCGTGGATGATTTAAGAAAGAGAACCACTGTAGCTTGCGTGTCCTATTTATACCCATGTCTTGGTCGACGCCTGCAGTGGTACGAAATCGACATGTTAGAAACTGTCTCTGGATTCAGTTCCCCCACTCTTTGTCAAATTCGCTATTTTTTTATATTTCTGCGAATTGCAGAGTCCTGTAAGTATACTCTTATACTTATCTTATAACTATTTTTACAACACATGTTCACTGTAATTTTGGACATTGCAACTTAACCCTTTCGATTTGTACACAGTTATTTCACTATTACACTCGTACGGTGTGTCACTTTCGCGTGGTTTTCGTACACAGTATTTAGTAAATTTTATTACATTTTATTGTGCTTTTGGATTGTAATTCTTAATTATAGTTTATGAATAATTACGGAAAAACAGTAATTGTGCAATTATTCATCTTGGGGTGGCAAACTCGCCTGCAGAGACCTGCGTTCACACACACTAGCAAAATACTGGTGTACACACTTTCAGTTACATTTGTGTGTGTGTGTGAGAGTGCACGTCGATTCAGGTCGAAACACCTGTTCATATTTTTGTCTGAGCCAAGCTTGCAATCCCTGACATGCTTATTTCTAATATATTATTAATTATTTACAGTTTATTAGGTAAATTTAAATTTTTATATTCCATGCTCAGTACATCACTTATTTGTACTGTCGCATTATTCCTCTGCTTGGTAACAAAAAAAAATTTAATAAATTTATTTATTATAATTTTTTATTTATTTATTTATTATTATTATTTGCAAAAAAAAATGTTACAAATAATAAAGAATAATATTCGTCATTTCACCCTTAATTGGAGTGTATATAAATGTCTTACCTCCCCTCTTCGTACGCTCACTGCTCGTGACCTTGTAGTAGGGTGGCTTCAACGAACAGCTGATCTGACTGGTTTCATTGACCTCGTTGTTTTCATGTGTAGAACTTCCTAAATGACGTTGCGTGGAATTTACCAATTTATTTCTTCTGTATCTCATCATATACGATGAAAGTGTTCTGTCCTACTCGCTGTCTTAACGTATACGGTCCATTATAAAGTCTGAAGAATTTTTTCGCCGTATTATCACTCCGTTTTCCCACTGGATTTGCTTTGAGTAGTATACTTTCTCCCACGTTGAATTGTTGTAGCTTGTGAGTTAGATTAAATCTCTCTACTCTCTTGTTATCCCTTTCTATTATCCGTTGCCTTGCGTATCCAATTTTCACACTTATTGGTACAGGTACATTTTGGTTATTAGGTTTGTTTATATACTTAGTCCAAAATCTGTTTGGCTTCTTATCTTCTTCTAATTCCATTGGAGTGTATCCTGTTGCTTCACTATAATTTTCATTAATGGCTTTTTCAAGAAATGGTAAATATTCTGCCCATTTATTGTGTTGATCATGGCAATATATTCGTAAATATTTACCTAATTCTTTGTTAACTCTCTCAGCAAGGTTTCCTTGAGGATGTCTTATGGATGTGAGTACTGGTTGTATTCCATTTTCCCTTAACGTCCTCTCCCATTTTTCACTTTGGAATTGTACACCTTGATCACTGAGTACCTTCTTCATTTTTCTATATAACGGAATATATTTCTGCAGTAGTATCTTTAGAACAACTTTGGTTGTGGGTCGCATAATTAGGTACAGTCGGATTGCCTTGGAAAACACATCGATACATACCAATATGTGCTTCACACCTCGACTTGATCGTGGTAATGGTCCCAGAAAGTCCACTGCAATTAGCTCTCCTTTGTTCTCCTTCTGTATACTCTGCATTCCTACATATGTGTGTAAATTCGGTCCTTAATTTTACATTATCTTACTCATACATTCTTACCTTCGCTTCTAATCTTCCTTAGCTCTTTTCTTAACATGACATTACTTTATCTAATACATTACTTATACACTACATTAACATTCATTACCTTTTATTACATTTCTTTAACATTACCTTTCTGATCGCTACTACTTCCTTGAAATACACTTCCGTAACAGAATACTCTTCTAGCTTGTAGTGTGTCGCATGATCAGTTACAGAGGAACTGTCTTGGAAAACAATGATATTTTTCTCGAAGTCCTTAATCCTAAGTAGTCTCTGCCCTTATGACTTTTCACTCTCGCTTTCTTCTGTGTCCTTGTATCTTCAGTAAGTGTTCGCTTGATCAGTCGTTCTAACAATTATGGCAATTATTGCTCATCTTAATCATTTCTTCATATTTATAACATATCAATAATAATATTCCTTTACCATTACTTTCTTAAATATTTCTGTACAATAGCATTCCTTACCATCAATAATACATTTCTTAATTAACCCTTTCAAATAATATTCCTTATAACATTTCTTAATTATACTCTCTTATATTATTACACATATTATTTCTTATTATTAATAATTAATAGTTATATTATTTTTCTCATTTAAAAATAATTATTTATTTTCGGGTATTGAGTTCGGTTCGGTGTGTCATTTGAACTGACACCCCTCATTATAACAATTGGTTATTGTACACAGGAAATTCATTGTGTTCACCCTCGCGACATTTCCATTGTATTACCCCCTCGTTTGTGTGCGTACTTACCTTGTGAACGTTTGTTTGGATCGTATAATTCACCTGTTTATAGTGCAACGTTTTCATTTTGCCTCTCTTTCTCTCGTTACAAATGCTTCGCTCTTTCTCAATTCTCTCGTCCCTAGTTTGGTTGAGTGAACCGACGTGAACAGCTGTCGACGGTTTTTTCATACGTCGTTTATGATAACCTCTGTAGTTTTCATACTTACAGTTATAATTATCGTTATTATAATTATCGTGCGTATATCTAACATCATATTTACCACAATTTTGCGTAGTGTTTCGTCTAGATAACTTACTACGTTTCTTGTTATACCTACAGTGATATTTATCTCCGTAAGTGTAGTGCCTTAAGTGTTTCACCTTATGTGACTTACTAGTGTGTGTGTGACTCACAATAGGGATATCGCTATTAATAAGGTATGTTTTATTAACCTTTATTTGCTTCTCCTCCTTAATGTTAATTACTTTTATATAATTATCGTTAGTAATTACACACGTATTTTCAATTAGTATGAATTCTTCACATACTATCTTTTCACATATTAGCTCCGTTTGTTTATTAATTATTCCACAGACATTTTCTGCGATCGTGTCAATACGTCTGTTTGTATTAACAATTTTTTCAGTTAACTGTGCATTACTGTCAATTATACTTTGTTTTATTTCAATATTATCAATTTTTAACTCTTCTAGACTCTCTGTAATTTTTATGGTGTCCTGTCTAAAATTTTCGGACTGTAGCTCTAATTTATTTTCTAAACTTTCTGTTTGTTTCTTATTAGATTCTTTTAATTCGTCTATTCTAGCATTTAAATTTTCTGTCTGTTTATTTAAATTTTCTGTCTGTTTTGTGCTTAATTCATCGACCCAGGCACGCATCATCATCTGGAATGCTTCGACGTCTAAATTTCCTGAAGTCGTCATGATGAAGTATTATTAAAAATATTTATTTAGTAGTAATTCTTTAACAATTATTATTGATAACCGTTCCCAACTTATTTATTTATTTCTTTATTTTTTATTAATAGTTATTATTAATACTCTTTACAGTTACACCTGTTACATAGACAAATAATATTATTCGTGGGCGCCAGCTGTGTGATTACACAACAATTAACATTACATTCAGTTACAGTTTAATATAAATAATAATTACATATATACATTTTTCATTTAACACACTCTTTATATTTTAGAGCAACCATTTAGCTACATAAAAAATTTTAATAGTTAAATGATGGGGATCGGGCCATACGTTCATGGGCTACAATTTATGTAACAAATTTTTGTACATAAATTTAGGCATGTCGTGCCCCACGTCCAGGGCGACATTATATGTAACATTACAACGTTGCAAAAGTTGCATAATTTAAATTTGTGGAGCCCCACGATCTTGGAGCGCCAAATTTATGCAACGTTACATATACATAAAATAGGCGTGACCGGTCTCACGTTCAAGATTGACAAATTACGTAACAATATAACATTTAAATTGGGTTTCAGGTGTATCTGCAATAAGAACTCTATGTAACTTGAAACGGTAATTAAAATTTATTTGATACTATTAAAAAATGTGCACATGGCACTGACTTCGATTTAAAACATTCGTTATTATTTGTTATTATGCCGTAAGGCTTAAGCTATATACATCCTTACTGACTAAATATTCTATTCTACTAATTATTGTATAAAAGAAAAATCTCATTTTCAGACTACTCAGTCAATTAATGTGTTTCAAAATATCAATATTTAAATCTCTTTTTCTATATTGTAATGTACTCAAAATATTAATAGTTATTGAATTTATCTTTTGTTTCTCAGTACTGTTTTCTCAAATACTAATTGTTTTCATTTAAATGCTTTGTAATCATTTATATCATATTAATTTGAGCTCTTGTTACGTTAATCGTATTTCTAAAACATCTATGATTTTAATTCTACTTTACAAGAAACATTGCTCGTACTTTTAAATAAAATAGAAATGTCTTTAATTGTCTATGAGTTCTTTGTATGATTAAGATATAAATAAGTTGTTTATCACCTTATTGTCGTCAGTCATACTCGATCATTTTTTGTTTTCTATCGGTATTCGTCCTCGTCTCGCCTCCAGCGTCGGCTGTCTCTCTTCTCCTCTTGTCCAGCGTCGTATCACTCTCTCTCTCTGGAACTCTCCTCTTGTCCCGCATCGTATCTCTCTCTGGAACTCTCCTCTTGTCCAGCGTCGAATCACTCTCTTGTCTAGTGTCGAATCACTCTCTGAAACTCTCCTCGTGCCGTTTCTGACGTTAATGGATCTTCTTATGTATTTCTTCTTATGTACTGATGTTATTAATTAAAATGATTGTCTTTACAACTTAGTTGCATAGTTGTACGTAACTGGAACATTTAAAAAAAATAAATACGCCGTGCTGACGGGCATAAGCTCCCGCTGCACCGTGGATGATTTAAGAAAGAGAACCACTGTAGCTTGCGTGTCCTATTTATACCCATGTCTTGGTCGACGCCTGCAGTGGTACGAAATCGACATGTTAGAAACTGTCTCTGGATTCAGTTCCCCCACTCTTTGTCAAATTCGCTATTTTTTATATTTCTGCGAATTGCAGAGTCCTGTAAGTATACTCTTATACTTATCTTATAACTATTTTTACAACACATGTTCACTGTAATTTTGGACATTGCAACTTAACCCTTTCGATTTGTACACAGTTATTTCACTATTACACTCGTACGGTGTGTCACATTCGCGTGGTTTTCGTACACAGTATTTAGTAAATTTTATTACATTTTATTGTGCTTGTGGATTTTAATTCTTAATTATAGTTTATGAATAATTATGGAAAAACAGTAATTGTGCAATTATTCATCTTGGGGTGGCAAACTCGCCTGCAGAGACCTGCGTTCATACACACTAGCAAAATACTGGTGTACACACTTTCAGTTACATTTGTGTGTGTGTGTGAGAGTGCACGTCGATTCAGGTCGAAACACCTGTTTATATTTTTGTCTGAGCCAAGCTTGCAATCCCTGACATGCTTATTTCTAATATATTATTAATTATATACAGTTTATTAGGTAAATTTAAATTTTTATATTCCATGCTCAGTACATCACTTATTTGTACTGTCGCAGTATATATATATATATATATATATATATATATATATATATATAACTTTTATTCACTTGAACATCTCAAAACCAACTTTAGAGTTAATTTTTCAACTCGGGGATGGAGAAAATTATATGAAGAAATCAAAAGTTTCTAAATCATATACTAGAAAGCTGCAGAAAATAAAATATGTCTGGAAATATGACATCCATTGAATGTAACATTGAGTTAACAAGAAAAATTGAATTTATTTTAAAGAAAAGAAATTTTTATTTTAACATTAAATGTTTGTATTTCTGAGATATTTTTGAAACTTCTTTTGCTGTAACAGGATACATTCGAACCATTCATGGATAATAACAAGTGATGAATTACGTACTCTACCAAAGCAATTTGTAGAATGTACCAGTATTGTACAATAAAAAAAGAATTACAGCAGAATATATAAAAATGTATTGCGGTTTGATGAAAAAAGACGTAACAGTCTCACTCATTGTTGCCTATCTTAGTATGCAAAGGTTTAACCCGTGATAAGTATTATAGTAATTATGATTTTGACGATCTTGTTTATCTCTAATATGTCCACTATAGAGGAAAAAAGTAATAAATTTTGCTTTGTGGGCTGTTCGCATCTGTTTTTCAGAAAAAACACCACTATTGCGAAAGTCATGTCCATTAAAAATACATAAATATTGGAAAGGTTTTCTTTTTAGAACAGTTCACTCTGTTTGCCATAAGACAAGAAACGAAGTATTGGATGGTTCCAGAGTTTTGTTTTCTTTCTGTTATGTTCACAGACTGTATTTTGCTTCCTACATCACCATTAACATTTGATTACAATATTTAGTAAAATACATAAGAGTAGGACTCCTCAAGAAATCTAACCACGTAATAATAACTGGACTTTACACAGGTGTAAGCATCAGAAAAATGAAATTATATGTTCTGTTCCACAGCAGAACGAATATATAGGTTTTCATTATAGATCTTATGCACATCAGAACTCTTAGACTTCTTTTGGTGTTTGCAACAGAGTGCTAAGCTAAAAGTGTGTATTATTTATATTATAGTGCTCCAATGGACTAACTCAAAATCCTGAATACAAATTTTATTTATTTATGTATTGTGAGCAAACAGCAAAGATGAAAAGCCAGTGTAAGAAGCTTATAAAACGGTATTGTTTTTATATAAAACTTGTACAGTATAATTTAAGTGATTTTACATAATTTTTATGAACAGTTTAATTGCAATTTTTATTCAGAATATAATTGCAAAATAGGACAGTAGTTTCTGTGATTATAATTTTTTATTGTAATGTGTAAGAAGGCAAATGTACTGGATCAAAAGGCTAAATGAACATGTGGCTATGAATGAAATACTTGAATCACTGACACTCCAGTTGTAATGGTCTATTAATTTAACATATGACTATGCGGATTAAATATTGCCCTTGGAATTGAGTAGTGTATTTTTGTTGTTCAGTTTCTAGATTGACACTGAAATTAAAATAAATGTTTTGATGGTATGGTATGATAAAAAACAAACTCTTAGAGCACATGTGCTTTACAATTGTGCATACAGTGTTGAAAAAAGTGAAATATTAGATTTCACGCTTTCGAGCAGTGTGTATTTGAAGATTTTTGTCTTCTGTTTTTGTAGTTGTTTTTTGTTTGTTGAAAATAATGGTTTATTTGTACACAGTAAGAATAGTAATATAATAATTAAATATGTCTTCACATACAAAACTTATTGCTAGTAACAAATTCACAACTTTACTAAAGATATTTTATTTGTATTGTGGCACTGTAAAAAGGTTGTTGTTACTATTGAAAGAACTACAAAAGTATTGATTTAAGTATCGAGTTTAGCATTCGTGGATCTCTTTTACCTGTGTTAAACATGTTTGAGAAGAATCGTTACTTACAAACTTGTTTATTTGTTTGTAAACATCTTCAAGAACAACTCTGTTTTTGGGTTTAACATTTGTCTTATTTTACTTTATATCAAAACTTTCACCTATTGTCTAAGAGCCAGTGGGGACAGATGAAAACATTTGGTGCTAAGAAAAATAAAATCATATAAAAACCTAAAAATGCCTCAAGAAATGTTACAGTAAGTGCATAAATTCAATTGGAATTTATTAAAAACATCTTTTGTGCACGCGCGCGCGCGTGTGTGTGTAAACTTTTAATTATTGTTGTGCTATATGTTATAAAGTGTATTGCATTATATTAAGGTCAGTAGTGTTGAGTATTGACTTCATTTTGATTGTTTTTGTGCCAAGTTATTATGAATGAAAGATAAAGAATTGCTATGCTGACAATTTAATAACATGACACTTTTCACGCCTTGTGATTACACATGGTCTCGACTCTTCCAGACACACATTCCAGACATCTGTTGATTCTCCCACCATCCAGGTCATTACATCACACAGGTGAAGTATGAAAGCACCATTTCCAAGGCAGTGAATTTAGTTTTTGACCTGCAATATTAAATTGCATTATCAGACTTGTGACTTATGGTTTAGTGTAAAGTGATTATCGTGCATTGCTTAGTGTAACACTGTCAATAAGGTGATATTTAGTGTTTGTTACATTGCTGTGTTGATCAATTTTTAGCTTGAAGAATTATATATGAATGTCTTTGATTATTTTTAACTGTAATGAAAATGACATCATCTGGTGATCCATTCTGATAATACATCTGATCACCATTCTGGTGATTCTGACATAACATGATAATCCATGTAACCATCATAACTGTCAGAAGAATTGGGTATAGGAACTTCAACGGTGGAAACAGAACTCTTCATAGAATAGTTTAGTGTATGTTGGAATTGATTTATGATAATGGGTACCAGGCAGATTATTAAAATTTTCCAAGCGCTACTACTGCAAACAAAGGAATGACACTGACAGGAAGCAGAAGCAGAAAAACAACAGGTTGACAAATGCCAATGGGAAGCAGAAGGAGTAGAGGAATGAGAGGAAGCACTGTTGCTAGAAACACAAGGATGGCAGAAAATACTAATTTGGAATCAGAAGAATGACAAAAAGAAGGATGTAAGCAGGAAGCAGAAGAAGCACAAAAACAACAGGATGATAACGGAGGCAGGCAGCAGAGGGATGGAAGCATGTAACAGGAGAAATAAAAGCAAAAGGAGGAAATTGACAAAAGCCATAAATTGATACAGGAGCAAAAGGAGGTGCAAGAGCCTCTACTGCTGTAGGGCTGGGTCTATTGCAGGGTGAGCTGAATAAACAAGTTACTAGAGTATCTAAGGTACAAGAAACAATGACATTGAAAATATTTGAAGTAGAAGAAAGAATGTTAAACAAAATATCTGAAGTTAAATAAGCTATGGCAATACGTATTCCAGACATGTGACGATTATTCTATCAGCACCCAGGTCACACTACACAGGCAAAGTAAAACAGCACCATTCCGAGACAATGTGTTTAGTTTTGGACCCGCAGTATTAATGTGCGTTATCGGAGTTGCTGTGACTTGTGACATACCAAGTAGAAGAGAATGTGAGAGCACTTATCTAGTTACTGTGGTTTGCCGTAGCGTGGTGCTAGCATCGCCAGTTGTGTTTGTGAGCATGAAGCACGCAGATAAGTTTTAATACAAACAAATTTCTACTTATTTCAAACTGTTGTGAAATGTTTTTACATGTAACAATTGAAATGATATTTATGATACATTACAATGCTTACAAATACGAAAGGATATAAGATTTAAACAATGCACATTAGGCTGTCAGCAGTTCGAAACCTTAAAAAATTTCTGAGAGGATTTAGTCAATTTTGTTCTCGATGTATTGTCTTTGTACAGAAAAAGAATTGACACTGAAGATATTTGAAAATTAGCTTGCCTACATTTGTGTTCACGGGAACATCCTACACGTCTGTTTAGGGGACATTCATTTCTTTGATTTCATCCAAACATTCGTAAAAAATACCCCCCCCCACATATTGTATGGAAAACTTAGTTTTATTATAACATTAATTTCTGCTTGGAACAGTATGTGATAAACACCATTTTAAAGGTGCGTTAAATGAGATGTTTCTTTGATGTTATTTTTCGTAATTTTTTATTTTTGTCCACACAGCAGCAGGTAGATTAAGAGGACGATTGTTCCTCAGCGTAACAGCAGTCACCACAGTCAGTAATTCTTTCTGGAGCACCAGTTTTAAGCTCAGGTAGTTCCTGTACTCATTGTAGCATAGTCCTTTATAACTACCTTTTCTTTGATGAGCAACTCCATTGATTCCTTGAGGGCTTTGTTTTCATTTTCTACCTCCTTACACATTTCACGGATTTGATTTACAAAAGAAGTGAGTGGAGATTCACTTTTCAGTTTACAGTTTGCTCCTTTTGCCAATGTAAGTTTAAGTGGAACATATACAGATTGCAACATATGAAGATGTAGAAAGTCAACTGTAGATGGATGGTCATCTCATGCCATAGGGCGGAGAATCCCAAAATGGTGTTTTAGAGGATCCTGATTGAATTTTGCAGTGAGTACATATTTAAATTTCTTGCTCCACAAATATTCAGATGACTCCAGTGTACTGTTTAGAGTAACCCTG